>WNWK01000937.1:0-210000 GCA_009830355.1 Cherax destructor | reverse complement strand
GTCAGGGGCCCAAGACTGTTCAACTGCCTGCCAGCATACATCAGGGGGATTACCAACAAACCCCTGGCTGTCTTCAAGCAGGCACTGGACAGGCACCTAAAGTCGGTACCTGACCAGCCAGGCTGTGGTTCGTACGTTGGACTGCATGCGGCCAGCAGTAACAGCCTGGTTGATCAGGCTTTGATCCAACATGAGGCCTGGTCACAGACCGGGCCGCAGGGGCGTTGACCCCTGGAACTCTCTCCAGGTATATTTCAGAATATTTAGATTGTAAAATTAGTACTATTGAGAATGGTTTTGTCATGGTTTGTTACATAGTTTCTATTAAAGCTCATATATTTTAGTATATTCAAATTCAAATTCAAATTCATTTATTTATATGTAAAAATTAGAATGTGTGTTTTACATTATAAGGACTAAGGACTATAATTACAAAGATGGCCGTTAGCATGCCTAGCATGCCTGGGCATGCTAGGCATTTCGGGCAGACTTAATACTAGGTTTTAATCTATATTACAAATTACATATGAATACAAATTTCAAATGATTAAAGAGATTTACAATAGTGAGGTAGTTCAGGATAACTAGATTGTATTATAGATTACAAATGAGTACAAATTTCAAATGATTAAATATATTTACCATAGTGAGGTAGTTTAGAATGTTTAGATTGTAAAAAAATTAGTAATAAGAATGGTTTTGTCTTGGCATGTTACACAGTTTCTATTAAAGCTCCAATATTGGAGTAAATCAGGCAAACTTAAGACTAGTTTCAGATTTATTAGACAATAGCTATATTAAGGATTTTATGTTTACTGTCTTTTGGGTCAGTGTGGTGTAAATGAGGAGGATGTGTGTGTGTGTGTTTAGGTGATGGTGGGGTGTGTTAGTGAGATAAGATGTTTTCTGATGATAGTGTTGAAAATGGTGGCTGAGTATGCAGTTTTGGAGTTTTCAGGTAGGGAGTTCCAGATTTTAGGTCCTTTAATGTACATTGAACGTTTGTATAGATTTAGCCGGACACGTGGAATGTCATAGAGATTTTTGTGTCTGGTATTGTCTATGGGTCCTGTCACAACTATCAAGAAAGCGTTTTAGTTCAGGGTTAATATTGGAGTTTATGGTTCTATACATGTAGGCTGCACAGTAGTAAGTGTGGATGTTCTGGACAGTGAGTAGATTTAGGTCTTTGAAGAGTGGGGGGGGGGAGGATTGTTGCCTGGGATTGGATTGCGTGATAATTCTTACTGCGGCTTTTTTTTGAGTTAATATTGGTTTTAGGTGGGTTGTTGCTGTTGATCCCCAAGCACATATGGCATAGGTGAGGTAGGGATAGATGAGTGAATAGTATAGTGTGAGTAGGGCTGATTGCGGTACATAGTAACGTATCTTAGAGAGGATCCCAACCGTTTTGGATACTAGGAATGTTGTCAATCATTATGTTCAGTTATTCAACACCTGTTGTTACCAAACATAATGTAGAAGTTTTGTCAGTGTTAAGTGTAAGTTTGTTGGCTCTCATCCAGGTTGATATTTTTAGTAGCTCTTCATTAATAATGGTGTTGAGTGAGGGAAGATTTGGGTGGGAGATGACATAAGTCGTATCATCAGCAAAGAGAATCGGTTTCAGGTGTTGGGATAAGTTGGAAAGATCATTGATGTATAGGAGGAAGAGCAGGGGACCAAGGACACTTCCCTGTGGCACTCCAGTATCAAGTGGTCGTGCAGATGAGGTTGTGTCTTTAATGGTGACTTATTGATACCTGTTAGTAAGATAGGATTTGAAATATATAAGCGCGTGGCCTCTTATACCGTAATGGTCAAGTTTTTGGAGTAGGATACCGTGGTCTACTGTATCAAAAGCTTTTCTTATGTCAATAAAGAGTCCTAACGGATATTCCTTATTTTCCAGTGCTGTGTATAGTAGGTCCAGCATTTTTACAATTGCATCGTTTGTGCTTTTGTTTTTTCTAAAGCCAAATTGGCAGGGGTTGAGTATGCTTTGTACTGTAATAAACGAATATAAGCTTTTGTGCACGAGTTTCTCAAAAAAAATGGATAGCAACGGTAAGTTTGAGATTGGCCTGTAATTATTTACATCTGTGGGGTCACCACCTTTGAGAATTGGTGTAACCCTTGCTGTCTTGAGGGGTGTCGGGAAAGTGCTAGTTTCTAGTGATTTGTTAAAAAGTAGTGAAATAGCAGGCGAAAGGACATGAGCCGCTCGCTTGTACAATAATGGTGGGACTTGAGACAGATTCCCTGATTTATTCTTAAGTGACTTTATAATCATGGTGACTTCAGTGGGTTCGGTAGGTGCAAGATAGAAGACGGTTGGGAAATTTCCATCTAACTAATCACTTGCTTGGGCATTGGTACCTGGGATTTTACTGGCGAGATTTGATCCTATGGTTGAGAAGAAGTCATTTAACTTGTTAGCTGTATCAATAGGCTGTAGTTGTGTTTCATTCGGTTTAGTTAGGACAATATCCCTAGTTTTTTTTAGTTTGTGGGTGCCCAGAATCTGAGAGAGTGTTTTCCAGGTCTTTTTTATATCGTCTTGTTTCGGTGAATCTGCTGGAATAGTACAATTGCTTGGCCTTTCTTATTAGTTTGGTGAGAACTGATGCATAGTGTTTAATAGTATTTTTATGTATTAGGCCCTGTCTATATTGCTTTTCATATTGATGTTTCTTATCAATGGATCTTAGTATGCTGTTAGTTAGCCATGGGCAACCTAGCCGTTTGTTCGTAATCTGTTTCATTTTTATGGGACAATGTTTGTTGTATAGTCTAAGTAATTTATTAAAAAATATGTCTATCCAATCATCGATACCATTGGCATTGGAGAATTCAGTATGCCAGTCAACCAACCCTATTTCTACTGTGCAGTTACTTATTGAGGCCTCATCATGAAGTCTAAAAGAAACTGTTGTATTCCAGTGGTGGTTTATTAATGTTTGTTAAGAGGAAGGTGGGGTAGTGGTCTGTAGTGTTGTCTGTAATTATCCCTGATTTTAGGGGGGGGGGCTAATATATTGGTCCATATATGGTCAATTATGGGTCACTTGTCTCAGTCAGCCTGGTTGGTTTAGTTATAGTTGGTATGAGAAGTGTGTTCATATTGTTGATGAAGTCAGTTACTGGCTGGTCATCTGTGAGGCCAAGGTTGATGTTGAAGTCTCCAGCTAAGAGAAGGTGGTGCTTGTTCATTTGGTTGTGTTATTAGTATATTTAATTTATCGCTAAAATTTGTTATGCTAGTATGATGCATCCGGTAAATGGCACCGATTGTTATAGGAGTCTTAAGGTTTTTTACAGTAAAATTTGCAAAAATATATTCTCCATATTCATCACTAAAGCAGGTGGTGTTATAACAAGATAGTTCATTGGAGTAATAGAGTGCAATACCACCCCCAATTTGGTATGGTCTGCAGTTGTGGATTGCAGTGTATCCTGGTATTGAGTAGATATCTATTGTGGCCTGCTTAAGCCAGGTTTCAGTAAGAATAATACAGGAGAAGGTTGTCTTTAGGGTATCAAGGAGGTCATCATAGTGTTTGCTTAGGGACCTGATATTGTAATTAAGAATAGTAATATTTTTAGCAGTATTTAGGACAGTGCTGGCTTGTGATGCTGTGTAATAAGAGACAGTTACTTTACATTAAATTTTGGTTGGGAGTTAGATTATATAGGTTTATATCTGGGTCGACGTGATCATTCATCATTAGGTTTGAAGGTAATTTTTTGTATCATGTATAGTGTGTTGAGTTTCAGTACTGATTTCTGTAATAGTGGTGGTTGCTACTACCACCAGTGGTGGTTTCTACCACAAGTAGTGGCGATAACTACCAGTAGAGGGGTTATTATCACCGGTAGTGGTAGTATAAGACTTTGAAATAGCCTATGTGCAGTGTGCCTACATTTTTTTCTTATGTAATATTTTATAAATAAATATTTGAACTATAACCTGAGAGAAACCTATGCACACTTCTGTCGCCCGCCACAAAATGTCTAGCTTTGGCATTTTATTATCAAATATAGAGGGAAAAGCGCTAAACCCGTAGGTGTCATACAGCGCCTGGGGAAAGGGAAGCAATTAGGTTCGAGCCAATGAAGGGGGAGAGGACAAGTCCAATCCCCTGGGTCAAGAGCCCCTCAATAGTGTCAAGGAACCTCCCCTAAGAGATGCCTTGCTGCAAAACGTCCACAAGTGACTGTAATTGCGCTCAATTGCTCAAGCAAGCATGTATTTTCCCAATTCAGCTTTGTGTCCTGGGGCATGGAGGGCGGGCTACTACGCTCCTCACTACGTATTACCTCAAAAAACATTTATTGTAACTTTATTTCAGGGGAAGGGAGGGGGAGTCCTCGATGCTGGTAAAGTGCTCTTAATTTAAGGAATTAGAGCTGTCTTTCCTTGGATCAGTCTTGATTACCTCCCATTCCCCCAAGTGTTGTATGACCCATATGGATTTAGCGCCAGCCAGTCTTTAAAAATCGAAACCAAGTTTTACGTGGATAAGTATACATATCTTCAGAAACAATATACAGTATTTAGTTAATTATATTGTACATTGCATCACCACCATGTTAAGTCAGCAGAAAACCTTAATGAGGGAAAAAATTAGGATTAATAATCTTAAAGGATTAATAGCCCGAGAAAGCTAAGCATTGTGGATTATTTATATTTGGAAACTATTAGGTCTTTCCCAAGATGGAACTCACAATAGTAGGCTACTAGGTATCCACTCACAGTGAAGGGAACAGAAGCAACAGATGTCTCATCCCGTCCACAGATGGAACTCGGATCCTCTTGAACGAACGAACGAAGGACTCACAGGTAAGGACCCACGAAGGGACAGACGAAGAATAGCCGGTGAGAGAGGTCTTGAGTCGAAGATAAAGAGTCAGGACTAACTAAACCCAATCGCTAACATTGTGAAGCATATGTAACCGCAACTCAGCAGGCGATGTAACATCCCCCCAATGAGGAGCAGGGGTGCCACTAGCACGTTGAGGGACAACACAATAAGTGTGAGGGGCCCAAGATTGTTCAACTGCCTCCCAGCATACATCAGGGGGATTACCAACAAGCCCCTGGCTGTTTTCAAGCAGGCACTGGACAGGCACCTCAAGTCGGTACCTGATCAGCCGGGCTGTGGTTCGTACGTTGGACTGCGTGCGGCCAGCAGCCTGGTTGATCAGGCTCTGGTCCAACAGGAGGCCTGGTCACAGACCGGGCCGCGGGGGCGTTGACCCCTGGAATTCTCTCCAGGTAGACTCCAGGTAGCAACATATAAGGCAGGGGAACACACAGAAGGCGGCAAGCTGGCTGCATCTTGAGTGAAGGTGTAATGAGCTTGATGTTGATTGGTGGCCGGCAATGTCAGAAGGTGAGGACGAGAGAGACCGCTACTCAGTGATTGGTCGAAGGCAGCATCTATGATGATTGGTCGATGGAGATGTTGGTGGAGATGTAGAGTTTTACGATGTGGTAAGATTTCGTATGTCTCTGGTAAAAATTCCATTGGGGAGTTTTTTAAATGTAGAATGCGGCAAGTGGTCGAGTAAGATCGTAGAAAACTTGTGTGCTTCCTTTTCACTTTCTTCTTTAAGCATGCCCATCAAGTGTTCATTCGTCTATTGACTATTTCTATCATAGGTGAACTTGATCTTTCCAGTTCGAACACGAGTATAAGCTTCAGGTAGTCAGGTCATCCACTTCTTGGTCAGGAGTAAAGAAGGAAACGTCAGTGAAGGTAACATGATGTGGTGTCTTGGCTTCAGTGGCAGTAGATAAAGGAGTGGAAGTAGTTTTTGCTTTTTTGGCAGGTGGTGGAGGCGCAGTAGGAGAGAACTCCAGAGGAGTGGAGGAGTCAGTGGCCGAGGGCGAAGCTGATTGGCGGGCTGATGCATGATACTCAGGCGATATAGAGGGTGCCGACTGGATAGTCCCAGTGGTGTATGAAGACTGAAGGCATCCCATTGGACGTGGTCGGCGTGACGTCACTAGTAGATGGTGTTGGTGGTGGAGCAGCAGTTTGGGAGTGATTTGCAGGTGGAGAAACGACGACTGGATGCTGGTTGGTGTTGAGAATCAGAGAAGATGGTGGAGAAGCTGGGAATTTGAACTCTGGCATGTTGTTTAACTTGAAGAGTTCATTAATGGAAGTGTTGAAAGTCCCAGGAACAGCAACGTTATGCATGTGGGCATACACCATACAATAGTAAATGGTGGTTGGGTCACAATCAGGTGCGATGTTGGTAGTGGTAGGTTGATTAGAAGCTTGGAGAATTTTTGTTGTGGTAGCCTGCAGTTTCGTAATAGCAGCATAGGTGGGCGATCTTGAAGATGACTTTTTCTGAGCTGCTTCTTGGGTCTTCTTCATAATGTCTTTGCGAGTGGGACATTTTGCGGCTAGAGTGTGATGATAATTGCTTTTACAGTTCAGGCAAGATGGTGTTGGTGGAGCAGAGGCGGTGCTTCACTACTACATGTTGTGCAAAACTTCTTTTCCTTCACAGGACAGTCTCTGGTGGTATGCACAAACGAATAACAAGTCCAGCAGTGAGGAATGTAGTGGTATCTCTCAGCTTCGATGTAGGTGGGGCTGACGAACTAATAATAAACAGCAAGACCATCAGCAAATGCAGTGGCAGCCATGTACACATCAGTGAACGTGATCTTGAGCATGGATGAAGCTGTAGGTATTTTCATGATGCTCTCCACTGTGGCCCATGAGTTTTGATCCTCAATGGATGTCTTGAGTTCGTCGATAGGTTGAACTGTAAGAAGCTTATCAAGTTTCTTAAGGAAGACTGTCCTCCTTGCCCTGAGAGCTGGAGATGACATGGCAGTAAATCCCGGAGCAGTGAGAGTGGTGGTGGCTGTTGTAGTGAGTGATGGTGTCTGTTGTAGTGAGAGTGGTGGTGGCTGTTGTAGTGAGAGTGGTGGTGTCTGTTGTAGTGAGAGTGGTGGTGTCTGTTGTAGTGAAAGTGGTGGTGTCTGTTGTAGTGAGAGTGGTGGTGTCTGTTGTAGTGAGAGTGGTGGTGTCTGTTGTAGTGAGAGTGGTGGTGTCTGTTGTAGTGAGAGTGGTGGTGTCTGTTGTAGTGAGAGTGGTGGTGTCTGTTGTAGTGAGAGTGGCGGTGTCTGTTGTAGTGAGAGTGGTGGTGTCTGTTGTAGTGAGTAGCTTCTCTGCTTCTTCATCATCGTTGCACACGACAATAAAGGCTTCCTTCAAAGTCAACATGGTGTTGAACTTCACCTGTAGCACATTCCTAACGGCAACTGCAAGAGCAAGTTTCGATGAATCATTCACAGTGCCACTGTTGGGTTTGATCTTGACACGATTTCCATAACTCATCGTGATGTCCAAGCAAGGATGGAGATAAAGGTATAAATTTCCCTCCCCAACGGGGATCGTAGGGAGACTGAATACCAAGAGTCAGAGCTGCTGTGACCGCACTGGGCAGTCACCAAGCAGAGTGTCATGTTGTGTCGATCCTCTTGAGTTGCGATGATAATGTATTCTTCAAGAACGAAGTCCTGACACGGGTCTTTTATAAATGGTGGCCTGTCACAGGCTTCCGAAGCAGTGACAGTGTTGGTACAAGTGAAGTACCGTTTACAACCCTATGGTAGGGGCAGCCCTATGACAAGGACACGATGAATCTTTTTCACGTCAAATGGGGTGTCCGGTGTGTACAATGGTGTACGTCATCTCTAACTCAACAGACTCATCTACTAACTAACTCCACTTACCCAAGTGCTGGTGCAGCATGAGTCATGGTTGCATCTCTGGTGTCTGAGCGCCAATGTTCTCGCTGGTATGTGGCTCTTAATTAACTCAAAAACTGTGCACCATTGTAGCTATGTGTGTACTCACCTATTTGTGGTTGCAAGGGTCGATTCACAGCTACTGTGTGTGACCTAATTAATGTTTGCATAAATAACTAATTACGAACGATTGTGACCAGAAATATACAATATAAATAGTTCATCAACACTAACTTGTTTAGCTATCAAAAATTTGCAGCTCAGTCCCTGGACCCATTATGTACTTCTGTAATAAACTAAAAAAACATTATAGCCACCCCTGGGTGACTCGGGAGGTTCTCTGGAGGTCTCTCCCCTCAAGGGAGGTTCCTTGACGCTGGTGAGGGGCTCTTGATCTAGGGAATTGGATCTGTGATCCAATTCCCTATAAGCCTGAATACCTTCCACATCCCCCACAGGCGCTGCATAATCCTACGGGTTTAGCGCTCCCCATTGATTATAATAATCTGGAGGTCTCTCAGGAGAGCTGATTTCTGGATTGTGAGCCGAGATCACTACGAGGTACCACCACTGTAAGTCAGCTGTATATCTTAGGACACAAGAAAGTGTTCCTTTAATACTTTAAAGTGGCGGTGATAAACTTACATATACATGTATATAATACGGTATACTTGGAGGGGTGTTCCGGGGGGGGGGTCAACGCCCCCCGGCCCGGCCCATGACCAGGACTCGAGGTGTATCTGGGCCTGATCAACCAGGCTGTCACTGCTGGCCGAACGCAAATTGACATACAAACCACAGCCCGACTGGTCAGGAACTGACTGACTTTAGGTGCCTGTCCAATTCCCTCCTGAAGACAACTAGGGGTCTATTGATAATCCCACATGTGTATGCTGGGAGGCAGTAACTGATATTTATTAGGTATCCTCTAAAGGATACCTTCAAGTGGTTGCATGATTTTCTGTGTAAGACAGTATAAAATACTGTGAAAAAATCTTTGAAGTTTTCATATACAGTATAACCTGAGAACGGCTGATCCGATCGGCTTCAGATTTTCAACTCTGATTTACTGTAACTAACTAGGGAAAAGTTTATGAAACAATTATCATGAACAAGTGTCCTCTAGTCAATTTTATATAGACCCTTCCTGACTTTGGTTTCCGCGCATGTGCAGAGCTCTCCTGGACATGACAATAGTTACATTAACTTTATTATACGTACAGTATACCAGTGATTAAAATTTGAAGCCTATCGGATGAGGCTTTTAAAGTTCTAAACGAAAACCTCGAAAGAAGAAAAAAAAATCATCAAATACTTGAAGATATCCCTTCGAGGAAACTAAATAAAACAGACCATTATCTTTTCATGCAGTATTTTTATTGACCAAAATACAGGATATGGATATTAAGAAATAAATATTCCATGACTGGGTTCTACTGTAACTTACATAATAAGATATTACAAGGACCCCAATAGAAATAAGTCACTTTTGTTTGATTTTTTTTTGGGGGCTATCCTATGTAATTTACACTATGTATGATAATTGTAGTTATGTATACTTGTACCTAAATAAACTTACATAACTCAAGGTGGTACGAGCTGCTGATGTTTACATTTTACAATGACGCTCCAGAGAGAGTAAAGAATGGTCTATTTTAGGATTATTACTGCTGGAACTATTATAAGACGTGAGCTTTATTGTAAGTAGTATCTTACTCGTGTGAGAGTTTATTAATTTCTTAGGTGTAAAGCTTATTTCCTGCACATGGGTCATCAAGGTTGAGAGTCTAATATCATCTTCAGGGATTAAAGATTTTTTGACTGATGCTGCACAAGTGACATGCAGCCTTAATGACTCATGAAGTAAATAGGTTTTAATCACCATTAACCATTTCTTGGTTGTGGTTAGTAAGCAAGTAATGGGAATAGTAAGTAAGTTTATTCAGGTATACACAAATACAGTTATATTATCATACATAGCAGCATATGTGTAGAGAACCTAGGATAACCCAAAAAAGTCAGTGACTTATTTCCATTGGGGTCCTTTCCCAATGGAAATAAAGTCAGTCTGACTTTTTTGGGGTATCCTAGGACTACGTATGATAATTATATCTGTGTACCTGTAACTAAATAAACTTACTTATTTACTTAGTACGCATCCCGAGGCTCACCTGAGCACATTCCATCAGCTGACCAAACAAACAGACGACAATAAGAAGAGGCTCCTGAGCTCCTGTATAATCCTTAATCTTGACCTGACCTACACCCAGACCTCTCCTAGACTCCCAGTCTGACCTACACCCACACCCAGCCTCTACCTGGGTGTACCAGGTGTAACCATAGCAACAGCTGTGGTGCGCCACCATAACCTAGTCATGAGGAGTTGCAGAATCCTTCGAGCACACTGCAAGTATCGCCAAGAAGACTTTTAGAACTACTCTCAACACTTGTGTAACTTTGAAGAAGGAGTTTCATAACCGGCCAGGTGATACTAATTTAGGCGAGTAGTCTAAAGCTCAGAGAAATGTTCTTGTCACTGTGTTTAGATGTAATCATATAAACAAAAAATATTTTACATTTTTAATTTGTAATTATAGTAAACTGGGTTGATTCTTTAACTTTTACCAGTCTTTTGTTTTTATGAATAGCTGCCAACACTCAGATTTTCGTTTTAGTAATGTTACATATATGCCAATAATAGTTATGCAGGTTAATATTGAGTTCATGGGAGCGTATTATGTAAATTCTCCAATATTAAGTAGGTTATACAATAGACAGTTATACTTTTGGCTTCAGGTAAGAGCTTATTTCTTTAGCAATGCAAAAATAAATGTTGTCAAACCTAACCCAATTTCACCTAATCTAGAATTTATCTCTAAATCTGGTTAAGGTTAGGTTTTTTTTTTTTTTAATATGGTTAAGGTTAGGTTGTTTTTCTTTTTTTAATCTTACAGTTGGATTGGCTTTAATTATCTCCAATCCACTTGATATTTGAGAATTTACATAATAGGTTATCATTAAGCTCAAAACCAAACTCTAAAATGAATAGTAATCATTGTTTATTTAATTCAAGCATTATAGGAGCACTGTAAGACCCTTGTTGGTTTAGTACTTAGCTATGATGATGATGATAATAATAATAATAATAATAAAAATATCTTTATTTCTACAAGTACAAGGTATGCAGGCCTAGCTGACATCAGTGACATCCTACTATATAGAAGGCCACTCGTTATGCAGAGCATTTTGGGCAAATTAGGTCAATTTTGTTCCAGGATGCGACCCACACCAGTCGCCTTATACCCAGGTACCCATTTTACTGATGGGTGAACATGGACAGCAGGTGTCTTATAGAAACATCCTAATGTTTCCAGCTGTACCGGGGATCAGCCCCTGGACCTTAGTGTGTGAGCTGAGTGCACTAGCAATCGAGCTATGGAACATCTAGGATTATGATAATGATGATAATAATGCAAGCATTGTAAAAAATTTAACCAGTATGTAAAAGCACATGTATACTTAACTGCTATGAAGATTATCTTTCATTAAGCATAAAGCGAAGACTACCTCAGTGAAATAATATTCTAACCAGATTGATGAATAACAGTATGTACCGCACATTAACCCTTTAACTGTGGAAAGATTTTTGAAAAAAAAAAAAAATTTAGTTAGATAAAAGTTTGTCTTCCTGAATCAAATAAGACTAAAATGAGCAAAGTCTGATAAAAACTTATGATTTTATGGTGTGTTGAATTTGGTGGAAAAAATGACCACTAATTGGCAACAGCAGTGAGTCCTAGTACTTCGGACACAGTTAAAGGGTTAACTCGCCCTGAAAACTAATTTCATCACCAACTTAATTGTAAAAGTGAAAGTAATGTGCTCATAGAAACATGGAAGCACTCTCTACAAGAAAAACAAAAGCAGGCAAGCACAGGGTTAGCTGAACTGGGAAAGAGTCAGCGACCCATCAAGTTGGTGAAATTATATAAAATAGTACAGTATAAACCTTTATTTTAACAATGTTTTGCTGAAGGGCAGCCTTGTTAGGTTCAAGCTTCAGTTGAGTAAAACTTTATTATAGTAAATTCTTATGCTGTTTCATGCATCTTTTCATCCAATAGCCAGACTAAGGCTAGGATACACTTAAGTTAGCAGCTCTGAGCTACATATACAGATCAGGCATAACCAGAAACTGCATCCATTGCCTAGTCATTAAAACAGTGAACATGAACGTCAAGAACATAGTGAACACAGTGTGAAAATTAAATGAAATTACAAGCTTCCCTCTCTAAAAATTCATTTAAACCATCAAAATCTTATGTGAGATATGAATACACTGTCATGTACAAATCAATTTGTCATTCATATCTCACTATTTAGTACTTGATAATGATATATACAGTAAATGAATTTACAGCTTTGTGCACTACAATAATAAGACATTTTGCACACTATGATTATAAAATATTGTCAGAAAAATCTTATACCATGTACGTAGATATAAACACTATGCATTTTTATGATTTATACATGTGTTCATTGCAACCATGGCATAAATTTATAATTTTAAAGCATATGAAGTTATTCTGAAGCTTATGCTGTCTTTATGGTGACATTTCAGTAGGTTTTAAATTGTGCCTCAAAAATCATATTGATATATGTACCTATATGAATTCATTTGAGAGCATTATTTTGCTCTGAGACTTTTTTACAGTGAAGCATTTTGGTCAGATAGCACTTTAGGAGGAGTTTTTTTTATAAAAAAATAACTTGTTGCGAGTCTTTCTTTTGACGGAGGCCTTTTTCTGGCTTGCTGTTCATACCCATAAAAAGTTTATGTACTGTATCACAATATAAGATACATTTAAAAAAAATTATTATGTGGCCTTTCAACTTTTCAGGTATCACAGCAGTTTCACGTCCATTGTCTCCCAGAATAGCAGCAACTTGCTATCCGAGAGTGAGCTCTGGTTTCTCATTACATTGTACTCATACAGATAGATTTGCCAATCCACTTTGGAAAGTCTGCTTCCAGTGCAACTCTGACTACATAAAGAGAGTCACAGGCTTAAAAAGAGGGAAAATGGAGGATGACTTGGAATACTTTATAACCTTCCCAACACCCACCCCAAAGGAAACACACAAGCGAACCAGTACAGGGTTAGTATCTACACTTTCCACATCTATTAATTAATTACAAAATTGCTCTATAAACTTGTACACTGTGAAGGATTGGTACACTAATACAATAGTTTGCAAGGAAAGTAAATTGTTTTATACAAGGCTTTGCATGTAAGAGTGACAACCAAACAAAGTACGTAGAATTTTTGTTTCACGATGAACTCACAATGTAGGGCAAGTGTTATACTATATAGGAGAGCCTGGGAGCCATAGTTAATAAATAAAGGGAAGATTGCTTTTGTGGCTGGAATGCCTGTAGTGTTTGTTTTGGACTGTTTTCAAATTGGAATTTGCTGAAAGTAATATAACATTGGCTAAATTACCAAAATCTGTGCGCTTAATAGGGTTGTTCTGATGGTTGAAAGGGTAGCTTCTTGTGATCAATAGATAGTAAAGCATAATAGCTAAATAGCTGTGAATTGGGTAGCTTTGAGCTCTTAAATTTACCTAAAATAGGCCTCAAAGTGGGCAAAATTTTGATTGTGAAAAGTTCTCCCTGACCTCCAACACAAGATGGTATTTCCGTGAGTGATTTTCAGGGATGAAACATGGACCTACCTATGTTTGTCTCTGTGTCTCTTTTTCTCCTTGTATATATGTATGTAATACTACATACTATGAGGGAATTTTAAATTGTTAGATTTTGTTTAGCTGATTTTTAGAGGGAAAAAGTCTTCCTACTGTTTTTTGATCTATTTGTTTTACAGCAATACATGTTTATACAGCTGAGAACAGTCACTGAAAATGTTTTTATGTATGTGACTACATTGTTATTAGAGACAGATATGAGGAAGTGAGTGTAACGAGAGAATAAAGTAACTGGGACAGATGAGATTTAGACAGATATGTTAAATGCAGGTGGTGGTATAGTTTTGGAGTGGTTAGTGTATTTGTTCAGTATATGTATGACAGAGGGTATACATAGTTTCTTTAAAGGAAAAGAGACCAAGAGAGGGTGTAAGCATAATAGGGGAATAATCCTGTTGAGTATACGAGGCAAATTGTATGGTAGAATAATTAAGGAAAGAGTTTTAAGGGTAAGGCAGAAAGTAGGATTGTAGAGGAACAGTGAGGATTTAGGAAGGCTAGATGTGTAGACCAAGTGTTAACACTGAAGCGTATAAGTGAACAATACCTAGACAAAGGGAAGGAACTGTTTGTCACATTTATGGATTTAGAAAAGGCAAATAATTGGGTGGATAAGGAAGCATTTTAGCAAATGTTGCAAATGTGTGAATTAGGTATGTTACTAAAAGCAGTGAATAATTTTTATACTAATAGTCTCTCTCATGTCTGGGTATGTAAGAGAAAGGGGCACCATTTTCCAGTAAAAGTAGGCCTTAGACAGGAGTCTGTGGTATTACCATGGTTAACATGTTTATAGATGGGGTTGTAAAAGGTGTGAATACTAGGGTGTTTGGAAGAGTTGTGGGATTAAAACATAATGAATCTGATACAAAATGGGAGTCTGAGAGCAGTGTGTGGTATGAGTATTATGTAGAGATTTTGCAGCATAGAAATTAAAAGGCAGTGTGGGGTTATGAAAGGTATAATTTAGAAGGCTGAGGAGAGGTTGCCAAGGATGGAGCAGGCTAGGATGATCAAGAGGGTGTAAAAACTAGAGTGGAAGGATGGAGCATCAGTGGTCATCCTAATAAAGGTTTGAGGGAAGTGGATAAAGGAGCTCTTGAGTACTAGGGGTTTGATTATCCCACACACCTGTATGAGCATGTTAGAAAAAAAACACATAAGCAGTATGTGATCCTTTATTGAGAACTTTTCGCTCACACAGTGGGCTTTATCAAGTCACAAACAGATCTACCTGGGTGAAAGGTATGTGAGTATTTATAGGATGGAGTCAGGTGGAGAATGCTGGGTAGGTTGGATCTGAACCTGCATGAGACAATCTTCCGAGTAGGGTGATAGAGGCTAGTACCTTGGGTAGCTTTAAAAAGAGTAGACCTTCTGCAGTGTTCCTCCATTCTTATGTTCTTATGTGGGATAACGATGAAGAAGTTTCTTGGCAAGGGGTTCAGCTTTGTTATAAAAGCCGTTGTTTTGGTTGAAGTTGTTGGATATACATACAGATAAGTGATGATTCCAGGATTCTGCGGTAGTATTGAGCATTTTCTTCTCTGGCAATAAGTCTTGTGTTTCTGCAGTTGATTAAATGGTTGTGTGAATTTCGGTGTTGAAAACAGGCATTCCTTAAATTGTCCAATCTGCCTGCGTACTGTCGAACAGTTATGTAAGTGTATTATTGTAAATCCTTTTGTAAGTGTATTTTTGGGGGTCTGAAACGGACTAATCTAATTTACATTTGTCCTTATGGGAATAAATTTGTTCAGTAACTGCGCTCGAACAGCATTCTGGAATGAATTATTGACAAAAACCGAGATACCACTGTACAGTGGACCCCCGAGTAACGAGCACCCCAGAAATCATATAATTATGTAAGTATAATATTGTAAGTGCCTTTGTAAGTGTATTTTTGGGGGTCTGAAATGGACTAACCTACTTGACATTATTTCTTAAGGAAGTAAATTCGTTCGGTAATGGCACTTGAGCAGGCTTCTGGAATGAATTTTGCTCGTTACTCGGGGGTCCACTGTACGTGTTTAGACGTCTCTGGATGTTTCGCCCACGTATAATTTGCTGCAGTCATTACAAGGGATTATGTATACCTCTGCAGAGGATTGAAGCTTGTCTTGTCTATTACTGGTAATGTTCTTGATGGTGGTGGAAGTAGAGGTAGATACTTAGAATGAGGGATTGGAAAAGATGTTGGAAACGTGTTTGGCAATGGAGTTGGTGGGGAGGACTATGTATCTCTTCTCGGCAGTGTCTTCTCTGGGTATGTTTAAAGATGTTATATGCCCGGCGTCTGCAGTCTCGAATGAAGTGCCGAGGATAACGAAGTTTAGAAAATACTTTTTTAATTAGCGAGCATTCTTCCTCAAGGAACTCATTGCTGCAGTTCGGAGTGCACGCAGGAAAAATCCTATACTAATTACACCACGTTTAGTTTTA
Source organism: Cherax destructor (assembly GCA_009830355.1). Lineage (NCBI taxonomy): Eukaryota > Metazoa > Arthropoda > Malacostraca > Decapoda > Parastacidae > Cherax > Cherax destructor. The sequence continues at coordinate 194,006 of WNWK01000937.1, read as the reverse complement.
GTGTTGTGGTGAGAGTAGAAGTGGAGAAGATTGTGTTGGTTGGTAGGTTTTCGATAGACTTTAAAACGAAGTTCTTGGTCAGCTTTGTAGAGAAGAACATCAAGGAAAGTAAGAGTGTTATCGACTTATTCCAGTGTAAACAGGATTGAGGGCTCGACCTGGTTGAGCTTGTGTTGGAGATCTTGAACTTTGAAGCGTCTAGGAGTTATGATGAAAATGTCGTCAACATAACGGAGCCAGGTGACAGAAGAGGGAATAATAGAGGAAAATCGTTTGGCTTCCAGATGTTCCATGTATAGGTTCGCCAGTACGGCACTTAAGTGGGTAGTCCAGAAGTCTGTTGAAAAAGGTGATTTTCAAAAGAGAAACACGTAAAGCCAACACATAGTTCAACAAGGTCGATGAAATCGCTGGCTGGAATAGGAAGGTCAAGTGAATCGTCAATTTTCCTGCGCAAGAGATCGATGGCTTGTGTAGTAGGTACTTTGGTGAATAGGGATGTTACGTCCAGGCTAGAGAGTTTCTTGTTCCTGATGTTGATGTTGCGAATGTGTTTAAGAAGATAACCCGAGTGTTTGAGATGTGCTGGACTGATTGTGCCCAAGAGTTTAGAGAGGTGTTCAGTGAGAATCCATGAGAGTTGGTGGGGAGCACTGTCTATTCCCAAGGATATGGGCCTCAATGAGATACCTGGCTTGTGAGTTTTTGGCAGGTTGTACATTCTGGCAGGTTTGAGGTTGCTGGGGATGGTGTGCAGAAGTTTCTTCCCTTGTACTGAGTCCCTCAGAATGCAGCGAGTCCTGTGAAGAAATGTTTTGGTAAGGTTGTCCACTTGATTTGCTGTGAGAGGTTTATAGGTATCTGGGTCATTAAGTAGATTGAGCATTTTGTTCCTGTAGTTGTCAGTGTTCAAGATTACGACACCACCTCCTTTATCAGCGGTGGTAACCCTGATGGTCGTGTCTTCTGCTAAAGATTTAAGTACAATGATGTAACGTCAAGGTATGACTGGGGAGCTGTGTGTTGAGATGGCTGCTGAGATGATGCCTTGAAGATAGCCTTTTTGGAAATCAGAGTCATTGTGTCTGTAGTTTTTAGCAATGAAATTGAGGTCTTGTTTCAGTTTCGTGATTCCTGTGGCAAATCTGAGGCCTAAGCCGAGGGCTTCGGTTTCTGTGCTTGACAGTGGACGAGATGAAAGATTTTGAATAATTTCAGGTCTTCATGAACTTTTCCACTGATTATTATTGCAGAGAATTTAGAGTTTCCTAGTAAGTCTGATTTTCTGTTGAACATTAGCTGTGGTAACTGCTGCGAATAAGAAGAAAACACTCAGTACAGCAGAATCCTGGAATCATCAATTATCTGTATATCCAACAACTTCAACCAAAACAACGGCTTCTGTAACATAGCTGAACCCCTTACCAAGAAACTTCTTCATCGTTATCCCACATAAGAACATAAGAATGGAGGAACACTGCAGAAGGTCTACTCATATACTTGTCCAATCTCTCTTTAAAGCTACCCAAGGTCCTAGCCTCTATCACCCTACTCGGAAGATTGTCACATGCAGGTTCAGATCCAACCTACCCAGTATTCTCCACCTGACTCCATCCTATAAATACTCTCATACCTTTCACCCAGGTAGATCTGTTTGTGACTTGATAAAGCCCACTGTGTGGGTGAAACAACGTCAATAAAGGATCACATTATACTGCTTATGTGTTTATTTTTCCATTGTGTCGGTATTTTATACCATTTACTTCCATGAGCATGTTAGATTGGAATGAGTGGAAAAAAGTGGTATTTATGGCTTGAGGTGTTGTTGAATGTAAACAAGATAACAGAGATTCAGGGATGCTGCTTAGTGGGACTTTAGTCATAGAAGTGGGAAGTATGGCACCAGCACTCTGGAGCAGGGGTCAGAATGTTGCAGTTCAGAGAGTTATTTGAATTGAAATGTTTGCACATTTCTGGCAAGACACCTCCTGAATGAGTGATAGCGAATGAGTTAGTTATTTTTGGTTACCTTATCTCGGTGGAAAATGTCGTGTTGAAAGAAATATATACGTATATATGATAGGGTGGATAGGGATGCAATGTGGCAGATGTTGCAGGTGTATGGAATAGGAGGTAGGTTACTGAAAGCAGTGAAGAGTTTTTATGAGGATAGTGAGGCTCAGGTTAGTGTGTAGGAGGGAGGGGGACTATTTCCCAGTAAAAGTGGGCCTTAGACAAGGATGTGTGATGTCACCGTGGTTGTTCAATATATTTATAGATGGGGTTGTAAGAGAAGTGAATGCGAGGATCTTGGCAAGAGGTGTGGGGTTAAAAGATAAAGAATCAAATACAGTGGTCCCCCGAGTATCGTAAAAACTTCACTCCAGAAGCCTGCTCAAGCGCCATTACCGAACGAATTTACTCCCTTAAGGAAAAATGTCACATAGGTTAGTCTATTTCAGACCCCCAAAAATACACTTCCACAAGCACTTACAATATTATACTTACATAATTGTACGATTTCCGGGGTGTACGTAACTCAGGGGACCACTGTACAAAGTGGGAGTTGTCACAGTTGCTTTTTGCTGATGACACTGTGCTTTTGGGAGATTCTGAAGAGAAGTTGCAGAGGTTGGTGGATGTATTTGGTAGGGTGTGTAAAAGAAGAAAATTGAAAGTGAATATAGGAAAGAGTAAAGTGATGAGGATAACAAAAAGATTAGGTGACGAAAGATTGGATATCAGATTGGAGGGAGAGAGTATGGAGGAGGTGAATGTATTCAGATAGTATTTGGGAGTGGACATGTCAGCAGATGGGTCTATGAAGGATGAGGTGAATCATAGAATTGATGAGGGGAAAAGGGTGAGTGGAGCACTTCGGAGTCTGTGGAGACACAGAACTTTGTCCATGGAAGTAAAGAGGGGAATGTATGAGAGTATAGTTATACCAACACTCTTATATGGGTGTGAAGCATGGGTGATGAATGTTGCAACGAGGAGAAGGCTGGAGGCAATGGAGATGTCATATCTGAGGTCAATGTGTGGTGTGAATATAATGCAGAGATGAGTTAATTAGATGCGGATACCAAACTATTATAGAGGTGAGGAGGGTTGTTGAGGTGGTTGACATGGAGAGATGACGACAGAATGACTTGAGTGTATAAATCTGAGTGGAGGAAGGGGAGGAGTCGCTAGGAAAGGTTGGAGGGAAGGAGGTTTTGCGAGGTTGGACTTCGAAGCATTGGCGTAAAAGGAGAATGGAGAAAAGGTAAACAGAATGACTTTGGAGTAGTATAAATTTAGGGGAGAGGCGGGGAGGGATCGGCCTAGGGAAAGGGTTGGAGGGAGGTAAAGGAGGTTTTGTGTAGCGAGGGCTTGACTTGGCAAGCAGGCATTTGATGGAGTGAATGAGACAAATGGTTTTAATCTTGACGTGCTGTTGGAGTGGAGAATCACATTTATGAAGGATCAGAAACGCAGGCGGACTTGAGTCCTAGAGGGAAGTACATTCACCTGAAGGAGGTGTTAATGTGTTTTACATTAAACTGTAGTGTAAGCACCCTTTGGCAAGCAGTGATGGAGTGAATGATGATGAAAGTTTTACTTTCGCACCTCCTTGGTGGAAATCAGCGATGTTAAATAAAAATAAATAAAATTTGCACATTGTAAAGAAATACATAACCTAATTCACATGTATTACAATAACTGCAAATATAACTACGTACTCTATTTGAAATAATCTCCACAGAGATACTGATGAAGATGATTTTGTTTTTATCAATGGAGCAAATGGTGAAAAAGAACCAGTGGTGTTCCTCTTAGGTTGGCTTGGTGCTCAAGATAACCACTTGGCAAAGTACTGCAGCATATATAATCAGAAAGGGTGAGTTTCTGTACTTCTGGCCTATAACTTGGATCATGGCAGAATTGTCACTTATTAACTTGCTTTGTGAGAGCCTATATAGTATAGTGTAGTATTTATGTACAGTGGTACCCCAAGTTTCGTACTGCTCCCAACCTGAACAATTATGTAAGTGTATTATTGTAAGTGCTTTTGTAAGTGTATTTTTGGGGGTCTGAAACAGACTAATTTAATTTACATTATTCCTTATGGGAACAAATTTGTTTGGTAACGGCACTCGAACAGCCTTCTGGAACAAATAAAGTACGAAACTCGTGGTACCACTGTATGTGTAAATGCATGTGTTTATATTCCTTTTCATATACCATATATATACATATTAACCATGCCATCTCTATCCACCAGGCACATGATATTGTTCAAAGTTAAGATTATGGAACTGTTCAATTTCAACTTATAATACAAGTTGAAGCAATGTCTTGTTACTATTGGATATTATCAATTAAAAATAGAACTAAAGAATGTACAATGAGTGAAAGTGAATTATGACTCGTATTGTTAGTATTTTATAAGCATTAACTTTCTTGACTCGGCTTATTCTGTCACAATACTTATTATTGTGTTTGTTTTCATCATTCCTTGTAACTCTTCTGGTATACAAAACTGATTTGCTTTGAAGATCAATAATTAGCTACTTAATGCATATGTCTCCTGTGATTATAAGGGAAAATTTTAATGATTTTTGTATCTGGGTCATTTTGTCAGTTTCTGTACACTGTCTTTAGAATAGTTCTTTACAAAGAGTTGAAACTTCAACAAACTTGTAAGATTATAAGTAAGACAGTTTAGTATCTTTTATTGGTGATGTTTTGCCCAGTAGGGTTATAACAACCCTTTTTACTGACATCAAACCCATCATGCATCAACTACCAGAATTTAAGGAAACAAATATTCCCATTGGCTTATGAGTTATCTTAGGTTAAGTCATTTTAGGTTAACTCTACATAATATACAATACATATGTTTTTGTGATCTAGCAGGCATACAGATGTATGCCTGCTCAAGTTAGAGTATTCAAATTCAAATTCAAATATTTATTTCATTGCAAGTTTACATAGATTTTGGAATTACAATCATTAACTGAAGTGCAAGGAGAGCCACTGACATGCCATTGCATTAAGGGCAGCTTAATCTAATGGCTTATAGACTATGTACATAATAGAGAAATTGATTGAGTTTGTTTTATTTAAATATTGGATTGTTCAAATTACAATATGATGATATTACATTGTTCAAATTACAATATGATGATATTACATTGTAACAAGTGTTTAGTAGGATGGTAATTAATAGTAAAAATTGAAATTTTCTTAAGGAAAATAACATTGAGCATTTTTTAAAGTAATTTACAGTATGAGTATTTAGTTTAGGGTGAGTAGGTGGTTTTTGAGAAGTCTTAAAATGATTTTAAGGTTATTTTAGTATTTACTGGTAATGAATACTAAAATAACCTTGTAGGAGAGTATGTAGGAGAGAGGGAGATTATTTAGCAGTTAAAGTAGGCCTTAGACAAGGATGTGTGATGTCACCTTGGTTGTCCAATGTACTATTTATAGATGGGGTTGTAAGAAAAGGGAATGCTTGGGTGTTGGCAAAAGGTGTGGGGTTAAAAGATAAAGAATCTAACACAAAGTGGAAGTTGTCACAGTTGCTCTTTGCTGATGACACTGTGCTTTTGGGAGATTTTGAAGAGAAGTTGCAGAGGTTGGTGGATGAGTTTGGTAGGGTATGTAAAAGAAGAAAATTAAAAGTGAATATAGGAAAGAGTAAGGTGATGAGGATTACAAAAAAATTAGGTGATCAAAGATTGGATATCAGATTGGAGGGAGAGAGTATGGAGGAGGTGAATGTTTTCAGATATTTAGGAGTGGACATATCAGCAGATGGGTCTATGAAAGATGAAGTGAATCATAGAATTGACGAGGAAAAAAGGTGATGGTGCACTGAGGAGTCTGTGGAGAGACAGAACTTTGTCCATGGAAGCAAAGAGGGGAATTTATGAGAGTATAGTTATACGAACACTTATATGGGTGTGAACATGGGTGGTGAATGTTGCAACAAGGAGAAGGTTGGAGGCAGTGGAGATGTCATGTCTGAGAGCAATGTGTGGTGTGAATATAATGCAGATAATTCGTAGTTTGGAAATTAGGAGGTGCAGGATTACCAAAACTATTATCCAGAGGGCTGAGGAGGGATTGTTGAGGGGGTTCGGACATGTAGAGAGGATGGAACAAAATAGAATGATTTCGAGAGTGTATAAATCTGTAGTGGAGGGAAGGCGGGGTAGGGGTCGGCCTAGGAAAGGTTGGAGGGAGGGTGTAAAGGAGGTTTCGTGTGCAAGAGACTTGGACTTCCAACAAGCATGCGTGAGCATATTAGATGGGAGCGAATAGAGACAGATGGTTTTTAGGACTTGACGTGCTGTTGGAGTGTGAGCAAGGTAACATTTATGAAGGGATTCAGGGAAACAGGCAGGCCGGACTCGAGTCCTGGAGATGGGAAGTAGTGTCTGCACTCTGAAGGAGGGGTGTTAATGTTGCAGTTTTATAACTGTAGTGTAAGCACGCCTCTGGCAAGACAGTGATGGAGTGAATGATGATGAAAGTTTTTCTTTTTCGAGCCACCCTGCCTTGGTGGGAGACGGCCGATGTGTTAATAATAATAATAAAAATATACGTTGTTGTGATCTAGCAGGCATACTGATATATGCCTGCTAGATCATTGTAAAATAATTATTTTATTATTTTTAGACAAATTTGAAATTTAAAAAAATACTTGTTTGCCATTTTTCAAGTTGTCAAGAATGTAACTATTTTTCCTCATGAGTTGTTCACTCCATATATCAAGTTTTCAAGTATAGCTTTGATTTCAGGACAGTAACCAGTGTAAAATGTGGTTGGTTTACTTATTGCAATTTCTTTATGACTTGATTTTTAGATAACACAAACATTATTCACTCTGCTGTTGTTTTATCACTTTTCTGAAATTGTATTATCACTATTTGTACACCACTTACTTACCCATCTTTTCCACAGATGTATAACAATCCGGTACACATCCCCATTATCATATATGTTTGCGAGACCAGGAGCAAGGCACCCCATTGCTCGTAAACTGCTAGCCTTACTGAGAGACATGAGTTTGGATGATCATCCAGTATTCTTCCACATTTTCAGTAACAATGGGTCCTTCCTTTATTATTCTATGACAAAGGCTTTTACAGAGCCTGATGCTCCTAATATCTCAGTCAAGGGAATCATTTTTGACAGTACGCCTTCTCCCCGGCGCTTGTACTCAGGTATGATAATTTTTTCTCTGTAGTATAGTACAGTAATTTACTTGTATTTAATTAACTTAAAGGAGTATTCAGCCTAATTTTCTTTTTAAACACCAGTTGAATGTGCTAAAAACTTAAATGGAACATCAGTGCTATTGGGTTACCTTAAATATAAAATTTCATTCCATTCTGAGCAATACATTTGAAACTAATGAATGCAAACACAATAATCCCCAAAACAGTCTTGCCAAGTTATCTACCTGATGGTTTATAATGAAAGACTTTTTTTTAATATAGGTATGAATGTTTTTGCACCTCATAACTTCATAGTTTTGGTTACTGCTTAGTGTAAACTTCTCCAAAGAGTTTTACATAGAAGTGATTGATGTATAAAAGTACCACTTGAAACTACAGTGGACCCCCGGATTTTGTATTGTTCCCAACTCGAACAATTATGTAAGTGTATTTTTGTAAGTGCTTTTGTAAGTATATTTTTGGGGGTCTAAACGGACTAATCTAATTTACATTATTCCTTATGGGAACAAATTCATTCGGTAACGGCACTCGAACAGCATTCTGGAACGAATTATGGCCAATAACCGGGGGTCCACTGTACTAAAAAAATTTTCAGGCTCCATGATATACCTCTGATGTACAGCCTCTCCTTGCTTAATGATGGAGTTCCATTCTTAAGACCACGTCGGTAAGCGAATTCGTCGCTAAGTGAGGAGCATACTATAATGGTAGTGAGTTTGTGTCAACCATCCTTGATATTGTTTTAATGTCACCTTTGCACCATTAATAACATTTCTGGTATATTTTTAAATGTTTATACAGTAGTGTACTGTATATTGTAATACACAGAATAGAGGAAATCAACTCTAATATACAGTGGACCCCCGGTTTTCGTACTGCTCCAAACTCGAACAATTATGTAAGTGTATTTTTGTAAGTGCTTTTGTAAGTATTTTTGGGGGTCTAAAAGGACTAATCTAATTTACATTATTCCTTATGGGAACAAATTTATTTGGTAATGGCACTTGAACAGCATTCTGGAACGAATTAATTACGAAAACCTGTGGTCCACTGTACATTATTTAGGTATGCATACTGGTCAGAGAACTCATCGTAAGTCTGTGTCGTCGGTAAATGAGTACAGTGGACCCTCGGTTTTCGTGCACCTCCAAACCCAAACAATTATGTAAGTGTATTTTTGTAAGTGTACTTTTGGGGGGTCTGAAATGAATAATCTAAATTGCATTTGTCCTTATGGGAACAAATTCATTTGGTAACGGCACTCAAACAGCATTCTGGAAAGAATTTTCAACGAAAACCGAGGGTTCACTTGCTGCAACTCCTTATCTCACAGCCGTGCCTCACAACTCGCTGGTACTGCTTGTGGGTTATAATGTACTATATAGTGTGATAAGTGTTTGAAAATGGGTAAAATGAAAGTGGGTGTTTTATCATCTCTTGCCTAACTGAACGATTACCAGTAATTCCCAAGGGCTTTAAGGATAAGTTAGTATGTAACTGCTTTTGCAGACGTTTTCATGTTAGTGTTATGAAGTAATCTTGAATATAAAAATGTTATTGTGAATGAGTAACTTTATTTTATAAATATATATATATATTTTTTAACTCAGTAGCTGTCTTCCACTAAGGCAAGGTGATCAAAAAAGAACAAAATGCATTTACCATCATTCATTCAATCTGTCTTTCCAGAAGTGTGCTGACATCACAATCAGATTACCATCCAAATGCAACATCCCCACCCTTCCTTCAGAGTGCAGGCACTGCTCTTTCCACCTCCAGGACTCAAGTCTAGCTAACTGGTTTCTTTGAATTCCTTCATAAATGTTATTTTGCTCACACTTCAACAGCATGTTCATTAAAAACCACTTGTCTCCAATCACTTACAAGCCTGCTGGATGCTTAAGCCTCTTAAACTTTAAACCTTCATTTCCTCGTCCCCTCCAACTGTTCTTGGAACCCCCCATCCTTCCTACCTACCTTCATCAACTTATTCTCCATCCTCTCAACTTTCTGAAACAATCTCAACTCCTCATCCTTTTGAATTATACACTTGGTGACCCCACATATTCTTTTCATTTCTGTGTTTCAAATTCTTTGCATGATATTCACACTACACATTTCTCTTGAACATGATAGTATCTTCACAGCCTCTAATTGCCTCTTCACTGCAGCGTCAAAATCCATGCCTTACACGCATATAAAAATGTTGCTAACTTGCTACCACTATACTCTACTACATTACCTTTTATTTTTCCTCCATAGATAAACTTCTTTCTTTCAGCAGATGCCTCACTACACCACCCACCTTCTTTCCTCTCTTCTATTTAATTTTCACCTCATCTTTCATAGACCCATCTTCTGAAATGTCCACTCTCAAATATCCCAATACATCCACTCCCTCCCTTCAGTCTGATATTCAGTTTATAATTTTTTGTTACCCTCATCACTTTTCTCTTTTCTATGTTCACTTTTAATTTCCTTCTTTTATGTACCCACCCTTCCAAATTCGTCGACCAACCTTTACAATTTGTCTTCAAAATTCCCCAAAAGAACTATCATCAGTACATTTTCCTAATCCTTTCACATTTTGGCATGAAGTAAATACACAAATATTACAGTTCACTCCCAATATATAGTATTTGGAAAAATATTTTCTATATGTAATCAGGAAAAAATATCCATGCCCTTGATCCCAAGAAACAGAATGGATTTTATACAATATTCACATTCAATGATTTTCTTAATCATGTGTACATAAGTATTTGATGTATAGAATGACAATACAATAAAAAAAAATTAAATTTGGAAAATCTGGCTGAACATTCCTCTTAAGAAATTTTAAACCATAATGTTGATAAATGCATTGACATTTTTACTTTGCTGTAGTGCACTGCTGCATGTTTCTTCATTGTAGGGGTACGTGCTGTGTATGGAGCTACACAAGGGTCTGTGTGGAAGAAAATTTTTGCATCAGTGGGGATGGCACTTTACATGCTAAGTTATGGAATACTCTCAGTTTTGTGGACCATTATCTCCGGTAAACTTCCAAAGCATCCTCCCTGGGCTCTTGTTGAGGTAAATTTTATTTCTGTGACTTACATTTCATATATGTACAAGCAATACAAACAATCCTCTATAATTGATCATATGTGACTTAGTTCAGTGATGGTAGAATGGAGCATATGATGGACAGTTGTAGCAACACTGAGAAAACTATTATTTTTAAGACTGGTAGGGATGGAAATTTGTGGCATCATATTTAATGCTTAAAAATTGCCATTATAATAATAATACAATGTTGGATAGTGTTTTGATGTCAGAATATTAAGTTAGCATGCTTTGTGATTTAACTTCTAGTTGCCAAGTTCTGTGTTTGCCAAACTGTTTATCTATGTTGGATAGTTGCATCTTGGATAGTTGTAAAATGCATTTGGAAAATATAATAGTTTTGTTCAGACTACTTGATTCATCACTGTGCTGCACTACATTCATAGTGTATATATATTTTTTTAACACGCTGGTCGTTCCGCACTGAGGCAGGGTGACCCAAAAAAGAAACACTTTCACCGTCATTTACACTATCACTATCTTGCCAGAGGCACACAGATACAACAGTTTAGATGTCCCTCTAAACAGCAAATATCCCAAACCCCTCCTTTAGAGTGCAGGCACTATTTATACTGTACGTATTTAATTTCAGTTTAGTAAATTTAAGTTCATGAGTTTTTGCATTAATGAAGTATTTATTTGATAAGATCAGGTTCATTAAAATATATTTACCTTTCAGGACCCTGCTCGTTGCCCACAGTTGTTTTTGTACTCGCGAGCTGACAAATTAATTAGTTCTGACGATGTTGAGTTTTTCATCACTGAGCGGCAGAAACTAGGGGTTCCTGTTGTGGCCAAGTGCTGGGCTGATTCTCCCCATGTACAGCATTACAGGTACGAGCTGCTGCTATAGTTTTCTTGAGATAGCATTGGCGAAATGTCCTATTTCAATAAGTGGTAAATAAAAACCTTCTTTAAAGTTACATATAAAATTAGAAGGATGTTAGTAAATGACAAAAGATATATGTAAGTGAATATGGGTAATACTAATTGTTCATTTTAACATTTAGTATTTTGCTATACAGTTGCTTAAATTTAATTTTTTCACTAACATACTTTGCTTCAGTCACATTTTCACTCTTACAGTCATAATTACTACCATTCATACCTAGTGCTTCAAACACATTTTAAAAACCAAACATTAAACTAAAAATTAAAATAGTTTTGTTTATTGTTTCCTGACTTAAGTTAGCTATGATAACACACTTTAATTATTTTGTATCATTATACAGTGGACCCTCGGTTAACGAATACCCGGAAATCGTGCAATTATGTAAGTATAATTTTGTAAGTTATTGTGGAAGTGTATTTTTGGGGGTCTGAAATAGACTAACCTACGTGAAATTTTTCCTTAAGGGAGTAAATTCGTTCGGTAATGGCACTTGAGCAGACTTCAGGAGTGAAGTTTTTACGAAACTCGGGGGTCCACTGTATTTTATTAACCATCGGCCGATCCCCCCCCTGCCTTGGTGGGAATCGGCCGATGTGTTAATAAAATATAATGATACAAAATAAGTAAAGTGTGTTATCATAGCTAACTTAAGTCAGGGGTGGGATTAAATTATGGAGAATTAAATGCAAAATGGGAGTTGACACAGTTACTTTTTGCTGATGATACTGTGCTTATGGGAGATTCTAAAGAAAAGTTGCAAAGGTTAGTGGACGAGTTTGGGAGAGTGTGTAAAGGTAGAAAGTTAAAAGTGAACATAGATAAGAGTAAGGTGATGAGGGTATCAAACGATTTAAATAAAGAAAAATTGGATATCACATTGGAGAGAGGGATTATGGAAGAAGTAAATGTTTTCAGATATTTGGGAGTTGATGTGTCAGCAGATGGGTTTATGAAGGATGAGGTTAACCATAGAATTGATGAAGGAAAAAGGTGAGTGGTGCATTGAGGTATCTGTGGAGACAAAAACGTTATCCATGGAGGCAAAGAAGGGAATGTACGAAAGTATAGTGGTACCAACACTCTTATATGGGTGTGAAGCATGGGTTGCAAATGCTGCAGCGAGGAGGAGGCTGGAGGCAGTGGAGATGTCCTGTCTAAGGGCAATGTGTGGTGTAAATATTATGCAGAAAATTCGGAATGTGGAAATTAGGAGAAGGTGTGGAGTTACTAAAAGTATTTGTCAGAGGGCTGAAGAGGGGTTGTTGAGGTGGTTTGGTCATTTAGAGAGAATGGATCAAAGTAGAATGACTTGGAGAGCGTATAAATCTGTAGGGGAAGGTCGTCCTAGAAAAGGTTGGAGGGAAGGGGTAAAGGAGGTTTTGTGGGCGAGGGGCTTGGACTTCCAGCAAGCATGTGTGAGCGTGTTAGATAGGAGTGAATGGAGACGAATGGTTTTTGGGACATGACGATCTGTTGGAGTGTGAGCAGGGTAACATTGTGTGAAGGGATTCAGGGAAACCAGTTAATTGATTTAGTTGGACTTGAGTCCTGGAAATGGGAAGTACAATGCCTGCACTTTAAAGGAGGGGTCTGAGATAGTGACAGCTGGGAGGGACTTTTCTCAGCTGTAGTATCTGAGCTCCTCTGCAAAGACAGTGATTATGTATGAGTGTGGTGAAAGTGTTGAATGATGATGAAAGTTTTTTCTTTTTGGGGATTTTCTTTCTTTTTGGGTCACCCTGCCTCGGTGGGAGACGGCCGACTTGTTGAAAAAAAAAAAAAAAATTTAATTTTTAGTTTAATGTTTGGTTTTTAAAATGTGTTTGAAGCACTAGGTATGAATGGTAGTAATTATGACTGTAATAGTGAAAATGTGACTGAAGCAAAGTATGTTAGTGAAAAAATTAAATTTAAGCAACTGTATGGCAAAATAATGATTAATAATAATAATCCATGGGGAAATGGAGAAGAATCCTTCCTCCGTAAGTCATGTGTGTTGTAAGAGGTGACTAAAATTAAAAATTTAAAACAAAATTTATTATATGGACAGAATTTAGTGGTATACACAAACTCAAACTTGTGAATGCATCTAGGAATGTACCTCTCACAAATTTGAGGTTCAAATGTATTACTAATTAACAGATGTTGATAATAGTATACCTGTATATCAGCTTAAGATTGAAGATATCTAATTTATAAACTTGTCTTCAGAGGAAGACATTGCATCACTTACTGACCTATATGGGTGTAGCACTTTTTAGTGAGTTTAATAATACTATAATAAGCTTTGGGTAATACTGATAGAAATTTCATGATTGCTTTGAGAGTAAAAACGTTTATAAAAACACCAACAATCAGTTACGTAAATGGATATGTGTAGCATCTTGAATGCTTTATTATAGGCTTTTTCTTTGTTCACCAGGTGTTTTGCTTAGCCGTAATGTATATAATTACAGATTGAGGATGTACAGATATAAAGTGGAGAGGTGAGGAGCGAGGGCAGGGGCCCAACACACTTAATGTAGTTGTACAGGTAAAGACGTGAAGAATAAAAATACTGTACATTGATTTGTAAATAACAGTTATTAGGTCATGACCTTATAATAGGCAGGCCTCATGATAATTCTTTGATAATATTTTGTAAATGCTAAAACTTTGACTGTTTTGAGCAATTGTATTGAACATAGTGTTAAGGGAGATTTCTATGCACTTCCTCATGCTTATTTCATGGCTAATCTTTCATTATTCCACTGCATGAGATGACCATGAGAACTATGATGAATCACACATGCATTGTTGTGGTTATTGATTGTTCAGGCATATTAGTGTTCCTATGTTGAAACTGGATATACTGGTAACTTTGTTTTGTGTCATCACCCAGTGGTATTATTAATAATCTCAATGTAAAATAAACGAATTAAGGCATGCTCATCTTTCTTTTCTAGAATTATTATACAGTTTCTTAATATAGGCAGATTAGGACTGCAAATTTACATATACAGATGTGCAATACAACCACAGTGAAAAAATGGTGAACTTCAAAGCACTTTTGTGATTTCACACATTACGTATCAAGGAACTGTAAAAATAATAGAACAGCAGAAGGCTTTAAACTATGTTTTGACAAGTCCTTGACCATCTCACCATCATCATACAGGGGCAGTTGAGGTGTTGGATGTTGACCGTGAGGTGTCATCTCGGCCATATAAGCTTTCTGCTGTTATATTATTTTACAGTTCCTTGATAATGTGAAAAATCACAAAAGTGCTTGGACGTTCACTATTTTTTTTTCAGTGGTTGTTTCGCATATTGTGATATCACCTGTTTATTGTGATCTTATTATTGCACATACAGATGTATTTATGAAGTTTGTTTTCTATATCCTCAGGATGTACCCAGAAGAATACAGGGAATCCGTGTATTCTTTCTTGAGCTTGTGTCTCAGTCAGGATGTTCCAGTTGTGGAACAACCCACCTCTGTTGCTGCTGATGAGGGTAAACACAAAAGTGATTAAATATTTATTGAGAAGGTAAAGTATTTTATGTTCTTTTGCCTAAGGTAAAGGTGAAGGAATTATTTCATCATCTGTAATGGAAAAAACAAGAATTCATGTAAATTTGTAGTTTTCTTTAGTGTAGGAAAGAATAGAGGTCACTTGGGTAGTAGATTGGTACAGTAATGTTAAAACAAATACTAGAATTATTAGCACTATAGGAAGGTGGCTGAAAAAAAACAAAAAAGGTATTCGTAATGTATACCTATTTGATTATTCACAAAGTTACGTGTTATTGCTATACAGTACTCAAATATAATTTATGTTTTCAACTTCAAGAAATGTCTTGAATATAGTAACTTGTGTCATTTTCATTGTCACCTGCCTCCTATCATGTGCCTAAATGCTCTTATAAATATAACACATAATCTTGGTCTTTTCTCTGAATTCTTAGTTTTTTGTTTTTTTTCATATCCACTACGCTGCTGCTTATGTTGAGAGTAGGGTGAACATATATATACTGCCAGCTTCTTATTACAGGAAAGGTAGGCTCTTAAGAGGCAGAACTATGAAATAAGTGAAACCATAAAAATCTATAGACTTGTGGTAAATTATCTTGCACATTCAAATTGTCACTTTATTCTCTTATTTTAAGATGTATAGTATACAGTGGTACCTCAGGATACGAACTTAATTCATTCCAGAAGTCTGTTCGAGTGCCGATACCGAAAGAATTTGTTCCCATAAGGAATAATGTAAATTAGATTAATCTGTTTCAGACCCCCAAAAATACGCTTACAAAAGCACTTACATGAATACACTTACATAATTGTTCAAGTTGGGAGCTGTTCGTATCCCGAGGTACCACTGTATTTTAATATTTCAGTTTATTGGCCTATTTTCATATTAGTAAATATTACAATCTGTTGTACTCATGTTACATTCAACTGGATTTACACACACAGTTCTTTTGCAGCAATTTTGTCACTTATGCATTTGCCCCTATAGTATGTTCAATTCGTTGTTTGCCTGAAGAACTTTAAAATGTTTTTTATGGCTGGCTTGTATTTATTGACACATACAAGTTTGTGTGTGCAGAATACATCTCTTCCATTTCTACTTAAATGATGTTAATTTTTTACTTGAATTTTATGCATATTACTTGAAATTTGGGGGATCCATTACATGTGCTAATGGAAAAGAAAGAGCCTTGACAACAAATTACAGGATAAAGAGTTGGCAGTGTACATGCAAGTCTTGTCCAAATGAATTTTGATTTCAGCGTTAGTTGGATTTGAAGCTTTTCTGTCACACACAGTTTTCTGTCTGTTTCAAATGCTATAACATATTCTGGGAGTAATTATTATTATTTTTAATAAATTAATTTTATTACTACTAAATATTTATTCCAATATGTGTAGTGATAAGGGTACCGTAATAAAAATCCCTTTTGACTACATATAGGTGGTCACTGTTGTGGGAATCACTCGCACTTACAACTACAGTATACAGGTGGGCCCTGCTTATACAGCAGGTTAGGTTCTGGTCTACCCCTGTAAAGCAAAAATTGCTGTAAAGTGAATCATAGCCTTTTTTCACTTTCAAATGCATATAAAAGCCTGATAACATGTTTACATTATCATATATTAAGTGTGCAATATAACTAGGCCTAAAAAATGCATATACAGTAGTACTACACACATTACTTACCTTTAAATATTTTCATCCTTAGCTTATAATGAGTGATGAATATATATTTATTGAAGAAATTCTGAATAAATTAAGAATGGGTATAATTAAAAACTGTTGCTTTAGTGAAACGCTGTAAAGCAGGACCTACCTGTATAGGGAAGCAAATTTATCGATACGTTGTATATCCCAGCATGGTTAAACATTTTATCACCTGGGACAGAGTTGTGTTTATTGGGTCATAGTGCATGTGTTCACTAGTCGATGCCGATTGTGATAATGTTTTAGGATGTAAAGAAATGTTAAAATCACAACATTAATTAAATGAAGGAATATATCTGCTGTATATCTTCAGAGTGGAAAAAACATGCATGCTCAAACTAATCTCTGATGACATTATATAGTGGTATCTTGACTTACGAGTTTAATTTGTTCCGTGACCCAGCTCATAACTCTATTTCCTCGTATATCAAATCAGTTTCCCTCATTGAAATTAATTGAAATACCATTAATCCGTTCCAGCCCCCAAAAAAACACCCCAATTTGTAGACCTAATGTAGGGTGAGAGGTGAGCAGTATTTATTGTAGCATATACAATGCATATACGTACAGTACACTCATTACTTACCTTAAAATATTTGTAGTTTTAATGTAGGGTGAGAGGTGAGCATTTATTGTACAAAGAGGAAGAAGATCAAAGAATGGAAGAAGTATGTACAAAAGAAGTTCACAGTTGAGGGGTTAGCTGGTGTGTTTGGCTGTGTGTTTACATTCTCGGTGTCTCTTGTGGCAGCTTAATTAAGAAATGATTATACTCAGTGAACAATGTATGTCGATGGTGATAATAACAATTAATAATAATAATAAAATATAATAATCGCTCTTAAATGTCATACATATTTCGTATAGGTTTGGTAGCTGATATTTAAAGCATTCCAGAGCGATTACAGTGGACCCCCAAGTAACGAGCACCCCGGAAATCGTATAATTATGTAAGTATAATATTGTAAGTGCTTTTGTAAGTGTATTTTTGGGGGTCTGAAATGGACTAACCTACTTGACATTATTTCTTAAGGGAGTAAATTCTTTCGGTAATGGCACTTGAGCAGGCTTCTGGAATGAATTTTGCTCGTTACTCGTGGGTCCATTTCTTAATTAAGCTGCCACGAGAGACACCGAGAATGTAAACACACACACGAACACACCAGCTAACCCCTCTACTGTGAACTTCTTTTGTACTTCTTCCATTTTTCTCTTGTTTTTTCCTCTTCCAAGTGCTGCTGCATTTCTAACTATCTTGTACTATGGGGTGCACAATAATTAGAAATGCAGCAGCACTTGGAAGAGGAAAAACAAGAGGAAAATGGAAGAAGTACAAAAGAAGTTCACAGTAGAGGGGTTAGCTGGTGTGTTCATCTGTGTGTTTACATTCTCAGTGTCTCTCGTGGCAGCTTAATTAAGAAACGATTAAACTCAGTAAACAAGGTATGTCGATGGTGATAATAATAATAATAATAATAATAATAATGATAATTTATATAATAATAATAATAATAATCGCTCTGGAATGCTTTAAATATCGGCTACCAAACCTATACGAAATACGTATGACATTTAAAGCACTCCAGAGCCATTATATTTTATTATTATATCAGGCGTATCTGAAGCTCGCTCGTAACTCGGATTTTGGCTCGCAACTCAAAGCAAACAATCGACCGAGCCATGGCTCGTAACTCGGAAAACTCGTAAGTTGGGGCACTCGTAAGTCAAGGTACCACTGTAATTAAATTGTGCAGATGGTTATCTATATTCATATGAATTTGTGGCTGAGTTGTTGTTTACAAAAGATGCCAATATTTACCTACTCTGCTCACTAACATGTCTGTCTGTATTTACTTTATACCATGCTAGCATCAGAAGACTGCTATTGTCTTCCTTCTCTAGGTTGTACTGCATACCTATACTGTTAAATGACAAGGTTATTAGCTCTGGTAAATTTTCCATCTTATCTGTCTTGAATAATGCAGCTGTTGAATTTGGTGTCAATTATTTAAGCCAACAAGAACAGCGAATGCATAGAAGAAATAGCAGCTTGATTTGTATAAAAATTAGCATTTTCTTTGCTATTGATATGAAATTAAGTGAAATATCTTTATAGTCAAGTAGCTTATGCTTAAAAGAAAGGTTTTAATTTCTTTATGTTGGCTATCAACTTTATTTTATCCTTTATTTTACCATTTTACCTCTTATTTTGCAAAAGAAAATTGGGTAGAAGTTTTCAAACATGTATTCCCTCCAAATTTTTAAGGAAGCAATTTTCTAAAAGAAAATTTTGGTGTATAAAGTTATATTTTTTAAGATTTAGGTTTCTGGACTATTGTCTTTATATTTTTGAGTAATGTCTGAAGGCAGAGAAGTTTGCTTAAATATTAAAAATCTGCACAGTGCTTATGTGTCATTTACCTTTCTTTCTTTCAACACGTCGGCCGTTTCCCACCGAAGCGGGGTGGCCCAAAAGGAAAAACGAAAGTTTCTCCTTTTACATTTAGTAATATATACAGGAGAAGGGGTTACTAGCCCCTTGCTCCCGGCATTTTAGTTGCCTCTTACGACACGCATGGCTTACGGAGGATGAATTCTGTTCCACTTCCCCATGGAAATTAACAATAAAGGCATGTACAGTATATGTTGTAATAAAGTAAAATTTTGATTTAACAGACATTGGAAATCTTTCTTCTTTCAACAAATCAGCCGTTTCACACCAAGGCGGGGTGGCCCAAAGAGAAAAACAAGAGTTTCTCTTTTTTAACTTTAGTAATGTATACAGGAGAAGGGGTTACTAGCCCCTTGCTTCCGGCATTTTAGTTGACTCTTACGACACGCATGGCTTACGGAGGAAGAATTCTGTTCCACTTCCCCATGGAGATAAGAGGAAATAAGAACAAGAACTAGTAAGAAAATAGAAGAAAACCCAGAGAGGTGTGTATATATATATGCTTGTACATGAATATGTAGTGTGACCTAAGTGTAAGTAGAAGTAACAAGACATATCTGAAATCTTGCATGTTTATGAGACAGAAAAAAGACACCAGCAATCCTACCATCATGTAAAACAATTACAGGCTTTCGTCTTACACTCACTTGGCAGGATGGTATTACCCAGGGGGCAGTTGCTGTCTACCAACCTACTACCTAACATTGGAAATATGTGACAAAATCCACCGAGTCGCTTGATTTTGAAACAACGGACAAAGTCCATTGTTTACAGAACTGTCTGTTATTGTTATAATTATAACAAAACAGTCTATCTACCACAATTGCCATTACCTGCTATTCTATATTAGTCCATTAAATCAAGGGTTACTGTATCTACTTTATGAAATATACATTACTCAGGTGTATATGTAAGGTATAATTAACTTGTGATATTAATTCTTTAGAAGGCTATGAAATAAGTTTTTGGCAACACTTATGTGTAATGCTTGCCAGCATTGCAAAATTCACAATATACAGTGGTACCTCGAGTTACGATGGTCCCCAAAATTGCCCTTTTATGTAAGTTTATTTTTTTAAATGCTTTTGTAAGTATATTTTTGGGGGTGTAAAAGGACTAGTCTATTTTACATTATTCCTTATGGGGATAAATTCGTTTGGTAATGGCACTTGAACAGCATTCTCGAACGAAAAAATATCGTAACTCGAGGTACCACTGTATTTGGTGTACAGTGGTACCTCGACTTACGATGGTCCCCAAACACACCCTTTTATGTAAGTTTATTTTTTTAAATGCTTTTGTAAGTGTACTTTTAGGGGTCTAAACAGACTAGTCTATTTTACATTATTTCTTAAGGAGATAAATTCGTTTGGTAATGGCACTTGAACAGCATTCTGGAATGAAAAAATATCGTAAGTCGAGGTACCACTGTATATGTGAGGATGTTAAGGGTAAGAAACCCTACCAGTTACGTAGTACTATACTATACATACTATAATGTAAGACCTGCTTAACAAAACAATTATTCTTCCTTGAGTATAGAGGTTACACTTTATGATAGTTTATTACAATATTATTTTTAGCACCGGTCATTTTCCTGATGTAGGATGACCCTTTATCCCCCATCCCCCTCAGAAAAAAAATTGAGGAAAGACATTCACCATAACTCATTTAATAGCTCTCTTGCCAGAATTGTGCAGACATCACAATCCCTTCATAAGGTTACCTTGCTCACAACCCAACAGTACTTCAGGCCATAAAAATAATATCTCTATTTTCTAATCTAACATGTTCACACAAGCCTGCCAGATGATCAAGACTAGCTTTAAAGCCTCCATTACTTCCCTCCCTGCAACCCTTTCTAGGATATCCCTCATCCCTCTTTCCACCCCAGATTAATACACACTCTTAATCCTATTCTGCTCCATCCTCTCTTAAATGCTCAAACTGTCTCAACACCCTCCTTTCTCCTCAGCCTCTTGAATTATACCTTTGGTAATCCCATTCCATTTTCTACTTTCTGTGATATGAAGTCTATACATAATATTCACACCATATATTGCTCTTAAATATGACATCTTCACAGCTTCCAGCCTCCTCCTTGCTGTAACATTTAAAGCCACTACCTCACACCCCTTATGAAAGTGTTGGTACCCTTTATACAACATTCATCTTGGAGTATGCATTGGTACCCTTTATACAACATTCATCTTGGAGTATGCATCGCCTGAGAAAGCATGTTAAGAAATTGGAAAAAGTGCAGAAATATGCAACAAGGTTTGTTCCAGAGCTAAGAAGAGTTACAAGAAGAGGCTGATGACTTCCAACTACGTTGGAGGACAGAACCACCAGGGAAGACATAATTTGCAAAATACTTCGGAAATTGATAGGGTAGACAAGGACCAACTGAGAGATGAGCTACAGGGATGTTAGTAAGTGGTCAGGAAGTGGAATTATCTCCAAGAAGTGGTGGAGGAAGGCTTCATACATAGTTTTAAGAGCAAGTATGATACCGACCACGTGGCTAGGGAGTGAGTCTGGCAAATAGCAAGTTGAGAAGTGGGTCTAGGAGCCAAGACTCGACCTCTGCAACCACAAATAGGTGAGTATGTTCTCATTAATTTTTGTGCCTCCTTAGATAAATTTCTCTTTCCACGGATGCCTTAACACACCACCTATCTTTATTCTTCCTTGCCCATACTGTGGTTCACCTCTTTCATAGATATTCACTTCCTCCATCTGATATCCAGTCTTTCATTGTCTATACTTCTTGTTACTCTCATTACCTTGCACTTTTGCCAGAGTCCTCTCCCAACCTTTGCACCCTATCTCAAGAATCTCCCAGAATTGTGCCATCAGGAACGAGCTACTGTGATAATTCTTATGCATTAGATTCATTATCTCAATCCCATACCTCTCCTTAACTTAGAATCATTAAACCTGGAGGATCAACTACTATTACCTTTTATGATGAAATTGTTCCTGACGTCATATCTGTTAAATCCTTGTAGATGTTGGCCTGGATGCTAAATCTCAACACTATCTTATTGGTTAACTTAACATTACTTAGGTATATCTACTATTGGATTTTCTTTGATGTTCTTGAATACTTTTGTATCATCAGTGCCCTAGAATTGGATGTTTGTTTGGATATCATAAAGGTGAATTAACTTGAGAAACAAGACTGTGGGAAGGAAAGACACGTGCCCTCAGAGCACATATAGCTTGATATGACAAAGGAGCAAGTCAGCAAAAAGAAAATAGAATTTGTGGTACTGACTGACCAAGTGACATTGGGGTGCGTGTGTGCACGTACGTACGTACATATTTCAGATTATTGGCCTCTTGTAGCCGCTCTGTTATTCTTTGCCTTCACCTGTATAGGGAGCACCTTTCTCTTTCTAGTTTACATTTCTCCTTTTCCTTAAGGGAATTTGTCTTGAGCAAACCTCAAGTGCCACAGAGTTAATTTGTTTTAGACATAGCCTAAGCATCACAGATCTTAACCTATCTTCCCAGTTTATATCATTTAGGACTTGGCTTACTTGGTCCCACCTTATGTTTTTGTTATTGAAGTTGAATTTGGTGAAGGCTCCCTCGCGACTGATCACATTTTGTCGGTCTGGGGCATCCCCACATACATGTCTGGACCTCTGTTGTGATCTGAGTATATTGTTTTTGATATGATGACATTTCGTATCAGATCATCATTGTTAATGAAGATGAGGTCCAGCGTATTCTCCAATCTTGTAGGCTCTATTATTTGTTGGTTTAAGGTGAATTTGGTGCAGAGATTTAAAAGCCAGTGAGAACTAACACATTACCCAGACAATCCAACATAATTGGGTAGATATCTAGTACAGTATATATGATAGCATGCAGACAATTTTGAACCCCTCCTTTAATGTTCTGCTATGCAGTGTGTCTGTCATACTCTGATTTGTAATGTGGTTGAATTTCAAACCTGTTAAATACCGTATCCCATTTTACGTTTCTACTTACACTGAACATTACTGGTACAACTTTTTATCTTTTACTATGGATATGTATATCCACCCATACCATGAAAAGGTGAATGATCTCCTTGGAGTTAAACACTTTCCATCAAACATTATTATTATTCTTGCTGTTTGATTATGTCTAGTCAGGGTTTACAGGTCTCAAATTCCTAACTGTGGAGGTATATAAGGTATGTAGAGAGATTGTTTTTCCAGAGAAAATAATTTATTAAAAATTTAATGCATGCTACAGAAATAATGACTTTGAAACAAGATATGTGTTTTATTCAATGAGGCATCAGATACTGAAAGGACCATAAGATGTTTTATATAGTGAAATATATACGTATTTGTAATAAAAGCTTAATATGTTTATATGCATAGTATATATATTTTTTTATTTACAGTCATATACTGATCCCAAGCAGACTACAAAGGGTGAGTAATAAATGCATTTATTAATGTAAATACATGTAATTGTTATTCTTGTTATAGCACATGAAATGAGGTACAAAACAATGAAATTATATACTGTACAACATTTTAAACATTTTTAATTAAAGACATAAAAATGAACTATGAAACCATTTTATTTTTTTACATGTCCTCATAATGTTGAGTTAAAAGTTATTTTTCACAGTAAAATATGCACTATAACATGTTAAAATAAATTTTTACCATAAAAATCTATAATGCTGCAAACATTGATTGTGCGAGAATCGGCAATAGAAACTCTTAAATACCTGTTTGTTCAAACTGTACTAGCAGATTACAGATTAGGTAAGCCTTACCTAACCCAGGGTAATACAGGCTAACAGTATTTAATTCACAACAAGCTTGGAATGAAAACTAACGACATTTTGATCCATCCTGGGCCATTGTGAAGTCATGAGACTAAACAAATGTACATAATGTTCAGGGTAGCCAGATACAGAATACCTACAGTAAACTGCTTAGTTTTCCCCTTGAAGGATACTTAAACCAAAAAAATACACTATTTTTCTACATCAAGTAACTTATACCTCAGCAGTGCATTTTTTTTGTGTGTGCAACACAGAAAGGTAAAAATTAACAATATAATCTCTTGACTGGACAGACATTGAATAATTGTGAATTGTCAAGAGAGGGTCTGATTGCTACTTGGAAAACTGCTAATATGTTTGCTGTTTATGACAAATTATAACTAGAAACTTTCATGATAAGCTATTGGAGTAAACTTGCAAAACCAGTTTCAATAAACATGAAAACTACAAGAAATACACTGCAATGCAAGTTTATTGCAGTGGAATGTGTGTAGTTGAAAGCATCCATTTTTCTAACAATGTAAATTAAGAGAAAATAATACATTGTTAGAGTACCATACCTATGTTTGGTAGTATTCACAGCAACTTTAAAGTTTGTTTCGTGTATCTATCTTGAGCAAAATAACGCCTCTAAGCTCTATATGCTTTGTACTGTACATTCAGTATCTTGAGGCGCTGATCCTTTATGTAACCTATGCTAAATACATCCAGCATCTTAAAAGTTTGATATATCTTCAACAAATACCTTAAAATTTTTACTTGATAGCGACTAGTGAAGAAACATTACAATATTGGAGAATAGGCTGTGTAAGTTCTCCCTAGAGTGCCTTGATTCAGGAAACTGGAGCTACCATCCCTTTTGATCAAATGTGTTCAACTCCCATTCCCAAGGTGCTGTTTGACCCTTGTTGGTTCAGCATTTCCCCAGGAATATAATAAAAATATGCCACCATACCTGTTCACATTTACCATTTCCAAGAAATACATCCTTCATACATTGAGGAAATGAGGAGTAGGTAGATGCATTACTAATATCTTTTTACCATGGATTCAGCATCTTTGTGATCTTATGGACAGAGAGGAACTTTGGTAACATGTATCATCAATACCTGTGATGCTAAGTATTTTTTTTTTTTATATATATATAAAACTGCAGTAAAAATGTACTCACAATGAATATGTAATCTAAGACTGTCAATGACTTGAATTACCATTCTGATTACAAGGTTTTTATTTTATTTTTCTAGTTCTCTATACGTTTTAACAGTGCTGTATCACCATACAGGTTTAGTGCCTATTTCTTAATATAATAATAATGCATCTTTAATTTAGTTTCTTTTCCAAGCATCCCATCGTAGAAGTTTCCCATTCATTGAAATATTTAATATTTTATTACCATTTTATCATCTTTATGGGTAATCACTAAGCTTCTGCCATAAGGTTTAAGAAGATTCTTGAAGGCTCAGCTGAAGCACTGAAGAATTCTATTGAATTTTTGGGTGAATTATTAAGCAGTCATCAGCTGTTTGCAGTGAAAAACTGCAATGTGCTCTCAGCGAGCACATGTACCTAGTAAGTGAGATTACATTATTATTACAGTACAGTAGTATTGTATTATCAAAATGTATTAAAAAACAAGCGCTAATCCTGTATGGGCCACAACTCTACCAGTTAAGCAAGAAAAACATTAAGACTAAGAATAGCAAAATATGTAATACAAGTACCATCCGACTTACGACCGAGCTTGGTTGCGACCAACCGGTTGTAAATCAAAATGGACGCAAGTCGAGCCTTAGAAAATTGCCAACATACTGGGTAGGGCATAATGTCAAACCTTTGCTATACTATATTATTATTATAATCAAAAGAAGCACTAAACCACAAGGGTTATACAGCTGCTATACTATAAAGTACCTACATAGTATCGTATGTAAGTACGAGTGGTCGTATGTCGAGCAGGTCATAAGTTGAATGGTACTTGTACTTATCAAAAGGATAGTGCAAAGATGGAGAGAAAGGCACAGATCATTAGGTGGCACTGAAGTGTGATTCGAAACACACACACACGATCAGATTTAGCAAGAACGATTGAAGTTTTAACTTGAAATGTCAAATAACAGAAGAGCATCTGTAAATCAGTGATATATTGTAATGTTTCATAAGTTATTTTCTATGTAATGTCACTGCTTCATCTAATTAATACAAAATCAATACTGTATACATTATTTCTAGTGGCAAATCCGTACAGGCCACTCCTATTCAAAGTTTATAATTTATAAGGCGGAAGATCAGGTTAAGCTCTCAACATCTCAAGAATATGGCTTAATAACGTAGCCTACTTCATTTCAAATTGGTGTAGACAAAAAAAAATCTGAGCAGATACATATTGTCTTCAGTCATGTAGTTGGAAGCGGCTGGAAATACATTGTAATAACGTGAGGTAAAAATGGTAGTAGAGTAGCCTGTACAGTTCAGTAAAAAGCTAGTGTTGAAATTGTGGAAGTAATGAACAACACTATCTGCTGCATCATAAGTGGATAATAAATAAATTTTGTTTTCATGAGGGATGGTCTTGATGCTAATAAAGGGCTCTTGAGTAAAGTGAACTGAACAGGTTACTCAACTACCATTTTTACCTCACGGAATTTAATGAACTAATATGGGAGTAGGTGAATAGTAATGACAGTTGTGGTGGTCAGAGACGAGATCATTTTGCTATGATCATTACCATAATGGACAAGTCTGTAACTAACAGACTGTCAGTTGTTTCCAAATCAACTGACCCAGTGGATTTTGTCCTATATTTCTGAAGTTCATTAATTTGAGGGTTTACAATTGGGACAAACTCCCATTTCCAATGTTCTGTGTAATCCTCTACACAGGTTTAGCCATTCCCATTAATATAATAAAAATAATAGAGATGTAATGTACTTCTTTCAAAACGCTTGTAATGAAATATAAACAGACAATTAAAATATTCTTTAGATCTACTCTTGTGCATATAAATTATATATTGTCTGATTTATATACGTATATACAGTGGACCCCCGGTTTACGTTTACCTCCAAGCTCGAACAATTATGTAAGTGTATTATTGTAAGTGCTTTTGTAAGTATATTTTATGGGGGGGTCTAAAAGGACTAATCTAATTTACATTATTCCTTATGGGAATAAATTCGTTTGGTAACGGCACTTGAACAGCATTCTGGAACGAATTAATAACGTAAACCGGGGGTCCACTGTAGTCCTGAAGTATTGTAAAATTTAATTCTTATCATATTATAAACGGTAAACAATACCAACAAACTGATGACTAATACACGTGTGCAGAACTTAGGTATCTCCATTGTCTAAACACTTTGTCTGTGTAGCAGGCTTATTCAGTTTAATACTGGTGATTATAACACTGGAGACAATAGAATAGAGGTACATATTTTTGAAGTTATCAGTCCTTAGCCTTGGTAACAGGTGGCCAGTCCTTTAGCTAAGGGACTGACTACCTGCTTTCAAGAGTGAGGGACTGATCACCTCAAAATTACCTCTCCATGTCATACTGTACCCAGTTTTATAATCACCTGTATTCTACTGAAGTTTGCTGCACAAACAATGTTTCAACAACAAAGATTACTTAAGTGCTGCATGTGTGTATTGTTCATTATCTTAATTTAATTTTGCTTTTGTTTTAATAAGTTTCAATCTGCTAATTTAAGGATCAATCTGTTATGCTGCCAACTGGTTTAACATTTCCCCATGAAAATAAATACAGTAGTCCCTTGATTTATGATAATTTTGAGTTACGATTTGCCCTCAAAGAAATTTGGTTTTGAGTTGTGATACCATATGTATACAATGGTTGGCAGGTGTGGGCAGGCCTCAGACCAGATACAATACAGGGTGGTGAAAAGGTCTTAAATGGAGGGATGGTGGGAGGGACCAAGACCATCCGCATTTGGTACAAGTGACAATGAGAATGTTAATATAAAGTTAACAATTCTTTACCAATCTGCCTACCTGCTCTGTCTTGCTGTGTATGCTGTGGTCTGTCTGCTTATCTTAAATGGAAAGATGGCAAAGGGTGTGTTGGGAGTGGGATGAAGGAGTTTGTGGGTAGGGGTGAGGGAGGGGAGACCATACATGTACCAGACATGGACTGGGAAACAACAAGAGTGTAATTAAGTTTACAATTCTTTACCAATCTTCCTGCCTGCCCTGCCTCCTCTGCCCTATCCTGTCACTTTGCCTGGGCATAAGCCTATGAAAGATATGTTTACTCTGCAGCTGGGTGCCAGTGCCTCTGGATATTTCAAGCTGCACCCTATACTTATCACTCAGAAAACTCCCAGTGCTTAAAGAAAAAGAATTCAAGGGAAGGTTGAGTGTATTCTGGCATCTTGGAACAAATTATCATAATATCATATACTTTGGGGTTTGAGTTACAATATTTTGGAGATACTACAATACATCTGGAATGGATTAATATCGTAACTCAAAGAGACCACTGTAAATTACTATGTAATCAAGTACGTATACCCATATAGAAAATTATTATATTTACAAAAAACACCAAACCCAGGGGTCTCATAATGCAACCCACTGAGAAAAATAACTTGGTTAGAGGACAGATGTAAACTACTTATTCCTCATAATACAAGAGATGCATATACTGTACAGTTTGTATTATATTCCTAATTTTTCGTCAGTATTAAAAAGAACTTCATTTTCATTACAGCAGTGCAGCATGACACGAATGGATTAAGCGCTTCTTTTTTAATATAAAAATGCAAGTAGTAATTAGTTGGATTATTACTGCAAGTCTACCATCAATAATAAAAACCCTAAAGAAAAACCCTTCATATTATATTTCAACAACACAGTTTTATCACTTTGCAAAATACAGTACTAAAGTACCTCGCCTAATTTTTTTGATGTTATGACATGCATAAGTGAGCCAAGCCAGATATGATACTAGCCCACTGAAGGAAAGGGACCTTAAGCAGAAACATTTTTGGAGTTTTTCTTTGAGTACAACATACAATTAAATCATTAAGATAGTCCATTTTCAATATAAGTTGAATTTTCTAAAATTTTTTAATATATTCCTATACAGTGGTCCCTCGGTTTTCGCCGAAAATTCGTTCCAGAATGCTGCTCAAGTGCCATTACCGAACAAATTTACTTAAGAAATAATGTCACGTAGGTTAGTCTATTTCAGACCCCCAAAAATACACTTGCAACAGCACTTACGAAAATACACTTACATAAATGTTCGAGTTTGGAGATGCACGAAAACCGAGAGACCACTGTACTTAAGGTTAAAATTGCTCAAATGCTCAAAATATAGGTACGTACTTGGTAATAAAATGTGAAAAGTGGCTTCCCTTGAGCTGCTTAAGACTAAGTAGTTTCTTAGTCTGCTTGTGACTAACACCAGCACCGAACACAATAATACTGTGTATAGCTCTACAACCATTATTCTGTTGTGTCATCACTCAACAACATAACTGAATCTGTGCTCCCTGTATGATGTTTACTCTTGAGGCGTGTCTTTTGTTTTTTACGTTCTTTGGGCCTCACTGATTGGCAGGGGGAACTAGAAGTTGATGCTGGGGAGGCTGAATATGGTGGTGGAGATGCATCCTGAGGTGCCCTCAAGTCAGCTGTATCACTGGGACAAACAGCAAAAGAGGCAGTAGTTTCTGGTGTTAAAGTAAGTCCACTGCTCCTGCTTGACTTTCCAGTAGTTCTATGTATGTTTCTCATCACTAGTGACTTTACAGCCCTGGCTGGTGATGAAGGAAGAGGTGATGCTGATGTGCTCCCTTTCTTACTTGTTGCCATAAACTTCGCTGATTTCCTCATGTTTGAGGTTAATGATAAGGATCTTCTCTCTTTGGGTGAAGTCACTAAATCTGGATTGTCTCTAGAAGTGGAGGTTGGAGATGCTTGAGACATCCTCCAGGGTGTTCTTCGTTCCGAGGATCCAGAGAAACGCATTCGCTTAGGTTTTGTAAGAACTCTCCTGCTGCTTGATAAGAGCGACCTAAGGCGGTGTTGACCTGACCGATGCTGACTTCCAATGCTCTCTGCGGAGAATACATTGATGATTATCTGGATTATTAATTCTATATACTACACTGTACACAAAAAATGGCACTAAATTAAGAACCTCAAATAATCCCAAACATGCATATGGACATATAACCACTGGCAACTTTGACTACACATTCTTATTTCTCAACTACAGAATTTCTATTAAATAGTTTTTTTACAACTGTTAACCACTAAGTTAAGGTGACCAAAATAGGAAATATATTGACCATTATTCAATAGCACTTTTGCTGTGTTTTAGAATAATGCCACATTGATGAATAAGATGCCTGTTTTATCCATCAACTTGTCGGTGTTATATAATTATAATCTAAAGATACTTTTCTGACTTATCAACACCATGGAATTATGGTACAAAGAATATTAAGATTTTTACATAGATAAATCTCTGGCCCACCTTACTGGCATAACCTGCTTCCACTCATGGGTCCCACCCACATGTGACTGCTACAACTTCTGCATCGCTCTACTCCTACTGGCTCTAATACATACTAGACTGAGGATGTCTCTACAATTATTGACCTGACATACTTAGTGGGTCCTACCCACATGGATCATAGTATTACTCCACCTTTTCCACTGGCTCCACTATAAAAGGTGCCATACCTATGAATCAGTATAAAACCCCTGTGGTTTAGCACTTTTTTAATTATAATTATAATAATAATATGGTTCAGTATTAGATTGATAAAAGCCTCTGAGTCATATAGACATACGCACCAAAAGTTGTCTCAAGCCATGCTATGAGGTCAACACAGCAGGGAGTTGGCGGATTAATTACAAGTCACCGACAGGTGTGACTTACATGTTCCAACAACAGCTATGAGTCGGCTGATTCATCAAAAGAAGCTGCGAGTCGGCTGATTCGTCAAAAGAAGCTGCGAGTCGGCTGATTCGTCAAAAGAAGCTGCGAGTCGGCTGATTCGTCAAAAGAAGCTGCGAGTCGGCTGATTCGTCAAAAGAAGCTGCGAGTCGGCTGATTCATCAAAAGAAGCTGCGAGTCGGCTGATTCATCAAAAGAAGCTGCGAGTCGGCTGATTCATCAAAAGCTCTGAGTCGGCCGATTCATCAAAAGAAGCTGCGAGTCTGCTGATTCATCAAAAGAAGCTGCGAGTCGGCCGATTCATCAAAAGAAGCTGCGAGTCGGCCGATTCATTAAAAGAAGCTGTGAGTCGGCTGTTTCATCAAAAGAAGCTGTGAGTCGGCTGTTTCATCAAAAGAAGCTGTGAGTCAGCTGTTTCATCAAAAGAAGCTGTGAGTCTACCTGGAGAGAATTCCAGGGGTCAACGCCCCCACGGCCCGGTCCGTGACCAGGCCTCCTGTTGGACCAGAGCCTGATCAACCAGGCTGTTACTGCTGGCCGCACGCAGTCCAACGTACGAACCACAGCCCGGCTGGTCAGGTACTGACTTTAGGTGCCTGTCCAGTGCCTGCTTGAAGACAGCCAGGGGTTTGTTGGTAATCCCCCTGATGTATGCTGGGAGGCAGTTGAACAATCTTGGGCCCCTGACACTTATTGTGTTGTCCCTCAACGTGCTAGTGGCACCCCTGCTTTCATTGGGGGATGTTACATCACCTGCCGAGTCTTTTGCTTTCGTAGGGAGTGATTTTTGTGTGCAAGTTTGGTACTAAGCCCTCGAGAATTTTCCATGTGTATATAATAATGTATCTCTCCCGCCTGCATTCTAGAGAGTACAGGTTTAGGAACTTCAAGCGTTCCCAGTAGTTGAGGTGGTTTATCGCACTTATGCGTGCGGTGAAGGTTCTCTGCACATTTTCAAGGTCAGCAATTTCACCCGCCTTGAAAGGTGCCGTTAGTGTGCAGCAATATTCCAGCCTAGATAGAACAAGCTATCTGTAAAGTGTCAACATGGGCTTGGCATCCCTGGTTTTGAAGGTTCTCATTATCCATCCTGTCATTTTTCGAGCAGATGCAATTGCTACTTTGTTTACTTTGTTATGGTCCTTGAAGGTGAGATCCTCTGACATGATCACTCCCAGGTCTTTGACATTAGTTTTTCGCACTATTGTGTGGTTGGAGTCGGCTGTTTCATCAAAAGAAGCTGTGAGTCGGCTGTTTCATCAACAGTTGAGCCAAGCTGTTTCAACATTTATAAGTCACTGTTTCAACAGCCGTGTGGTCAGCACAGAGGCGGGGCTTGGAGCCTAAACTCGACCCCTGGATGATTATTATTATTATAATCAAATAGAAGCGCTAAACCCCTGGATGAGAAGAGACGTTTCATCAAAAGCTGACGCAAGTACTGTACGGCATTCCCATATATGTACATGTGAGTGTACAAGTGTGTGAGAATATGCACATCCCAAAAAATGATGCACCCACATGACAACAGGAGAGTGTAACTCCCCTTCCTGTAACTTATTTCACCCCGAAATGTCACTCGTCACTCCATGAAAGAAAATGCTACAACGCATACTGCCAGGCACATCATCTAAAGGGGACAAGATTGCACAGACCAGCCAGACTATAGGAAACAAAAGAAGGGAGCCATAACCTCTCCAGGAAAAGTTTTTTTTTTTAGGACCAGGAGGGAAAAACGACTGGCAAGAAATGACAGCAATCTTACACCAACTGAAAACACTTCTGGAGCAGAGGCAGTCATTGGCCTCCACTCCAGAACAATAGATATTAGAGTCGGCAAATAAAACACCCCTAAATTCCACCAATATAACGACATTTGTCTTTGCAAACATACAGGGTATAAAGCCGTCGACAAACAAAATTCCTTACATCAAGGGACTGCTCACGGAGTCAAATGCAATGTTTGCACCATTCACAGAGACCCACATAAAGGATCATTTTGACAACGAAATATGGATCCCAGGTTATAACCTATTCAGATGCGACAGACTAAACAGACAACAAGGGGAGGGGGTTGGCCTGTATGTCAGAGTTGCTCATTTGCTCAGAACTACTAAACACCTCAAATGATGTAGTTGAAGTTTTGGCGGTAAAGAGTTGCTCATTTGCTCAGAACTACTAAACACCTCAAATGATGTAGTTGAAGTTTGGTAAAGATGCTCATTGTCAGAACCTAAACACCTCAATGATGTAGTTGAGTTTGGTAAGATTGAAGCCAAAACCTTGTCATTGTGGTGGTATACAAGCCTCCAGATGCAACTTCCCAGCAATTCCGGGAGCAGCTTTTGAAAATTGACCACTGTCTGGAAAATCCCTCAACTCCTGCCCCAAACATCTTGCTACTGGGAGATTTCAACTTGAGACACCTAAAATGAAGGAGTGTAGCAAATAATATTTTAGCAGAGATCACCCCAGGAAGCAGCTCAGATGAAAATTCACACACACACACACACAGTGACAGGATGTTCCAGAGAGGGAACACAGAAACAAGGGGACACAACTGGAAGCTGAAGACTCGGATGAGTCAAAGGGATGTTATGAAGCATTTCTTCAGCCATAGAGTAGTCAGGAAGTGGAATAGTCTAGAGAAAGATATAGTGGAGGCAGGAACCATACATAGTTTTAAGACAAGGTATGATAAAGCTCATGGAGCAGGGAGAGCAGAGACCCAGTAGCGGACAGCGAAGAGGCGGGGCCAGGAGCTGAGTCTCGACCCCTGCAACCACAATTAGGCGAGTACACACACACACACAAAAGCTATTAAATCTCTGCACCAAATTCACCTTAAACCAGCAAATATTAGAGCCTACAAGACTAGAAAATACACTGGACCTCATCTTCACTAACAACGATGATCTGATACGTAATATACCCGTATCAAAGACAATACACTCAGATCACAACATAAGAGAGGTACAGACATGTATGCACAGGGCTCCTGACCAGCAAAATGTGTTTAGTCATGAAGGTGTCTTCACAAAATTCAATTTTAATAACAATATACAATGAGAACAAGTCAACCATGTCCTAAATGAAACAAGCTAGGAAGATATCCTAAACACAGATCCGAACCTTTGCCTAGAAAAAATAAACTCTATGGTTCTTGAGATCTGCTCAAGGCACATTCCATTACGAAAAAGAAAAGATGTAAACTAGAAAGAGACGCTCCCTATACAGACAAAGGCGAAGAGTCACAGAGCTGCTGAGAGGAACCAATATATCTGAAATATGAAGGGAGGCACTGGTCAATGAAATTGCAAATATCGAACTTAAGCTGAAGGAATCTTACAGGAGACAAGAATCGCAGAAAGAACTAAAAGCCATAAAGGAAATTGAAAAAAAAAATACTTCTTCTCTTCTGACAAATCTAAGGAAAAAACAACATCCAGTATTGGGCCCCTGCTTAGGCGAGATGGACATACACAGATGACAGCCAAGAAATGAGTGAGATACTAAAGTCCCAATATGGCTCAAGTGTTCAGCGAGTCACTGCCCAGACTAAGGGTCGACAATCCAAATGAATTCTTTATGAACGAGACCCAGAATTTGGTCATCTCAAAAATCTCTGATATTATCCTAACACCACTACCCTCCACCCCTGCACTACCCACCGTCATCTTGCACTCCATACCCTACTAATCGTCCATCTCCCTCTTACAACTCACTCTCCCTGCATCCTACAATAACCTGCAGCGCTGTATAACCCCTGTGGTTTAGCGCTTCTATTTGATTATAATAATAGTAATAATAATAATAATATCCTAACACCACAAGACTTTAAGTTAACCTTGTCCGAAAATCAATTCAAGACTCTTCTCAAAAATCACCTACTCACACTATACTAAATACTCATACTGTAACAAACTTTCAAACCCAATGTTATTTTACTTAAGATAATCTCAATTTTACATGTCATCCTCCTTAACACTTGTTGCAATATCATATCATCATACTGTTCATTTAAAATATTATAGTATTATCATTTTGTTAAATTGAAATAAAATATATAACTAGAAGAAACTCAATAAATTTTCTAGTACTGTTATTATACTAGTATAGCATCAACATATTGTAACTTGAATTAAAATATACAACTAGACTAAACTCAACCAATTTCTCTTGTATTGTCTTTTTCTTGTATGTATAATCAGATTGAAATATTAAATAATACAGAACTAGAATTAACCCAATCAATTTCTCTAGCATTAAGTCTTTAGTGAATAAGTCTTTAGAATAAGCTGCCCCTAATGCCATGGCATGCCAGTGGCTCTCCTTGCAATACAGTTTTATAATTGTAACTACCAATAACAATGTACACTTGTATCATGCATTGAAATAAAAAATATTATATTATTATTATTATTATTATTACTTTGAAAGGGCAATAAATGACATGTCCATGCACTCTGCCCCAGGCCCTGACTCATGGAACTCCGTGTTCATCAAGAACTGCAAGAAGCCCCTGTCGCGTGCCTTCAGCATTCTATGGAAAGGGAGCATGGGCACGGGTCATCCCACACTCACTAAAAACAACAGACATAGCCCCACTCTACAAAGGTGGCAGTAAAGCTATTGCAAAGAACTACAGATTGACAGCACTAACATCCCGTATCATAAAAAATCTTTGAAAGGGTTCTAAGAAGCAAGATCGCCAACCACCTAGATACCCATCAGTTACACAACCCAAGGCAACACGGGTTTAGAGCAGATCGCTCCTGCCTGTCCCAGCTACTGGATCACTATGACAATGTCCTGGATGCTGTAGAGGATAAATAAAATACAGATGTAGTATACACAGACTTTGCAAAAGCCTTTGACAAGTGTGACCATGGTGTAATAGCGCACAAAATGTGTGATAAAGGAATAACAGGAAAAGTTGGTAGATGGATCTATAACTTCCTGACAAATAGAACACAAAGAGTACTAGTAGACAGAGTAAAGTCTGAGGTAGCTACTGTGAAAAGCTCTGTTCCACAAGGCACAGTACTCGCTCCCATTCTATTCCTATCTTCCGTGTCTTCGTTTGCGGATGACACCTAGATTGCCATGACAGTGACCTCCATCGAAGACACTGCAAGACTCCAAGCGGACATAAACCAAATCTTCAAATGGGCCGCTCAAAACAATATGGAGTTCAATGAAGAGAAATTTCAACTACTCAGATATGGAAAACTTTAGGAAATTAAAATTGTATCCGGGTATATGACAAATTCTAACCATACAATAGAACGAAAAAGTAATGTGAAGGACCTGGGAGTGAAAATGTCATAGGATCTCGCCTTCAAAGACCACAACAATGTATCTACCGCATCTGCTAGGAAAATGATAGGATGGATAATGAGAACCTTCAAAACTAGGGTTGCCAAGCCCATGATGATTCTCTTCAAATCGCTTGTTCTATTTAGGCTGGAATACTGCTGTACACTAACTGCCCCCTTCAAGGCAGGCGAAATTGCTGACCTGGAGAGTGTACAAAGATACATGATAATATACACTTGGAAAATCCTAAGAGGGATTAGTACCAAACTTGCACGAAAATCCCTCTCTATGAAAGCAAAAGACTCGGCAGGAGATGCAACATTTCCCCAATGAAAAGCAGGGGCGCCACGAGTACACCGAGAGACAACACAATAAGTGTCCGGGGCCCAAGAATGTTCAACTGCCTCCCAGCATACATGAGGAGGATTACCAATAGATCCCTGGCTGTATTCAAGAAGGCACTGGACAGGCACCTAAAGTCAGTACTTGACCAACCGGGCTGTGGTTCATACGTCAGTTCGCGTGCGGCCAGCAGTAACAGCCTGGTTGATCAGACCCTGATCCACCATGAGGCCTGGTCTCAGACCGAGCTGTGAGAGCGTTGACCCCCGAAACCCACTCCAGGTAAACAGCGCACTGGTATAATCAGAATATAAGCTCAAGCTAAGATGGTCTATTTTTTTGTGTATATAACAGGAAGATAAGATCAACACTGCCAAGACAAAATTATGAACTTTACGAACACACCACATATCTAGTAAACACACAAACCAAGTTTCTTGCTGGGTTCCTGAACATGCTGATCTTTTGAGGAAACGGTAGTCGTAACTGGTCTACAATACATTGCTTTCTGTCAAACCACTTTTGGGTTTTTGGGCTATCTTTCCAACGCTGTCATGTTGGGAAAACTGCACTCTCCTGTAAGTACTAGCCGAGGCACGAGGTGTCCACTCACTGACACCTCAGGGAAAGACGCCCGGCCCTGGTCTGTAGGGATTGCCAGGTTCCACTGTCAGTTCATCATATCTTAATAAATTCTCCGGCCTATCAGTGGGCATGCAGAATTCACTTCCTATGTCGCCACTGCCCCCACACACTGCCCTCATCGCTGAAAGTCCCACCTTCGACGCAGACTCTCTGACTTTAACAGAAACTTATTGCAATAACTTTGATTTAATTTTACTTTTAGCACTTTCCACCACCCCATTAACCCTTACTTTGCACACTCCTATCCCCTCACTCGTTCCTAACCTCTGCATATTCCTCATTCAGGACATCCCACCCTGTAGCGCTGTCTGACCCTTTCAGGTTTCTAACTGATTATATTATTGAAGAACACACTGGGTTTAAGAGAGCATTCGACTACTAAACCTATAATGGAATGCTTGAAGTTATCTTCATCACCTTACTCAAGTCTTCCAGCACAGGCTAACATATTACTTGATACATTCATGGGAGAAGGCTAAACCAGTAGAGGTCATACAACGACTGGGAGAATGAAGTACAGGTCCAATTCCTTAGATTAACAGCCCCTCATCGGCATTAAGGAACCTTCCTTGATGGGAATTACCTGATACAGCGTATGAATCTCATTCCGTGTGGTGGAGTATGACCGGAACAACAGCTTTTGCTCCCACTATGCAACTCATATAGAAGGGTAACAGCACACTGTTGATGTACCTAACTTTGTTTATTATAAAAGTGCTCCTTACCATATAAATAACTCACCAACACGCGCACTCAAATACGTTCACACATTACAGTTCCATTAAAATCAACTCGCACAGTCAGAACACCAAGAAACAATAATTGCTAACATTCACAAGTGTAAAACTGCCTCCTTTAAAAATTATGTATGATGACAAAATCAAATAGATACCCACCAGGTTGTGCAGAGTCAGAGTCGTCGTCATGATGGCTGCTCTGGCTGTGTTCCTCAACGTCAACACCAACGGATGTCTTGGGCTCCTTCTTTGACCCCCGAAAAGAGCGCCACAATGGGGACTTCAGGAAGTCCCGGCCTACCAAAGATGCCTTGTTGCTGGCTGGCAGGAGACCGCTTTCAGAGGACACTGAAGCAACGTCTAAATCCTGACACTGGGGCTCTTGATTCTGGCTAACTTCATGGATGGGACTTTGCATGGAGTCGTAGCTACTTTGGTCTTGGGTTGGGTTTTGATGTAAACTTTCGGAGGTAACGGATGGAGGCGAGGCAGTGGACCACTGCCCTATCGTGGGCGTTTGTATAGGGGACGGAGGAGAGTGTTTCACAGGCAGGAGTTGTGTGGTAGGAGGGTAATAAAAATCTTTGTCTTTCACTTTTCCCAGAGTGAAAAATCTGTTTTCTGGAGAGACAGGCTCACTACTGGCTGTTGTTTCTGGTCGTGTGTGTGTGTTTGTAAAAAGGTTGCTCTTCAGCCTTGTCTGATCTGCTTCAATGCCAGTTTTAGTGTGTCTGTCACCAATGTGAGGCGATCTGTAACTATTTGTCTCCTGGGTATCTGAAGGCTTGCGAGACATAGGAGCGCCATCGTTACACCCACCAGCCATGGCTCTCTTAGAACTGACATTTTTATCTCTTGGACAGTTCTCAACAGAACTGTGCCTCGCAGCAAACAATTCGACAGGAACATCATTTGGATCTCTCAGCTTACAATGCATTAACAATTTCTTATGATATTTTCCGATAGCGCGAATCTCTTGATGAGTGTAGTGACGACGGTTATTAGGACCATAGGCAGCGGCCCGGTAGTACTGTTGTCTGCTTCTATAGTTCATAACTGCATACCTGGCCAGACAGTCACACGGGAGACGCTCTTCCAGTGATGTGGATGAAGTCCTAGAGTCACTATCACCAGCACCCTGACTATCCACGCTTGCATCACCGTTGACCGCTGGCGTCAAGGTAGCTTCTGTTAAGGACAGAATTTCAGCTCTACTTTCTGGCCCGTTTCCGTCCTGTGGTAGAGACGCCTTCTCTTCTCCGGCCGATTCAACCTCATCATCTGTCTTGAGTTTCAGTCTTTTTTGTAGTTCAAACATGTCTTCAGAGTCTTTATCTTTAACCACACTTAGAGCAATCCTGTCATTCGATTTGGTGTCTGGTGGTTCAGAACCTATCGGAGACTTGATATTCAGTGGACTACTTGTACTCTGCTTAGCTGTGTTCCTGCCTGATGTCGCATCCAGGAGAGGAGGACCCTTCATGTTTACGTTCTGCTTCTCGTTAATAGTTCCGTATGAGGCGTAAAACTTGTGTGAATTACCGTTGTAGGAGTAGATAGCTCTGGAGGGACCTCGTTGACCATGTCCATCCCGCCACTGGCTCTCAGACCCACGGCATTTGGAGTCAAGGGTGGCACCGTAGCGGGCGTGACAGGTAGTACAGAGGGCGGCACGGACCTTCCTCTGACGCTCCCTGTACGTGAGAGCCAAAGCACACCCCATCCCAGCCGCACCCAAGAACATCCTGTCAAAACATAAGTTTCCATTAATTCAACGAGGGAAAGATTTCAGTGGTTATATTTACCGAGTAAAATTAATTAAATGTCAGCACATAAGCCGCAGTGCTTTCGTTGCTAAAACAAAAAAGGCTGTGCAAGGACCCCACATACAAGATATTAATGTTGCTGCTTGAAACCATTCTCTCAAAAGCAAATTTATTTCATATTAAGTAAAACTGTTTTGACCATGAATTTTTTCCTACTTAATTAATTTTAGATTAAAGTATACTTTTTTTTTTTTAGTTGTCAAGAATTCTGTGTCGTCATTTTCCTACTTCCCATCCCTCCTACACACAAACACCACTGTCTGATCCTTTGGGTTTTGCGCTTAATTTGATATATTACACGTACGCACACCAGCGCTGGATGACCCTTTCGGATTTAGCGCTTAACTTAATTACACACGCGCGCGCACACACACACTATAGATAGAAAGAAGTGAATGGAGATTAATGGTTTTTGGGACCTGACGAGCTGTTGGAGTGTGAGCAAGGTAATATTTTGTGAAGGGATTCAGGGAAACCGGTTTGTCGGACTTGAGTCCTGGAAATGGGAAGTATAATGCCTGCACTTTAAAGGATGGGTTTGGTATACTGGCAGTTTGGAGGGACATCTGCATTGTCGTATCTGGGCGCCTCTGCAAAGACTGATTATGTACGAGTGTTGGTGAAAGTGTTGAATGATGAATGTTTTTTTTTTTCTTTCTGGGTCACCCTTGGTGGAAACGGCCGACGTGATAATATATATATATATATATATATATATATATATATATATATATATATATATATATATATATATATATATATATATATATATGTCGTGCCGATTAGGTAAAACTTGCGATTTTGGCTTAAAAGCAACGCTCACCTTGCCATATAAGACAAGTGAAAATTTGTGTATGCAATAATTTCGTCAAAATCATTCTGAACATAACGAAAAAATATATTTCATTGTGTTTGTTTATTATTAAATTAATGTTAACGTATCAAAAATATATTTAGTTGGGTTAGGCTAAATTAAATTGATCTTGTTGTAATAAGGTTAGGTAGGTTTTCAAAGTTTCTCTTGGTACAAAATTATAAATTCTTACATTAACATAAATGAAAAAAATATATCTTTAAACGTATAAGAGAAAATTTTAGAAAGAACTAAATTTTAGATGAGTTCTTGCTAATTGACCAGTTTTACCTAATCGGCACGACATATATATATATATGTCGTGCCGAATAGGTAAAATTGGTCAATTAGCAAGAACTCTTTTAAAATTAAGTCCTTTCTAAAAAATTATCTTATACGTTTATATATTTTTTTCATTTATGTTAATGTAAAAATTAATAATTTTGTACCAAAAGAACCTTAGAAAACTTACCTAACCTTATTATAATAAGCGCAATTTAATTAAGCCTAATCCAACTAAATATATTTTAGTTTAGGTTCAGAATGATTTTTGCTTAATTATTGCATACACAAATTTTCGCTTGCCTTATTCGGCAAGAAGAAAGTTGCTATTAAGCCCAAATACCAAGTTTTACCTATTCGGCACGATACACACACACACACACACACACACACACACACTTACCATAGCGAAGGGTTGAGTAGAAGAGTTACAGCGAAGAGTGGAGACGGGTAGTGAACGCAGAGAGCAACATGGAGGCTTAGCACCGCCAGCGAGATAATACTCATCACCACCGCCACCACCGCCCGCGCCCACCCCATCACCACTATTGCGCACCACCACGGCGCACCACTAACACACTCCTCCAGCGCGCAGTTTCCCCTCTCCGAACTTGCAGCCAAGACTACCACAACCCCAAAGAGGAACTACAATCCTGTGTTATACCCACAGTACCTCTCCACCACTAGAGCGCATACGTAATGAGTTCCACCTAGCACAGTTTCGCGCAATTTAAAAATAGCAAACTAATACACACGACTACTGCGCATCCTTAACAAAAACTTCCCTCGTGCAGGTTCATGTCTGATACGTGTAAACCCATTATCACACTGTACGTATGATAAAAGTAATGTGTACTCCCCTTTCATTACTGCGCCGTTTCAACACACTAACACACCTGCGCTGCCTTAACACACACCGTCTTCCAGTTTGACACAAACACAACTTAACCGTTAATAAATTTCAACACCGCCGGCCGCGCAATTTTAAGATCTATACAAGTTTCATCCTATGAGCTGCGCAGTTTCACAAAATATGCTTTTGAAAAAAACTTAACTGCGCAATTATCTCCGGTCAGCTACAAATTATAACTTTGTTAATAAAACCGCGCAGCTTCATTTGAATATTTACTGCGCAGTTTCAAACATTAAGTCCTACACTGCGCGCCTTTCATCGAATTGGTCAACTCAGTGTTTCAGAAGAAAAATAAGCACCATCTGAATAAGCATCTTTATCTTAAGACTACACCAGACTGCGCGGTTTCAAAAATTCAGGAATTGTCCTGCGCAGTATCATTACTCACCACCTGAAAGTGTTAGAGCAAAACAAAAATAAATAAATAAATACTACCGCCCTGTGATTCCTGCATCACAGACCACCTTTAGGGTTATTCAAAGACCAGTGCGCATTAAATGCGCGGTTTCGCTTGGCAATTATATTAAAAATAAACGCTACACCCATACTGGTCATACTGGTCTCACTTGGTAAGCAAACTGACACTTCAAGGAAATCCAAAACGCTGTTTCACCAGTTGACCTATTAAACTGTTTCACCGGTTAATGACCTATTAAGCTGTTTCAGCGGTTAACAATCTATTGTTTCACCAGTTAACCCATTGTTTTACCAGTTAACCTACTGTTTCACCAAGGTAGATACAGCCTCACTGCGCCATCTCCCCAGAAAGCGAATGCTTCAGTGCGCAGCTTCAACTTTCGGAAAAAAAACAAGCCGTACAGCCTCATGCGCTGCGCTGATTTATACAAGCCGACTGTGCTATTTCCTGTAATCTGCCCCGTAGTTTTAACACTGCTCCACCACTGCGCAATTTCTGCATGTCATCAGCGCAGTTTCACTAGGCATGCCCTCGCTGCAGTTTCTCTTGGTATCCCCACTGTGCAGGTTCCCATATCTGCTGCTAAGTTTCACCGTGTGTAGTGCTCAG
The DNA here is from genome assembly GCA_009830355.1 of Cherax destructor. Classification (NCBI taxonomy): domain Eukaryota; kingdom Metazoa; phylum Arthropoda; class Malacostraca; order Decapoda; family Parastacidae; genus Cherax; species Cherax destructor. The sequence goes on along the minus strand of WNWK01000937.1, from coordinate 151,418 downwards.
ATTCACCAGCTATGATTACTGTGCAAATCATCCATGTCTGTCTGCTGCTAATTTTCACCAGTTATGCTCAGAGCGCAGTTCATCACGGCTCTCAGTTTTTGCAACCTGTGGAGGAAAAACAAAGAAAGTGAGATGGCAACATCAATACGTAATTAACATATACATACTCTTACTGTATGACCCATACGGGTTTACAGTATTAATAATATATAATAATAATAGTGATAATCATATCCACTCTTAATTCATCTTTTAAATACGAAAACATATCAGAGATCGTTTATAAAAATTTAACAACGAAAATGAAATTTCAACAATGATCATGAGATATTATCATGACATGGTTTAGGGAAATTCGAATGAGTTGAATAGAATTTTATTTGCAAGATTATTTATCCCAGGCAGGATTTTTTTTTTATTCCAGGCGGGATTATCCCAATCAGGATTATTTATCCCAGGCAAGATTTCTTTTCCCCAGTTATGCAGATTCATCTCTAAATGTGTGCCTGGGGTGACGGTGGGAGGGGAGCCGAGCATTCCTTGTTTTTAATTATAACGGCAAATTAAATTTCTGAAAATAGAAGTTAATAGCGCCTTTCGCGACGAGTTTCATTTAGAAATATACATATCTTCATTTTTGTTGCCGGGTCCTGAATAACTGACTGTCGCAGGCGTACTAGGCTCAAATATATTTTTAATTCGTTCGGTATACTACTAGCCTACTAGCCTCATGGCTCTTCCAGGCTTAGCGCTTAATGATGATAATGCACATGCGTGCCTTTCTTTGTGTTTTACAATATTTTATTACATGTAAACTACAGCGCCTGGAGAATGGAAGGGCAATTCCAATTCCTTGAATCAAGAGACCTTCACTAGCGTCAAGGCAACACCGTCCATGCTGCAAAACTGTAATATATTACCTATCTTCAAAGAAGATCAAGGAAGGAGGGTAGGGATGGCTGCGAGTGCCTCAGTCACTAGTGATATACAATACCGACAAATTGACCAATTGGGTATCTGGGTATTTTTATTTTGCAGACTTTTCGCCAATCGGCAGAGTTAGTAATACAATACAGAGACATAAACAGAGGACGGCAGCTGAGGTAATGAGTCCTTCAGACTAAGAACAGGTATTCACTGCCGTAATCTTGATGAATATGAAGCACAGGCAAGAAGATGGACGCTTTTATTATGGACCTACTTCCACCAGTGGAAGTAGGTCTTGCCTAGGAGTTAGGAGAGGTCAGCAAGTAAATTGTAATGACCTCTGAGAAGCAGAGGGACTGATTACCTCATCTGTCTTCCGTATATAATTGTGCAAGACTGAGTACCTCCTGTTGCACAATCTGTACTGTATTGATGAAGCCAATGGTTGGCGAAATGTCTATAATATAAAGATATCTACCCTGATGTTGCACACATTACTAGCCCATCTCGTGTTTAACAAACTGAGGATCAAGCCTCTACCATTCCATGAGCTGAATGACTCACACGGGTTTATCAATAATAATAATAATAATAATAAAAGGAAATAGAGAAGAGACACTAAACTAGAGGTGCATATGCGACCTGGACACCTGCAAGGTAATGGAGAAGATAATTAGATATAATCTAGCTAACTACCTGGAAAAAAACATTGTCATGGAAAAAGAACAGCATGGGTCGAGAAAAGGAAAATCCTGCCTTACTAACCTGATTAATTTCTATGATGAATGACAAAGATCAGACATTTAAGGAGGATGAGGGGCTAGCTGCATATTCCTCGACTCTCAAAGGGCCTTTGCCACGAATCTTTCAGAGTAGACCAAATATACACACTAGAAAGCCAGGCTGAGGTGAGAGTGCGCGCACTTTTACCCCAGAGAGTACACTCTCACTATCGTCTTTAAATCTCTTAATTATTACATTCATGGGTGGAGCGCTAAACCCGTAGGGGTTATACAGCTCCAAAGGGCGGATAGATCCAATGTCTGACATCAAGAACCCTTTACAGGCATCAAGGCGCACTTCCTTTGACAGGTATCCTCTTACAGGAGAGAGAACTCACAGAATGGGTAAGAGGAAAAGATCGAAGTGTAAAATGCACAGCAAACCTTTGGTCTGAGACGCACGTCGACACAGCAACGTCAACGATGTGCACAAAACTGGAAGTGTATCAAGGAGACTCCAGGAGACGCTCACTTGGTTGTACACAACACATCAGTTGATATAAACGACACACGCACGACCACTATGCGTGGGCAGTATTGAGAAAGTTGACAACGTCGGCATAATGCTGTTGCAACACCTACGAGGACTGCGAAACGAAATCAAGAGACAAAGGCACAAAGTTAGAATGTACACTATTAAAGACGTTTCTCCTGGTCAACAAGGAAAATGTTGTCTTAATAAAGTGTCCATTCTACCTGTGTGTTTGGCAACTTGTCCGTATTTATACGTAACACATATGCAAGGGTTGAGAATCTTGGAAACAAACCTGATAGGGACATCCTGCTTCAGATGGCAACAAACACAGCCAGGGAACAATATAAAGACAAAATCAAATGAGTCAAAGGAACGTAAAAAAAAAAAAATCCTTTAGGCACACAAAGGGAATGCATAACGAAGGATGTTAGAGACGCCGCCAACTCTAATACATAGACTCAAAAGCAAATTTGATATAGCTTCCTCCTCCTCAAAAAAAAAAAAAAAGAATGAAACGGGAACACCACGAGTACTATTGTTCTTGTAACTACCAACAGAACAGCACTAGTAATCTCTCTCTCACTCCCTCCCTTCCTTCCTTCCCATCTTTCTCTCTCTCTCTCAAGTGACACTTGATGGGTCACGGCGCCGGAAATTAAAAAGTGCAGCCAAAGAAAAACTTTTGATGGGCTGGTTATGAGTGAGGATGGATGGACCAGTGTGTGACTATGTTACTAACAATGATGGACCAGTGTGTGACTATGTTACTAACAATGATGGACCAGTGTGTGACTATGTTACTAACAATGACGGACCAGTGTGTGACTATGTTACTAACAATGATGGACCAGTGTGTGACTATGTTACTAACAATGACGGACCAGTGTGTGACTATGTTACTAACAATGACGGACCAGTGTGTGACTATGTTACTAACAATGACGGACCAGTGTGTGACTATGTTACTAACAATGACGGACCAGTGTTGACTATGTTACTAACAATGACGGACCAGTGTTGACTGTTACTAACAATGACGGACCAGTGTGTGACTATGTTACTAAAAATGACGGACCAGTGTGTGACTATGTTACTAACAATGACGGACCAGTGTGTGACTATGTTACTAACAATGACGGACCAGTGTGTGACTATGTTACTAACAATGATGGACCAGTGTGTGACTGTTACTAACAATGACGGACCAGTGTGTGACTATGTTACTAACAATGACGGACCAGTGTGTGACTATGTTACTAACAATGACGGACCAGTGTGTGACTATGTTACTAACAATGATGGACCAGTGTGTGACTGTTACTAACAATGACGGACCAGTGTGTGACTATGTTACTAACAATGACGGACCAGTGTGTGACTGTTACTAACAATGACGGACCAGTGTGTGACTATGTTACTAACAATGACGGACCAGTGTGTGACTATGTTACTAACAATGATGGACCAGTGTGTGACTATGTTACTAACAATGACGAACCAGTGTGTGACTATGTTACTAACAATGACGGACCAGTGTGTGACTGTTACTAACAATGACGGACCAGTGTGTGACTATGTTACTAACAATGATGGACCAGTGTGTGACTATGTTACTAACAATGACGGACCAGTGTGTGACTATGTTACTAACAATGACGGACCAGTGTGTGACTATGTTACTAACAATGACGGACCAGTGTGTGACTGTTACTAACAATGATGGACCAGTGTGTGACTGTTACTAACAATGACGGACCAGTGTGTGACTGTTACTAACAATGACGGACCAGTGTGTGACTGTTACTAACAATGATGGACCAGTGTGTGACTGTTACTAACAATGATGGACCAGTGTGTGACTATGTTACTAACAATGATGGACCAGTGTGTGACTTACTAACAATGATGGACCAGTGTGTGACTGTTACTAACAATGACGGACCAGTGTGTGACTGTTACTAACAATGACGGACCAGTGTGTGACTGTTACTAACAATGATGGACCAGTGTGTGACTATGTTACTAACAATGACGGACCAGTGTGTGACTGTTACTAACAATGATGGACCAGTGTGTGACTATGTTACTAACAATGATGGACCAGTGTGTGACTATGTTACTAACAATGATGGACCAGTGTGTGACTATTACTAACAATGATGGACCAGTGTTGACTATGTTACTAACAATGATGGACCAGTGTGTGACTGTTACTAACAATGATGGACCAGTGTGTGACTGTTACTAACAATGATGGACCAGTGTGTGACTATGTTACTAACAATGACGGACCAGTGTGTGACTGTTACTAACAATGATGGACCAGTTGTGAGTGATTACTAACAATGATGGACCAGTGTGTGACTGTTACTAACAATGATGGACCAGTGTGTGACTGTTACTAACAATGATGGACCAGTGTGTGACTGTTACTAACAATGACGGACCAGTGTGTGACTGTTACTAACAATGACGGACCAGTGTGTGACACAACAATGATGGACAGTGTGTACTAACTAACAATGACGGACCAGTGTGTGACTTTACTAACAATGATGGACCAGTGTGTGACTGTTACTAACAATGACGGACCAGTGTGTGACTGTTACTAACAATGATGAACCAGTGTGTGACTATGTTACTAACAATGATGGACCAGTGTGTGACTGTTACTAACAATGATGGACCAGTGTGTGACTATGTTACTAACAATGACGGACCAGTGTGTGACTGTTACTAACAATGATGGACCAGTGTGACTATGCTTATAACAATGATGGACCAGTGTGTGACTATGTTACTAACAATGATGGACCAGTGTGTGACTATGTTACTAACAATGATGGACCAGTGTGTGACTATGTTACTAACAATGACGGACCAGTGTGTGACTATGTTACTAACAATGACGGACCAGTGTGTGACTAGTTACTAAAAAATGATGGACCAGTGTGTGACTATGTTACTAACAATGATGGACCAGTGTGTGACTATGTTACTAACAATGATGGACCAGTGTGTGACTATGTTACTAACAATGATGGACCAGTGTGTGACTATGTTACTAACAATGATGGACCTGTGTGTGACTATGTTACTAACAATGACGGACCAGTGTGTGACTATGTTACTAACAATGATGGACCAGTGTGTGACTGTTACTAACAAAGATGGACCAGTGTGTGACTATGTTACTAACAATGATGGACCAGTGTGTGACTGTTACTAACAATGATGGACCAGTGTGTGACTATGTTACTAACAATGATGGACCAGTGTGTGACTATGTTACTAACAATGATGGACCAGTGTGTGACTGTTACTAACAATGATGGACCAGTGTGTGACTGTTACTAACAATGATGGACCAGTGTGTGACTATGTTACTAACAATGACGGACCAGTGTGTGACTGTTACTAACAATGACGGACCAGTGTGTGACTTACTAACAATGATGGACCAGTGTGTGACTGTTACTAACAATGATGGACCAGTGTGTGACTGTTACTAACAATGATGGACCAGTGTGTGACTATGTTACTAACAATGACGGACCAGTGTGTGACTGTTACTAACAATGACGGACCAGTGTGTGACTTACTAACAATGATGGACCAGTGTGTGACTTACTAACAATGATGGACCAGTGTGTGACTTACTATGATGGACCAGTGTGTGACTGTTACTAACAATGATGGACCAGTGTGTGACTGTTACTAACAATGATGAACCAGTGTGTGACTATGTTACTAACAATGATGGACCAGTGTGTGACTGTTACTAACAATGATGGACCAGTGTGTATCAATTACTGGAGAACACAAGATTAACAGTTGGAGAACATGTCAACAGCTGTAGAACAAGATCAACATCAGCAGTTGAAGAACACATCAATAAATGAACAGATATGTTGAACACAGGACAAGTACCAGCCCAGCACTTTTTTTTTGGTGACCAGTCAGACCCACTTGACCCGCTATCCAGTGCCTGGGTTATGCAAGGCAATCACGTTTGATCCAAGGAAAATGAGGGTAGCTTAAGTTGACAGGATCAAGAGTCCTTCAACGACATCAATACTCTTCTACTACAACATACATTGTAGTAATGTTGATCTCGATGTAGTGCTGGTGGTCCCGCTCTAGTGTTGGTGGTCCCGCTGTAGTGCTGGTGGTCCCGCTGTAGTGCTGGTGGTCCCGCTGTAGTGCTGGTGGTCCCGCTGTAGTGCTGGTGGTCCCGTTGTAGTGCTGGTCGTCCCGTTGTAGTGCTGGTCGTCCCGTTGTAGTGATGGTGGTCCCGTTGTAGTGCTGGCGGTCTTCTTGTAGTGCTCATTTTAACGACTATAGGAACTAAATTCAAATAAATTTATTTTTTAAATAATTCATGGTTAATTTATTTATTCGTTAATTAAATGTCAGGCGAATTTGCTTATTCGTTAAATATTTTCAGGTGAATTTACTTATTTGTTCGTTAATTAAATAATTTCAGGTGTAAAAGTTTGTTTACAATGTAGCTTAATATTGTGTCAGTCCTGTAAGCCTTTTAATCTTGAATTTTGTAGAGGGAATTAAATTGAAAATTCCAAGTTGCTGACGTGTTGTCAGGCCGTATACCTTCATAGATTTATATGCTGATCAGAATAACCAGTGTGTGCTCACCTATTTGTGGTTGCAGGGGTCGAAACTCAGCTCCTGGCCCAGCCTCTTCACTGATCGCTACTAGGTCCTCTCCCTGCTCCATGAGCTTCATCATACCTTCATCATTACTTACTTACCTAGTCTTAAAACTATGTATGGTTCCTGCCTCCACTACATCACTTCCTAGACTATTCCACTTCTTGACCTGTGTGTGTGTGGGGTGTGTGTGGTGTGTGTGTGGTGTGTGCGTGTGTGCGTGTGTGGTGTGTGCGTGTGTGGTGTGTGCGTGTGTGGTGTGTGCGTGTGTGGTGTGTGCGTGTGTTGTGTGTGTGTGTGGTGTGTGTGTGTGTGTGTGTGTGTGTGTGTGTGTGTGTGTGTGTGTGTGTGTGTGTGTGTGTGTGGCCAGAAATGTTTTAGTGTCCGGTGATCATTTTTCGTGTTGCAGATTCTCCCAGTAACTCAAATACAATCCGACTGGGCTTCCCCAGTACAATCCGACTGGGCTTCCCCAGTACAATCCGACTGGGCTTCCCCAGTACAATCCGACTGGGCTTCCCCAGTACAATCCGACTGGGCTTCCCCAGTACAATCCGACTGGGCTTCCCCAGTACAATCCGACTGGGCTTCCCCAGTACAATCCGACTGGGCTTCCCCAGTACAATCCGACTGGGCTTCCCCAGTACAATCCGACTGGGCTTCCCCAGTACAATCCGACTGGGCTTCCCCGGAGCTTCGAGTTTCACTTTGTTTAATATGGTGATTGTAGCGCTGAAAATTTTAAGAAGTGATCTTACGTCTGAGGTAAACAATCTTCTCAAAGTGTCAGTTACCTACACTTTTGAAAGTCATCTTTATATCAGCAATATTAACATGCATCACTCATGTCATTAAGTTGGTGTGTACTTCAGGGGATCGACCCGGGGTAATGGCTATTTATACATCTGTTTTCCTCGACTGATTTTGTAAGACTGACTACGTTACTCTCATCTTTGGTCTTGTAGTTATTAATTGGCTGTTACAGGAATGCAGGTTTTACACACAGTATATGCTCTCAAAATTCCCATTATGTTTGGCACACTATATTTTATCGTCTGACATCATTAAATACTTGACAATATCTTCCGTATTCTACTAAACAATATATATGTTACTCATCCTGTGTGGTGGAATATGACACGGAAGCAGACAATTCGCCTTTCCTCTATATAACTATCATATAAAATAGATCAGCAGAACATTCCTGATTTACCCAACGTTACTGAATAATAAGAAAATATTTACCTGTCATTATGTTTCGCTTTCCAAAGGCTGCTTATTACGTAGTTAAAGATTATGATCTCTCCTTGCTGACGCAAGAACCAAGACGTTAAGTTTCAAAATATTTCTCTACATTTGTATATAGTTTAATACCTCGTCTCCATAATCAGCTGCACCATCATCAGTAGCAGAAGCAACAACAATAAAAGTACCAGCACAGTCAGTAGCAGCAACAGCATTATCTGCGGCTATTACTTCCTCATACAACAATAATAATAATCATAATAATATCACCGTAATAACAGTAATCGTAATAATTACTAAGAATACTTTCATATCAATCGGTTGTGAATATTTATTAATCATTATGTTTACCGCTTTCTTTTACTATTGATATCAGAGGAATTCATTACATACGTTTTAACGGCGATAACAATACTTGAAATAAGAGCGTCTACTGAATACGGTAGTATCCTCGTAGAGCGAGGTAGTAGGATGGTAGGCAGCAACCATCCACGAAACTACCGTCCTCTCAAATGATCGTAACTGTGGCAAAACTGCTGATCTTTCCTCTTCTTAAAATAACAGGTAAATCTTACTAACTTCTGCCTTAATTTAGTATACACACGCATACATACACACACCTTTACTTTCCTATGTGCTTCTTAATAATTCTCAATCTTGTAATGTTTCCTTTACAACTTAGGAGGCCTGGCTTGAAACCGAGCAGTTGAAGAGATAATCCCCAGAACCACTCAGAGATAAACCTTGTTGTTGATCTGGGTAATGCCAGAGAGGAAGGCCTCCGAAACTCTACGGAAACATCCAATCACATTTAAGTGAGAGAGGCAGTCTTAATGAAGATTACCTTGGGAACGAACTAGTATTCAATTTATTCTGCACCTGTGTAATGAATACCTGTGAATGCATGAATAGTATCCATCTAAAAAGGCAATACATTATTCCATACATTTGCATAGATACACACGCGCGCGCGCGAGAGAGAGAGAGAGAGAGAGAGAGAGAGAGAGAGAGAGACAGAGGGAGACAGAGAGAGAGAGAGAGAGAGAGAGAGAGAGAGAGAGAGAGAGAGAGAGAGAGAGAGAGAGAGAGAGAAGAGAAAAGAGAGAGAGAGAAAGAGAGAGAAGAGAGAGAGAGAGAGAGAAGAGAGAGAGAGAGAGAGAGAGAAGAGAGAGAGAGAGAGAGAGAGAGAGAGAGAGAGACAGAGAGGAGAGGTTAAGGGAAAGCGACCTGACGACACTGGAGAACATGAGGGATAGGGGAACCATGATAACATAAAATACCGAGAGGAATTGACAAGGTGGATAGGGACAGGATGTTTTGGAGATGAGACGCAGAAACAAGGGGCCACAACTGGAAGCTGAAGACTCAGATGAGTCACAGGGATGTTAGGAAGTATTTCTTCAGTCATAGTTGTCAAGAAGTGGAATAGTCTGTGTGGCAGGATCTATACATAGCTTTAAAAAAGAGGTATGATAAAGCTCATGGAGCGACCAGTGAAGAAGCGGGGCCAGGAGCTGTGAATCGACCCCTGCAACCACAATTAGGCGAGTACAATTAGGCGAATACAAAGACAGTTGTATACGTGAGAAGTCCGTGTCTCTGACTTGGCAAAGTTTGACACGAAATGAATAAATAAATACTCTCACTTCCTCCTGCTTCAACATTCCTCTTTCGTACCTCCCTCTTCCTCAGTTACCCACCCTCCCTCCCTCCTCTATCAAACAGATCCATCCTATTCCATCTTCCTCTCTCCTACATCACCCTCCCTCCTCCCTCACCACCATCTCCCCCACATATCACTAGCTTTTCTTTCCATACTGCAATTATCACATAGAATAGCACACACACACACTGCATTGGACAATTGTTTTTTAATTATAAGTCACCAAGAGTGTCCCTCTCTGGAAAATATTATATTATTATTTAGTATTAGTAGTACTGTATTCACTAAGAAGTGCCAAATCCGTAGGTGTTAAGCCGTGCCTGGGTAAGTAGAGGTGATCGAGTTTGATCCAAGGGAAGGGTAGCTCAAATTCCTTGGACTAAGAGCCCCTCCCCAGCACCAAGTAAAAGACGAAACTAGCTTCTTGAAGCAGCCATTCCAGTTGGCTTCTCCGACACGCATGGTTATGGTGAGAGGCTTCAAACTCTCCTCTCCAGGACAACGGTAAGCGAAGTGTTGTACATTAACAAAAACTGGGAGGTAAAGATTATGTAAAAATAATTTGATTACAATTTACCTATATGATCAGGAGTCAGAAAATAATACTAATTTGAGTGTACAAAACGTTTAGCAAGATTAAGTTTTTAAATTGTATGGAAGAGTGGTAATAACTCCCTGGTTAGTTGCTCTGTACCTAAATATTACTATTTATACTACACACACACACACATATATCGCCCCCTCGGTTCCCTCTTATTTACCTTCACCATAAAACAGTACAGGAAACCCACCAACCCCACAAATAAAACAAGGAAACAAGTAAGGCAAGAGGAGAGGGTGTGGCAGGAAGTGAACCCAACTGACGGTCTAGAAACGTCAGCCATATTCTCCACATGTTAGCGTTCTTAATATCATTGTTCTTGTCCATCCCTCTATCTCTCTCCCTCCCTCTCTCTCTCTCTCTCTACGACCATTATCTTCTTCCCCTCTACCCTTTCTTCCTCTCTTTCTACTTCACGACCCCTCTCTTCTTTCCCCTCCCTCCCTTCCTCTCTCTACTTCACGACCCCTCTTTTTTCCCCCCTCACCCCTCCCTCTTTTTCTTTCTCCCTTCCCTCCCTGTCTCTCTCTTCTCTCTTCCTCGCTCCCTCCCTCTCTTCCCAACAGCTGTTCCTTCACAGCATTGTTTACTATGGTATAAAGTTGGACAGGTTTGATGCAGTGTTGAAACTTGAGGCTAAACAGCGTATAAATCATCAATACTTTCTATTTGTCGTTTCGTTAATTAATGACAAACTATTCATATATTTCTCGATTTTTTTTTTTTGCAAATGAAAATCAAGCACGAAGCAAGTAGCCCTAAAAACGAAAAATCTTAGCATATACTATATGCTAAGATTATATAGGGAGGGATCAGAGGGCGGAAGTGAACAATACTCTGTGAAAGGTGAACGAAGACAAGTGGGCAACAAGGCAGCCCTCGAGGGATTTATCGTAGTGAACTCCACACAAACCCAGCATTATTTCCTTATCCACGTTTGCTTTATGTCCAGATCGCTCGTTGACACCAAAATCTGGACATTTTTCAAGAAAATTACGAGTCACCTGATGCCAATGTTGAGCGAGGAGGTCGTGGTTGTGGTGACAGTAGTGGTGGTGGTGGTGGTGGTGACAGGTGGTGGTGGTGGTGACAGGTGGTGGTGCTGAGCATAGTCAGGTTAGTTGTGGTGGTAATGGGAATAACTGAGGTGTTCGCAGTGGTGGTGATGGTGTTGGTCATCGTGGTGGCGAGCGTGGTAAAAAGGGAATTTTTAAATGTACACAATCCTGGGAACAATAGGTCATTTAATGCTCTTGTCAATAAAGCCGCGCACGCACGCGCGCACACGCACACGCGCGCACGCACACACACACACACAGTGGTAAAGCTCTTGCTTCACGCACGGAGGTGCCGGGTTCTATTCCCGGCGGGGCGGAAACATTTCGAAGTGTTTCGTTACACACACACACTACAACAGGCCTAGTGTCAAATCGACATGTGCCTAGGACAAAATGGTAACTAACTAACTAACACACACACACACACACACACACAAAATCAGCATAACGTAACAACCATCGGGTGTTAACCAGATCATTCATATTTTCAATTATTCAGTGGGAAGCACTAAACCTGCAAGGGGGTTTAGTGCTTCCCATTGTTAGTAACATAGTCACTAACTAACTAACTAACACACACACACACACACACACACACACACACACACACACAATCAGCATAACATAACAACCATCGGGTGTTAACCAGATCATTCATATTTTCAATTATTCAGTGGGAAGCACTAAACCTGTAAGGGGGTCATCCAGCGCCTGTGGAATGGAAGACAAACGAGTTTTATTGAAGGGGAGGGTAGCTTCAGTTCCCTGGATGAAGAGCCCTTAAGCATTAAAGCATTTTGAAGTTCCACAGACGGGCAGGAGTGCCTAAAAGTGAATACAGATAAGGTGTGTCCCGCAGCCTCCCTCCCTCCACACAGTCTCTCAGACACAACATATGAATGGAGGAACACTGCCTTGTATGAGCCAGTAGGCCTGCTGCAGTGTTCCTCTATTCTTATGTTCAGTCTTCAGGAGAGTCGTCTCACAACGACGGCTCCTGTGGAAAGATCACAGGCAATTAAGCATGTGGTGTGGGGCTCTATATGATGTGTTGCTGGTGTGTAGGGCCCACCAGTCCAGCTACTTGCCAAGGACAAGTGAAATTGGCAACGGGATGTATGTATGTGTGTGTGTGTGTATGTATGTACTCACCTATATGTGGTTACAGAGGTCGATTCACAGCTCCTGGGCCAGCAGGAGACAGGTATGCTATGCTATACTAAGTGACCGGTGAAGCAGCAACCTTCGCTCCAGTATGCACCCCTTTATGAACGGGGGACCCTGGTAAGTCCCGAGGGACCCTAAAATGTCCCATGAACCCTGACATGCCCTAGGCACCAACACTAACCCCCACGTCCACTTGTCATGGTGGTATACAGACTAACCTCTCGTGTGAAGTGTGTGGTGTTGCCATGGGCGGGGATACAGGTCCTGGCTGTGACCGCCTCCCCACCTGCCATGTTTATGTGGTAGCAGTTGTGGAGGATTGGGAAGGGGAGGCATATGGTGAGAGAGGGAGGGGGGAATGGAGAAGAGGAAGGAGAGGGAAAGAGAACAGGAAAAGAATGACAACTAGGAGGAGAGATGGTGGGATGGACCAACTAGAAGAGATGTAACACTGAAGAGAATTAAAGGAGTACAAATGAGAGGGAAGGGGAAAGGAAGAGGGAGGAGACGAGAAGCTGTAAGGAAGAGGGAGGAGACGAGAAGCTGTAAGGAAGAGGGAGGAGCAAAATTTCATTGCGAGAAACAACTAGATATTCTTGAAGGTTTGGCTACTCGGCAATTTTGACATTTGTCGTTCTTGACTCTTCCTCCTGCTTACGACTTTTCACTTTTCGTCCCCAGTTTTATCTCCTTTTTCCGCTTATTTCCTCTTTTTAATATACGTTCATTTACCCAAAAATTCCATACATAAAATCAACTCCAAATAAATCACAAACATGCAAATATGTCTCTTAATAAAAGACGGATAACTAAAGTCTCCTGATGCTTGCACGAGACAGATAACTTCCACATTGACTGCATAAAAAAAATGTTACGAATGAGTTTGAATGAATTCAGCGAGGGTGCATTACTGGGTAATTTGGTGAGGCGGCAGCCTAGTTGGGTGTCCAGACGAGACCTGAATATTGCCAGCTAGTTCTATATTGCAAGACTGGCTGCAACGAAAGGTGTGTGTGTGTATGTCTTTCCGCATTTACACGACGGAGGATGGAGCCTTCACCAGTCTGAACGTTGAATAACGCACGGGTTTACTGCTTCACATAAAGAAACTAAAATAAAATAACGAGAATACTTTATTATGGTGAGATCATTGACCTGAAAAAAAAAATTAGCTGCGTTCGAACGCAACTTAAAATCTGACTATGAATGTTTCTTTTAGCATTGTTCTTTACTAAAGTATTTCGGCGAACACATTTTCACGGACACGTGAATACAAATTTTCAATTATATGGATGAGGTACGTAAACCACATTAGATATAAAAGTACAAAAAAATACGTACGAACAGTTTGATCGAGGTTCTAAGAGGCAAGGCTAATACTAGGTTTTAAATCCTCCTCGCGTGACTTAACACATGACATCGACTAGTGTTATTATATACTGCAACACACACACACACACACACACACACACACCACACACACACACACACACACACAGTTACGTTGTGTTTATGGAAATACCAAAGTATCAACACAAGAAACCGTTGCACTGACCACGGGCCAGTGCAACAATCCTCAAGCAGAAAATGAATGAATGTGGTTGTCCAGGCTGCCTTGTGCCCTCTCACAGGAATTAACACTATAAACCAATTAACTACAAAGTGACTGGCCCTACCCAGACTAACCTATTTGCCTGAGATGTCTACTGGATACCTTCCAAAACATCAGCTGGTAATAGGAAGAAACTACGTCGCAGTTTTAACGTAGTTGGTCTTTATTCCTTTTCACAGGCTTGAGTACTGACGAGAACCAGCAAACAAAACGATAATGAGTTTGAAAAATGGACATCAGAGGGAACTACACAGCCTAATTGCAAAAGATTCATTTTTTTATGGATAATACGGACGTGTTGAAAATTTCAAGTCGTTATATTTAGAGTTCTCGCCTAGAAACCAAACAAAAACAAAATTAAACAACAAAATTCTAAATAGTAGTTGTAGTTATAATAAATACTACAACTACTAAAAATAATACACTATTACAAATATTAACAATCACTAATACTACAACATATGTACAAAGTATCAGTACAAGATATTCACAGGTCTTATTTTCAAGTTATTCTGGATAAGCGATAACACCAGCGGGTTATGAAATGTGTGCTACTGTGGTCAATACTCTTCACACTTAAATACCAGTGTTAATTGCTAGTGTTAATGACTATTGTTAATTAGCAGTGTTATTAACTTCAGTAATATGGTGATGAAAGGTAATAAATATTCGTTCATGTTGTTTGTAGGGAGTGGTTAGTTGTCTGCTGCGGAGAGTTTTGTGCGTGCGTGCGTGTGTGTGTACTCACCTAGTTGTGGTTGCAGGGGTCGATACATAGCTCCTGGCCCCGCCTCTTCACTGGCCGCCATGAGCTTTATCATACCTCTTCTTAAAGCTGTGTATGGAACCTGCCTCCACTACATCGCTTCCCAAGCTATTCCACTTCCCGACCACTCTGTGACTGAAGAAATACTTCCTAACATCCCTGTGATTCATCTGAGTCTTCAACTTCCAACTGTGTCCCCTTGTTGCTGTGTCCCATCTTTGGAACATTCTGTCTCTGTCAACCTTGTCAATTCCTCTCAGTATTTTATATGTCGTTATCATGTCCCCCTATCTCTCCTGTCCTCCAGTGTCGTCAAGTCGATTTCCCTCAACCTCTCCTCGTAGGACATACCCCTTAGCTCCGGGACTAGTCTTGTTGCAAACCTTTCCACTTTCTCTAGCTTCTTTACGTGCTTGGATAAATGTGGGTTCCAAACTGGTGCTGCATACTCCAATATGGGCCTAACGTACACAGTGTACAGGGTCCTGAACGATTCTTTATTAAGATGTCGGAATGCTGTTCTTAGGTTTGCTAGGCGCCCGTATGCTGCAGCAGTTATTTGGTTGATGTGCGCCTCAGGAGATGTTCCTGGTGTTATACTCACCCCAAGATCTTTTTCCTTGATTGAGGTTTGTAGTCTCTGGCCCCCTAGACTGTACTCCGTCTGCGGTCTTCTTTGCCCTTACCCAATCTTCATGACTTTGCACTTGGTGGGGTTGAACTCCAGGAGCCAATTGCTGGACCAGGCTTGCAGCCTGTCCAGATCCCTTTGTAGTTCTGCCTGATCCTCGTCAGATTGAATTCTTCTCATCAACTTCACATCATCTGCAAACAGGGACATTTCGGAGTCTATTCCATCCGTCATGTCGTTCACAAATACCAGAAACAGCACCGGTCCTAGGACTGACCTCTGTGGAACCCCACTCGTCACCGGCGCCCACTCTGACACCTCGCCACGTACCATGACTCGCTGCTGTCTTCCTGACAGGTATTCCCTGATCCATTGTAGTGCCTTCCCTGTTACCCCTGCCTGGTCCTCCAGCTTCTGCACTAATCTCTTGTGTTGAACTGTGTCAAACGCCTTCTTACAGTCCAAGAATATGCAATCTACCCACCTCTCTTGTCTTACTGCTGTCACCCTGTCGTAGAACTCCAGTAGGTTTGTGACACAGGATTTCCCGTCCCTGAAACCGTGTTGGCCGTCGTTGATAAGCTCATTCCTTTCTAGGTGTTCCACCACTCTTCTGATAATCTTCTCCATGACCTTGCATACTATACATGTCAGTGACACTGGTCTGTAGTTTAGTGCTACGTTCCTGTCTCTTTTTTTAAAAATTGGAACTACATTTGCTGTCTTCCATACCTCAGGTAGTTGCCCTGTTTCGATAGATGTGTTGAAGATTATTGTTAAGGGTACACGCAGCTCCTCTGCTCACGATGTGTACTCACCTAGTTGTGGTTGCAGGGGTCGAGTCATAGCTCCTGGCCCCGCCTCTTCACTGGCCGCTACTGGGTCACGCTCCTGTGTACTCACCTAGTTGTGGCTGCAGGGCGTCGATTCATAGCTCCTGGCCCCGCCTCTTCACTGTGTGCGCGCGCGTGTGCGTGTGTATTTTAGGAAGGGTTGGTGTGTGGATGGAATTCTTATGTGAAGGGAAGAAAGATTGTGAGAGGTTGTCAGCCAGCAAGAGAGGGACTTCTCCACGTACTTATCTATACGTGGCTGCAGGGTCGAGTCTTAGCCACTGGCCCTGCCTCCCTTCTATCCTGGAGGGCCCTTTCGTATCTGCTTTTAAAACAACTTATGAGACCTGCCTCCATCACATGCTCTTGAATTCATGGATTTAATCGTAATCCATAACATAATGACGCTGGTTTACACTTAGCGAAGTTTAAAGTTATGTCTACATCAGCTGTTGATCCTAATGCATCCTCCCAGACATGTCAAAGTATTTTATCGACAGTGGTATATTACCAACCATTCTGGATAAATACCCTGACCCTGCCTGTTGTAAATAACTCATAACCACTTAAACTTGTTTAAATTCAAGCATACCTTTCTAAAATATAAGGTAATATAAATAATTCAAAACCACATATAAGCTACACTTTAAAAATTTTGTGATTTAATTCATGTCTGCATAAATAGCTCATTACGATTGTAACCGGAAATAAACATGTAAATAGTTCATTACCACTGTGACATGCTTAGCTCTCAAAACTTTAGGGTTCAATCTCTGAACCCATTATGTGCCCCGGAAATCTTTTGACTACCCCCCTCAGTATGGGTAAGGGGTGCATAATTAAGATATTAAACTAACGCCATCGCATCCTCGTCGACGTCATCCAATTATCCAATTCCCGCTGCTCAAACAGCCCTGTCAACTATCAATTACTCTGAATATTTTGTATATTGTTATCGTGTCTTCCCCGTTCTTCTCTCCTTAAATGTCCTTAGTTTTGGTTCCGTTAGCCTCTCCTCGTAGCTTATAATCCTTAGCTCTAGCACTTGTCTCATTGCATACTTCTGCAATTTCTTCAGTTTAACCTTTTTTTCAAGTGGGTTACATGCTGGTGCAGCATACTCCAAGATGGGCCTCACGTACGTTATAAAGGGCTCTGAATGATTCTGTCGAGATTCCTTGAGGCTACTCTTAGATTTGCCGGAAGAGTATTGGCTATAGAGGTTATTTGACTGATGTTAAGTCTGGCGATATACCGGGCACTATGCTCACATAATAGGTCTTTATGAGTTTTACATACTCTGTCCCGAATTTATATTTCATGTCCGATCTTTTGGCCCCTTCCCCAACCTTCCTAACCTTGGATTTGCTTGGGTTGAATTCAAGCAACCACTTATGTGACCAAAGTTACCTTCTGATCAATTTGCAACCTTTCTCTGTCCTAATCTACATTTTCATTAGTTTTATATCCGACCCAATCCAATTTGCTATGTCATTCACAAACTAAAAATAGCACTGGTCCCAATACAAATCCTTACGGTACCCCGACTGTTACTATTCCTCATCCTGTCATCTTTTCCTGGACAATCACTCTTTACTTCCTTCCCCGGAATACGTTCCTTATTTCTATCCCTCAGTTTTTTTTTGTCCAGGTCTCTCGTGGGGTACGTATCTCAGTACAATACTAAGAAAACGCAGTCCACCCATCCCTCTCTCTCCTGTCTCACATCTGTTACTTTCTCATAGAATTCTAACATTCAAGATTTGCCACCCCTCAACCCTTAGAGATTATTATTTATGAAACCACTTCTGTCCGCGCGCGCGCGTGTGTGTGTGTGTACTCACCTAGTTGTGGTTGCAGGGGTCGGGTCACAGCTCCTGGCTCTGCCTCTTCACTGGCCGCTACTAGATCACTCTTCCTGCTCCATGAGCTTTATCATACCTCTTCTTAATGCTAGATATGGATCCTGCCTCCACTACATCACTTCCCAGACTATTCCACTTCCTGACAACTCTGTGACTGAAGAAATACTTCCTAACATCCCTGTGATTCATCTGAGTCTTTAACTTCCAACTGTGAACCCTTGTTGCTGTGTCCCATCTCTGGAACATCCTGTGTGTACTCCCCTAGTTGTGGTTGCAGGGGTCGAGCCAGTGTGTGTGTGTGTGTACTCGCCTAGTTGTGGTTGCAGGGGTCGAGTCACAGCTCCTGTGTGTGTGTGTGTGTGTGTGTGTGTGTGTGTGTGTGTATGTGTGTGTAAAATTCCTACTCAAATTTCCTTCATACGACAGACACAAAACATAAAATATTACTAATGCCTATTTGAATCTGCATTTGTATCCCAAGACTCGCACCATGTGCACAAAATCGCTACCCTAAAAACATTCTTACATTAAATTTCTTGAAAAAAAAAAAAAAATACTACACAGCAGTGAGTCTGCCATTACTCAAATTGATTGTGGTGACATGTTGCAACTGTGCCCCCTATCATCCGCGTAAATATGGGGCTTTTATTCTTTTCAAACAGGTTTCAGGGCAGACAATGGAGGCACTCAATAGCCATCACATGCTGTTGTGATTATTTTTCAACACGTTCCAAAGGCACATGATGTGTTTTTTCTATCTCTTAAATGCGTTGTTACGTATCTCTCACTCTTTGTTGGGAGCGCTGTAGTATTGTGTCTGTATTTTCCATCATAACACTGTGCAATAACCTTTCCCTAAAAGTAATGTCATTATTATTAAAAATATCATAATGGGACAAAATAATAATTGGCTTTGTAAATGAGTTGAGGTGCGAAATACCGAACTTGAAAGGTGGTTCCATCACTAGCAACACTGATGTTTTGACCTGATGTTGATGTGAAGCAGTGAACGTGTATATAGTATTATGTGAGCAGGCAGCAAACATCGTGGTGATAGTTATTATGGTAAGCAGGCAGCAAACATCGTGGTGATAGTTATTATGGTAAGCAGGCAGCAAACATCGTGGTGATAGTTATTATGGTAAGCAGGCAGCAAACATCGTGGTGATAGTTATTATGGTAAGCAGGCAGCAAACATCGTGGTGATAGTTATTATGGTAAGCAGGCAGCAAACATCGTGGTGATAGTTATTATGGTAAGCAGGCAGCAAACATCGTGGTGATAGGGTTATCGTGGTGACCAGGCAACAGACATCTCTGCCACACGCAACAGGTATTCTTGGTCAGCCGGCCATCAAGTGAGGATGAGAGAGGTAGGTAAGTAGAGGGTGTTGTGTGTACAGGCCTATTTGTGGTTGCAGGGGTCAATTCATAGCTCCTGGTCCCGCCTTTTCACTTATCGCTACTAGGTCAGTCTCTCCTCGTCTTAAAACTATGTATGGTTTCTGCCTCCACTACGTTACTTTCCAGACTATTCCACTTCCTGACAACTCTATGGCCGAAGAAATACTTCCTAACATCCCTTTGACTCATCTGAGTTTTCAACTTCCAGTTGTGACCCCTTGTTTCTGTGTCCCATCTCTGGAAAATCCTGTCCTTGTCCACATTGTCAATTCCTCGCAGTATTTTATATGTCGTTATCATGTCACCATTAACCCTCCTGTCCTCAAGTGTCGTCAGGCCGATTTCCCTTAACCTTTCTTCGAAGGACATTTCCCTTAGCTCTGGGACTAGTCTTGTTGCAAACCTTTACACTTTCTCTAATTTCTTGGCGTGCTTGACCAGGTGTAGGTTCCAAACTGGTGCTGCATACTCCAATATGGGCCTGAAGTACACTGTACAGAGTCTTGAACGATTCCTTGCTGAGGTATCGGAATGCTATTCTTAGGTTTGCCAGGCGCCCATATGCTGCAGCAGTTATTTGGTTGATGTGCGCCTCAGGAGAAGTGCTCGGTATTATACTCACCGCAAGATCCTTTTCCTTGAGTGAGGTTTGCAGTTTTTAGCCACCTAGCCTATACTCTGTCTGCGGTCTTCTTTGCCCTTCCCCGATCTTTGCATTTGGCGGGGTTAAATTCGAGGAGCCAGTTGCTGGACTAGGCTTCCAGCCTGTCCAGTTCTCTTCGTAGTCCTGCCTGATCCTCATCAGTGTGTGTGTGTGGGGGTCGGGGGTTGTGTGTGTGTGTTGGGGGGTGTGGTGTGTGTGTGTGGGAGTGTGTGGGGTAGTGTGTGTGTGTGGGGGGTGGCGGGGTGTGAGGTGTGTGTGTGTGGGGGGGGGGTGGCGGGGTGTGAGGTGTGTGTGTGTGGGGGGGTGTGTGTGTGGGGTTTGTGTGTGTGGGGGGTATGGGGTGTGTGTGTGTGGGGTGTGTGTGTGTGGGGTGTGTGTGTGTGTGGTGTGTGTGTGTGGGGTGTGTGTGTGTGTGGTGTGTGTGTGTGTGTGTGTGTGTGTGTGTGTGTGTGTGTGTGTGTGTGTGTGCTGTGTGTGTGTGTGTGTGTGGTGTGTGTGGTGGTGTGTGTGTGTGTACTCACTAATTGTACTCACCTAATTGTGGTTGCAGGGGTCGATACTCAGCTCCTGGCCCCGCCTCTTCGCTGTCCGCTACTGGGTCTCTGCTCTCCCTGCTCCATGAGCTTTATCATACCTTGTCTTAAAACTATGTACGGTTCCTGCCTCCACTATATCTTTCTCTAGTCCATTCCACTTCCTGACTACTCTGTGGCTGAAGAAATGTTTCCTGACATCCCTTTGACTCATCTGAGTCTTCAGCTTCCAGTTGTGTCCCCTTGTTTCTGTGTTCCCCTCTGAAACAACCTGTCACTATCTACCTTGTCAATTCCCCGCAGTATTTTGTATGTCGTTATCATGTCTCCTCTGACCCTTCTTTCCTCCAGTGTTGTTAGTCCTATTTCCTCAATCTTTCTTCATAAGACAGACCCTGTGTGTGTGTGTGTGTGTGTGTGTGTGTGTGTGTGTTGGGCTGGTGTGTGTAGTGTGTTGGTGTGTGTGTGGGGGTGTGTGGGGGTGTGTGCGGTGTTGGTGTGTGTGGGGTGTGTGGGGGTGTGTTTGGGGTGTGTGTGTGGTGTGTGGGTGTTTGTGTGTGTGTGTGTTGTGGGTGTGTGTTGGATGTGGGTGTGTGTTGTGGTGGTGTTGGGTGGTGTGTGTGTGGTGTGTGGGGTGTGTGTGGGGTGGTGTGGGTGTGTGTGGGCTGTGTCTGGGGTGTGTGGGTGTGTGTGGGGTGTGTGTGGGGTGTGTGTGGGGTGTGTGTGGGTTGTGTAGTGATGGGGTGTGTGTAGGGGTGTGTCTGTGGGTGTGTGTGGTGTGTGTGTGTGTGAGGTGTGTGTGGTGTGTGTGTGTGTGTGGTTTTGTGTGTAGTGTACTGTGTGTGTGTGTGTGTGTCGTGGTGGTGTTGTGTGATGTTGTGTGTGTGTGTGTGTGTGTGGTGTGTGGTGTGTGGTGTGGTGTGTGTGTGGTGTGTGTGGGTGTGTGTGTGGTGTGGTGGTGGTGTGTGTGGTGTGTGTGTGGTGTGTGTGTGTGTGTGTGTGTGTGTGGTGTGTGTGGTGGTGTGTGGTGTGTGTGTGGTGTGTGTGTGGTGTGTGGGTGTGTGTGTGGTGTGTGTGTGTGTGGTGTGTGTGTGGTGTGTGTGTGTGGTGTGTGGTGTGTGTGTGTGTGTGGTGTGTGTGTGTGGTGTGTGTTGTGTTGTGTTGTTGTGGTGTGTGTGTGGTGTGTGTGTGTGTGTGTGTGTGTGTGTGTGGTGTGTGTGTGTGTGTGTGTGGTGTGTGTGTGTGTGTGTGGTGTGTGTTGTTGTACTCACCTAATTGTACTCACCTAATTGTGGTTGCAGGGGTCGAATCAGCTCCTGGCCCCGCCTCTTCGCTGTCGCTACTGGGTCTCTGCTCTCCTGCTCCATGAGCTTTATCATACCTTGTCTTAAAACTATGTACGGTTCCTGCCTCCACTATATCTTTCTCTAGTCCATTCCACTTCCTGACTACTCTGTGGCTGAAGAAATGTTTCCTGACATCCCTTTGACTCATCTGAGTCTTCAGCTTCCAGTTGTGTCCCTTGTTTCTGTGTTCCCTCTCTGAAACAACCTGTCACTATCTACCTTGTCAATTCCCCGCAGTATTTTGTATGTCGAACTATCATGTCTCCTCTGACCCTTCTTTCCTCCAGTGTTGTTAGTCCTATTTCCCTCAATATTTCTTCATAAGACAGACCCCTGAGTTGTGGAACTAACCTTGTCGCAAACCTTTGCACTTTCTCTAGTTTCCTTACGTGCTTGACCAGGTGTGGGTTCCAGACTGGTGCTGCATATTATAGTATGGGCCTGACGTACACGGTATACAGTGTCTTGAACGATTCCTTGTTAAGGTAACGGAACGCTAATCTAAGGTTTGCCAGACGCCCATATGCTGCCGCAGTTATCTGGTTGATGTGTGCCTCCGGAGACGTGCTTGGCGTTATACTCACTCCAAGGTCTTTCTCCTTTGCCGAGGTTAGTAGCCTTTGTCCGCCTAGCTTGTACTCTGTCAGCGGTCTTCTTTGCCCTTCTCCGATCCTCATGACTTTGCATTTGGAGGGATTGAATTCGAGAAGCCAACTGCTAGACCAGATGTCGAGCTTGTCCAGGTCTGTTTGCAGCCCTGCCTGGTCCTCTTCCGATGTGATTCTCCTCATTATTTTCACATCATCCGCGAATAGAGACACTTCTGAGTCTATCCCGTCCGTCATGTCATTTACATATACCAGGAATAACACTGGTCCTAGGACTGACCCCTGCGGTACACCGCTCGTCACAGGCGCCCACTGTGATACCTCACCACGCACCATGACCCGTTGTTGCCTCCCTTTGAGGTATTCCCTGATCCATTCCAGTGCCCTTCCTGTTATACCTGCTTGTTCTTCCAACTTCTTTACTAATCTCATGTGAGGAACTGTGTCGAAGGCCTTCCTGCAGTCCAGGAAAATGCAATCAACCCACCCTTCTCTCTCCTGCCTTACCTCTGTTACTTTATCATAGAACTCGGAGGTTTGTTACACAGGATTTGCCTTCCCGGAATCCGTGCTGTCTGGTGTTTATTATCCTGTTCCGCTCAAGGTGTTCCACCATTCTTTTCCTGATGATTTTCTCCAGGACTTTGCACACTATACATGTAAGTGACACCGGTCTATAGTTTAGTGCCTCTTTTCTGTTTAGTAGACTGGTGTGGGTCGCATCCTGGGACAAAATTGATCTAATTTGCGGGAAATGCTCTGCATAACAAGTGACTTTCTATATTGTGTGTGGGGTGTGTGGGGTGTGTGGTGTGTGTGTGGTGTGTGGGGTGTGTGTGGTGTGTGTGGGGTGTGTGTGTGTGTGTGTGTGTGTGTGTGTGTGTGTGTGTGTGTGTGTGTGTGTGTGTGTGTGTGTGTGTGGGTGTGTGTGTGTGTTAGTTAGTTAGTTACCATTTTGTCCTAGGCACATGTCGATTTGACACTAGGCCTGTTGTATGTATATGTGTGAGTGTGTGTGTGTGTAAGGAAACACTTCGAAATGTTTCCGCCCCGTCGGGAATAGAACCCGGGCCCTCCGTGCGTGAAGCGAGAGCTTTACCACTAGGCCACCGGTGTGTATGTGTGTGTGTACTCACCTAATTGTACTCACCTAATTGTACTCACCTAATTGTGGTTGCAGGGGTCGAGATTCAGCTCCTGGCCCCGCCTCTTCGCTGTCTGCTACTGGGTCTCTGCTCTCCCTGCTCCATGAGCTTTATCATACCTTGTCTTAAAACTATGTATGGTTCCTGCCTCCACTATATCTTTCTCTAGTCCATTCCACTTCCTGACTACTCTGTGGCTGAAGAAATGTTTCCTGACATCCCTTTGACTCATCTGAGTCTTCAGCTTCCAGTTGTGTCCCCTTGTTTCTGTGTTCCCTCTCTGAAACAACCTGTCACTATCTACCTTGTCAATTCCC
This sequence comes from Cherax destructor, assembly GCA_009830355.1. Lineage (NCBI taxonomy): Eukaryota > Metazoa > Arthropoda > Malacostraca > Decapoda > Parastacidae > Cherax > Cherax destructor. Next base: position 127,106 of record WNWK01000937.1, on the reverse strand, counting down.
CGCAGTATTTTGTATGTCGTTATCATGTCTCCTCTGACCCTTCTTTCCTCCAGTGTTGTTAGTCCTATTTCCCTCAACCTTTCTTCATAAGACAGACCCCTGAGTTGTGGAACTAACCTTGTCGCAAACCTTTGCACTTTCTCTAGTTTCCTTACGTGCTTGACCAGGTGTGGGTTCCAGACTGGTGCTGCATATTCTAGTATGGGCCTGACGTACACGGTATACAGTGTCTTGAACGATTCCTTGTTAAGGTAACGGAACGCTAATCTAAGGTTTGCCAGACGCCCATATGCTGCCGCAGTTATCTGGTTGATGTGTGCCTCCGGAGACGTGCAAGTGAGTTGTACATGTGTGCATTCTTTACTGATTAGTTATTCTCTCGATGACATGCTCAGTAATGAAGAGAATAAAAGCAGAAGCGTGGATCACGGGTCACCCGGCAGAATCTATTACTGTTTAATAAACTTTCCGTTGATGGAGTTATGTTAAGGCGTCTTTTCTATCTCTGAGACCAAGGAAACATTGAAGGAGACATCTGAAGTTATTTGTTATGAGATATACTTTTGGCAATATGTTCAGTATACCTAGTGTAGTGGAATAGTGTATGTGTGTGTGTGTGTGTGTGTATGTGTGTGTGTATGTGTATGTGTGTGTATGTGTGTGTGTGTGTGTGTGTGTGTGTGTGTATGTGTGTGTGTGTATGTGTGTGTGTGTGTGTCACAGTTACTTCCCCGTCAACTTTGTTCATGAAGTTTGTACTTTTTCAAGTTGAACAATTAATGATTTTCTTCGCCTACTGACATGCGGTACATCGGGACATGTCAAAAAGATCAAGAAAGTTTTAAAAATACTTTTATTTTTTGTTTTAGTACCCTTCGATTTTGTTTTTTTTGCAATGCCCTGAAACTTTCGCAAATTTTCTTAACTTTCGACACAGCAAAATTATATAATGTACATTATTATTGTGCTGCTTCGCTATTGTATATGATGGTTCCAGAGTGGAACAAATCCAGGCTATTTTTACTGTCATATTATATCACATAGGATGGCCCGTGGCCTGGTAGGCAAAGCTCTCTCCGTGGTTCGATCCCCGGCAAGGGTGAAAACATTGGGCATGTTTCCTTACACCCGTTGTCCATGTTCACCCATCAGTAAAATGGGTACCTGAGTTTTAGTAGACTGGTGTGGGTCGCATCCTGGGACAAAATTGATCTAATTTGCGGGAAATGCTCTGCATAACAAGTGACTTTCTATATTGTAGTATGTCATTGATGTCAGCTAGACCTGTATACCTTGTACATGTACTTGTAGAAATAAAGATTAATATCGCATGGTTTTTCATACATAGTGGCGAAATGTGCCAGCCTAAGCTGGGAGACTTCAGCAGTGCCAGCCTCAGCTGGGAGACTTCAGCAGTGCCAGCCTCAGCTGGGAGACTTCAGCAGTGCCAGCCTAAGCTGGGAGACTTCAGCAGTGCCAGCCTCAGCTGGGAGACTTCAGCAGTGCCAGCCTAAGCTGGGAGACCTAAGTAGGATAATGAGGATATCGTCAAATATCCCGTTAGGGGTTTATCATCAGGTACGGCAGCTTCAAGTGTTCCCTCAGAGCAGAATAAGAGGGCATGCTATTCCACTACACTAGGTATACTGAACATATTGCCAAAAGTATATCTCATAACAAATAACTTCAGATGTCTCCTTCAATGTTTCCTTGGTCTCAGAGATAGAAAAGACGCCTTAACATAACTCCATCAACGGAAAGTTTATTAAACAGTAATAGATTCTGCCGGGTGACCCGTGATCCACGCTTCTGCTTTTATTCTCTTCATTACTGAGCATGTCATCGAGAGAATAACTAATCAGTGAAGAATGCACACATGTACAACTCACTTGCTCTCTTAGATCAAACTGAACTTATGTGTCACACCAACTTTCACCCATCTAAACCGGCGCGCGCACACACAGTGAAGAGGCGGGGGCCAGGAGCTATGACTCGACCCCTGCAACCACAATTAGGAGTGTACAATTAGGTGAGGAGACATACATATACATACGTTAGTATTTCTTCAGTCAGAGTTGTCAGGAAGTCTAACAATCTGGAGAATGATGTAGTGGGGACAGGATCTATAAATAGCTTTAAAAAGAAGTACGATAAAGCTCTTGGAGTAGCGACCAGTGAAGTGGCGGGGCTAAGAGCTGTGACGCGACCCCTGCAACCACAAACAGGTGAGTACAATTAGGTGAGTACACACACCCCACTATGGTATTACACATAACTGAACATGTGGTGATTCCAGGTGTCGAGTATCGTGTTGCAGTGTAATCACAGTGCAGGCCACACTAACACGTGTATTTCGAATATGCATTGAATTTCTTTCCATGCTGGGCAATAATGGGAGGGAGCGGGCAGGCGGCGGCCTCACTACTTTTCGAATTAGAGAAAATTTTTGTTAGTCTCTTTTATAAACATGTTGACTATATTAAGTGGTAAGTCGTATGAATTTCAAAATAGGCTAGTCTATCATATGGTACATACCGTACTGCATATCACACACACTATATATACATACATTATATATAATTATATATATTATATAATATAAAAGCTGTTTCCCTGTCATATTTCATCACAGGATGGAGTACATACATAGTGTTGAAATGTGTCAGAGTTGGGAGACTTCAGTAGGGCAATGAGGATTTCGTCAAGTATTCCATTAAAGGTTCATCAACCACGCCAGCCTCAAAGGAACCAGCTGCAGGTTCCTAGCCGGGGGTTCCATACCTGGATGGGCTTCTACCCGGGGATGTGCTTAGCTGGGGGAACCCTAGGTGGGGAGGGTTTCTTAGCTAGGAAGGAGAGGGGAAGGGAGGTTAGCGTGCATGGCAGTCATGACGACCATGTCCCAGCGGTGACCGTAGCGTGTTGTAGACACATGAATATACCTGCATGATTCCGCTTTGTCAGGCACGCGCTCACGTACATACAGACAGACGAACGTACACACAAACACAGGAGCTATGACTCGACCCCTGCAACCACAATTAGGCGAGTACACACACACACACACACACAGAAAGGAGGAGAGGTAGGGTACACCATCAAGTGCTGGACACAATACACACAAATGAGGAGGAAGTGAAGAGGCTACTAAGCGAGCTAGATACTTCAAAGGCGATGGGGCCAGATAACATCTCTCCATGGGTCCTGAGAGAGGGAGCAGAGGAGCTATGTGTACCCCTAACAACGATCTTCAACACATCTATCGAAACAGGGCAACTACCTGAGGTTTGGAAGACAGCAAATGTAGTTCCAATTTTTAAAAAAGGAGACAGGAACGTAGCACTAAACTACAGACCAGTGTCACTGACATGTATTGTATGCAAGGTCATGGAGAAGATAGTCAGGAGAAGGGTGGTTGAGCACCTAGAAAGGAATGAGCTTATCAACGACGGCCAACACGGTTTCAGGGACGGCAAATCCTGTGTCACAAACCTACTGGAGTTCTACGACAGGGTGACAGCGATAAGGCAAGAGAGAGAGGGTGGGTAGATTGCATATTCTTGGATTGTAAGAAGGCGTTTGACACAGTTCCACACAAGAGATTAGTGCAGAAGCTGGAGGACCAGGCAGGGGTAACAGGGAAGGCACTACATTGGATCAGAGAATACCTGTCAGGGAGACAGCAGCGAGTCATGGTACGTGGCGAGGTGTCAGAGTGGGCGCCGGTGACGAGCGGGGTTCCACAGGGGTCAGTCCTGGGACCAGTGCTGTTTCTGGTATTTGTGAACGACATGACGGAAGGAATAGACTCCGAAGTGTCCCTGTTTGCAGATGATGTGAAGTTGATGAGAAGAATTCAATCGGACGAGGACCAGGCAGAACTACAAAGGGATCTGGACAGCCTGCAAGCCTGGTCCAGCAACTGGCTCCTGGAGTTCAACCCCACCAAGTGCAAAGTCATGAAGATTGGGGAAGGGCAAAGAAGACCGCAGACGGAGTACAGCCTAGGGGCCAGAGACTGCAAACCTCAATCAAGGAAAAAGATCTTGGGGTGAGTATAACACCAGACACATCTCCTGAGGCGCACATCAACCAAATAACTGCTGCAGCATATGGGCGCCTAGCAAACCTAAGAACAGCATTCCGACATCTTAATAAAGAATCGTTCAGGACCCTGTACACTGTGTACGTTAGGCCCATATTGGAGTATGCAGCACCAGTTTGGAACCCACACCTAGCCAAGCATGTGAAGAAGCTCGAGAAAGTGCAAAGGTTTGCAACAAGACTAGTCCCGGAGCTAAGGGGTATGTCCTACGAGGGGAGGTTAAGGGAAATCGACCTGACGACACTGGAGAACAGGAGAGATAGGGGAGACATGATAACAACATATAAGATACTGAGAGGAATTGACAAAGTGGACAGAGACAGAATGTTCCAGAGATGGGACACAACAACAAGGGGACACAGATGGAAGTTGAAGACTCAGATGAATCACAGAGATGTTAGGAAGTATTTCTTCAGTCACAGAGTTGTCGGGAAGTGGAATAGTTTAGGAAGCGATGTAGTGGAGGCAGGCTCTATACATAGCTTTAAGCAGAGGTATGATAAAGCTCATGGCGCAGGGAGAGTGACCCAGTAGCGGCCAGTGAAGAGGCGGGGCCAGGAGCTTTGACTCGACCCCTGCAACCACAACTAGGTGAGTACAACTAGGTGAGTACACACACACACACACACACACACACACACACACACACAAAGTAGCTAATTACAGAAAACATTGATTAAAAACCTCAAAATTACACAGCAAAAATATCAATTCTTTTATTTGGCAAGCATGAAATCACCTCATTAGAGTGTCCAGCAGGAAAACCCACTCGCTCCATTTCTCTTCTGCATGGCGGTAAGAGAAGTCGCATCCAGCTTGCACAGCGAACTCAACATCTGGTACCTGTATGATGGCACTCTGGCAGGTACGGAGGAGTCCCTGGCGGCGGACCTTTCAACTGGTCAAGTCACAGAAACTCATCCTCGACCTCTCAAATTGACAAATCATCTCGATAAACTAGGACATAATTAAAGAGGTATGAATAATCCTACCAGAAGCCTCAACTACCACCCGTGCCAAGAGCATTCCACTGAGTCGTCAGAGTATCCACACAGTACTTGAGGATAAACTGAATGACCTGAAGAGAATGGAGAAGTGACTTAGACGCCTACGATGCCCTCTATCTCCTCAAGGTGAGAAGAATGAGGGCACAGACTAACCTATTTCTTGAAATGTGCACCCTAATTCGACAACCCAATACTGAGTGAATCTGTAGGAAGGCACTAACTCTGTCACTAAAAGATCACCAAAGAAATCAAGCAACACTTCCATGGCGTGCGACTGGGAGGTATAAGGGTGAGCAAGGAAACAAAGGTAGCATTTCCTGCATATCTGTCTTCGTGTATTGCATCCAGTGGATTGATGAAGGAGAGGTGCTGTAGGAGCTCAAGACCCAAAGTTCATTGAGGCAGCTGCACAGTGGGATATCCTTGTAGACTCTTCAAACAGACAAGCTCCTCCAGAGGTCCCAAGCAGTCCCACTGGGACAGACCTATCGTGAAGAAAATCGTTCAATCATTGCTCAGCAATGCATCCGGAAAGGACAAGGCTCCTAGCGGTGAAGGCACAACATTCTGGAGATTTCCTTTTGGTCGTCTCTAATTCCTCCTTATGCACTCGCCTCGACCCTCAGGCCATTCGAATTGGTGTAGCTCTTCGATTAGCAGCCCCCATACTCACCCAACGCGGCAGGACGTCAGCTAATCAATTTGGGTTCCATGGTCTAGTATGTCATACGTCAGAAGGAAAGTATGCCAGACACGAGAAGGTCAATGACATCATCAAGCGAAGTCTCGTCACAGCCCGTTGCCCAGCTGAACAGCACAGAACCAGCTGATCAGGAACCTCAGGTACTGAGCCCCGATGGAATTCAGAAGCGTACAGATGGAGTCACCATGCTACCTTGGAAAGACGGTAGGCAGACTGCATGGGACTACTACTGTGCGTCTATATTAACTGACACCTACCTACAATACTCCAAAGCTGAAGGGGGTAAGGGTGTCACCAGTTTCAGGAAGGCCCAGATCAACAAATACAGTGGGCTGGCACCATGCTATAACTTCGTCCCAATGGGATCGAAGACCCCTCGGAACGTGGGGGAAGTGTGCTCTCAAGAGTCCTTATAGAGTTGGGTGACAAACTCATCACGGAAACCAAGGACCCCAAAACGATCAGCTTCCTTTTCTAGAAACTCAGTGTTGCGATCCAGAGAGGAAATGCCAGACACGACCCACCCCCGGGGAGTTGGATATCATGCATGCTGATCTCCTTCATAATGTATCTTTTCTTTTAATGTATTTTGTTTTCACACAATTATATATATATATATATATATATATATATATATATATATATATATATATATAAACATACACACTAATAAAAACCCTGTATATCAGCTACAGCTGATGCAGTCTTTAAAAATGGCGTCTGGATCAGCTGATACGTGGTAGAGACTCCGTAAATATACAGTTTGCGTGACGACCACATCAGCTGATGGAATAGAAACATAATTGCGAGTGCGTGCGTATGTGTGAGGTTCTGAGGTAGTGGTGGTTGTGGTAGTGGTCCTGGTCCTCCTCCTCCTCCTCCTCCTCCTCCTCCTCTTTCTTCTCCTCCTCCTAATCCTCCTTTTTCTCCTCCTCCTCCTCCTCCTCCCAGCACTCAGCCACATGTCTCTACCACGGTAACACACGCTACTACCACAAACACCACAATAACCACTAGTTACTACATCTACCACAACAAATTCTACCGCAGCAACCCCACACTACCACCACATTAACAATGTCTTACTTGCCTGGCAGTGTAAGCAAAGAACAATGTAGACGACAAAACACAAGTGCCTTGCTAGATGTAAAGACAATAGTGATCTAAACTACAGAACACAAGTGCCTGGCAAAATGCAAGCACAGAACGGGAGTACTATACGAGAGAACATAAGTGCCTTGCAAACTGCTATTTGTGATTCTTTCTCTTTCTCTTCTCTTCTCTCTCTTCTCTCTCTCTCTCTCTCTCTCTCTCTCTCTCTCTCCTCTCTCTCTCTCACACACACACGAAAAAGGCAGACCCTTAATGCCCTATCCACTACGTGCCAGGATCATAACGATCAGAGAATGCGAATCAATCCTCTAGGGATGTACGGCGCTGCTATCACACTGAAAATACTGATTCTTCCCATCCATTCCATACCGACAGCTATTTATTATATATATATATATATATATATATATATATGTCGTGCCGATTAGGTAAAACTGGTCAATTAGCAAGAACTCATCTAAAATTAAGTTCTTTCTAAAATATTTCTCTTATACGTTTAAAGATATATTTTTTTCATTTATATTAATGTAAGAATTTATAATTTTGTACCAAGAGAAACTTTGAAAACCTACCTAACCTTATTACAACAAGCGCAATTTAATTTAGCCTAACCCAACTAAATATATTGTAGATACGTTAACATTAATTTAATAATAAACAAACACAATGAAATATATTTTTTTTCGTTATGTTCAGAATGATTTTGACGAAATTATTGCATAAACAAATTTTCACTTGTCTTATATGGCAAGGTGAGCGTTGCTATTTAAGCCAAAATAGCAAGTTTTACCTAATCGGCACGACATATTATAATATATATATATATATATATATATATATATATATATATATATATATATAAACACATCGGCCGATTCCCACCAAGGCAGGGTGGCCCAAAAAAGAAAAACTTTCATCATCATTTACTCCACCACTGTCTTGCCAGAGGGGTGCTTTACACTACAGTTATAAAACTGCAACATTAACACCCCTCCTTCAGAGTGCAGACACTGTACTTCCCATCTCCATGACTTAAGTCCGGCCTGCCGGTTTCCCTGAATCCCTTCATAAATGTTACTTTGCTCACACTCCAACAGCACGTCAAGTATTAAAAACCATTTGTCTCCATTTACTCCTATCAAACACGCACACGCATGCTTGCTGGAAGTCCAAGCCCCTCGCACACAAAACTTCCTTTACCCCTCCCTCCAATCTTTCCTAGGCCGACCCCTACCCCGCCTTCCCTCCACTACAGATTTATACACTCTCGAAGTCATTCTGTTTCGTTCCATTCTCTCTACATGTCCGAACCACCTCAACAACCCCTCCTCAGCTCTCTGGATAATAGTTTTAGTAATCCCGCACCTCCTCCTAATTTCCAAACTCCGAATTCTCTGCATTATATTCACACCACACATTGACCTCAGACATGACATCTCCACTGCCTCCAGCCTTCTCCTCGTTGCAACATTCATCACCCATGCTTCACACCCATATAAGAGTGTTGGTATAACTATACTCTCATACATTCCCCTCTTTACTTCCATGGACAAAGTTCTTTGTCTCCACAGACTCGAAGTGCTCCACTCACCCTTTTCCCCTCATCAATTCTATGATTCACCTCATCCTTCATAGACCCATCTGCTGACATGTCCACTCCCAAATATCTGATATATATATATATATATATATATATATATATATATATATATATATATATATACATAAACACACACACACACACACTATCATCATCATATATCAACACACACCACAGGCAGCTACACCACATCACACACACACACACACACACACCATTATTTTGGTTTTCGTACCGTATGTACACATTATATGAATGTCTGTGTCCCTCGTGTGCAAATGTAACAGTGATCTCTGTACTACGAGCAACTAACAGAGGGCATTTTGTTTCTGACTTCTCCTCTGGGTTAGTTTTGCTGAATATTAGTTTTTAAGTCTATCAGTTCAGATGACAGTCAACAGTCTACAAGTTTAGACTTCAGTTAGCTGTCTTGTCAGTCTAGACTTATCAGCTAAGCTGATAAGTCTAGACTTAGTGTAGTTGACTTGACTTATCAGCTAAGCTGATAAGTCAAGTCTAGTGGTTTTGCCGAGTGTCATTCAGGGTCTACTAGTTCAACCGACGGTCAATAATCTGCTGGTTCAGCTGACTGTCAGTCAAAAAGTCCACTACTATCAGATGCTGTCAATCGGCTGTCTTTTTCTAATTCGTGGTGACTGAGCTGTGGACAAGAGACGTGTGTCAGCATGAGAGGCTGTCAGTTAGCGGTGTAGTGTATCAGTGTCAGGAGGCTGACAGTGGGCGTGAGGTAAAGGAGAGGCAAGGGATGGATCGATGGTTCATTAATAATAGATGTTGTAGCCTGATGAACCGCCCTCACACGTTTCAAGAGGACAGACTCACTCAAGCTTGATGCTGTCTGTCAGTCCCAGTGATGTGGCTGTCAGTTTATGTGGGAAAGGGGAAGGCATTCCTTAAACCACAGCTGTCTCACTAACAAGGCGGTAAAAAATCTAGAGAAAAAAATCGAACACTCCAAATAAAAGGCTGCAGTCAGACTTCAGACCAGCCAAGTCTTGTGTATCAAATCTATTAATCTTCTGTGAGAGCCATAGAAGCACACAAGAGACGCAGCAACAGACGGAGTCTCTCTCAAGAATCTTTTGATACGGCTGCCTGTGAAAGACTAACCTGGAAACTGGATGAGAGGGCTGTGTCTAAGAGGAAAGAGAAGAGGGATAAATGGAAAAAATGCCCTCATGGGGAAATATTACCAATAGGATCCCACAAGTATTGCAATTTACCCCGATAATGTTTGCATTATATATATACTTATTTTATCAAAAACAATAAAGCTTATGAACTTGTTTACGGATGAAATAATCGTGAAAATAGAGAAAACTGAAGATAAAATATTCAGAACATTTGGAAACGGCATCAGGGACTCTGAAGGCGCGCGCACACAGACGTTGAAGGAATATAATAAAATGGATATGTGAGATGTACTCTTGGTACACGAACACTTGGTACATGAACACCTGGTACACGAACAGATACTATGTGAACACCTGCTACACGAACACCTAATACATGAACGCTATACACCTGGTACATGAATGCTATACACGGTGTGGTACAATACAGATGAACATCTGGCGAAACGTCTACAATAAAGATACCCAGGTGTTGCACATGTATCTTAATTTCACTTTGTCGGTATTGTATACCATTCTTGTACAACTGTGGTACAATACAGACGATGTACTCCTGGTACAGGAACACTGGTACAATACAGACGATGTACTCCTGGTACAGGAACACTGGTACAATACAGACGATGTACTCCTGGTACAGGAACACTGGTACAATACAGACGATGTACTCCTGGTACAGGAACACTGGTACAATACAGACGATGTACTCCTGGTACAGGAACACTGGTACAATACAGACGATGTACTCCTGGTACAGGAACACTGGTACAATACAGACGATGTACTCCTGGTACAGGAACACTGGTACAACAGAGCAAGTGTTGGAGCAAGAGGGGCAGAAGCGCCTAATTATAAAGCGAACATCAAGAGGAAATTCAAAAATAAGAGTAAAATGTCGACATTAACACTGATAACCTTTAATAGTGCTCTTATATCTGTAGTGAAATGTTATATCACTTCACTGGAGATATATTATAGAACTTCACTATAGATATATAGACACAACACTTCATATCTATAGCGAAGTGGTAAACAAGTGTTAAGAGCACACGTCAGATCACAACTGTAATATGCACCAAGAGGAGCCTGCTACTTGTGTGGTATAAGACGCAAGTCAACACGATATGTAAAGTTTCCAGACGTATACCTGGAGAGAGTTCCAGGGGTCAACGCCCCTTTTGGACCCCAGGGAATACAGAACTTGACTAAGACAACTAGGGGCGTTGACCCCTGGAACTCTCTCCAGGTATACAGATTTTAACTGTTGTGTAGGCACGCCTCTGGCAAGACAGTGATGGAGTGAATGATGAATGTTTCTTCTGTTTTCGGGTCACCCTGCCTTGGTGGGAAACGGCCAATATGTTAATAAAAAAGAAGAAGAATTGAACCTTACTGGGTTATTCAGTGAGAGAGAGAGAGAGAGAGAGAGAGAGAGAGAGAGAGAGAGAGAGAGAGAGAGAGAGAGAGAGAGAGAGAGACAGAGAGAGAGAGACAGAGAGAGACAGACAGAGAGAGACAGAGAGAGAGACAGAGAGAGAGAGACAGAGAGACAGAGACAGACAGACTCGTAGCCAGGCTTGCCAGTGTTATGATGATGAGAGGACTTGACAAACAAGGTTAGTAATACATTCAGTAGGAAGAAGAAAAGATAAGAAGAAAGGTTTCTGAGGATTGTTATCCCCAGTGGGCTAACAACCCAGGAAAGCCACGCAGAGAGGCTTATTTCTTATTAATGACATACAATACAGACAAGCTGATGAATAAGACATGTGCAGCATTTGGGTGTCTTTACCGCAGCAACATTACGCCCCCACAAAAGGCCTTTTCAGTGGAATACAGGAGAATATAACCGTGGAGACAGTGTAAGTTCGGGCTATATTATAATCATAACTAAGAGCTAAACCCACAAGGGTCATGCAGTTCGGCCTATAGAGTCAAGCGCTGCGCATGTCTTGATTCATCAGTCTTATTTCCTTTGTTGTGTATTTTTTTGAGCGTCTCTTGCACCTGATGTGACCCACAACACCACGAACTAACGTGGTAATTGTTTACTGCTCGCTTAACAAGGGAGGTAACAGTAAGAAGAGTTGCCTATACGTCTCGCCTCTCCTGGATATTGAATCTGGAACCCTGCTTTTGTGAGCTGAGGAGATACTACGTACTACAACCACCGCAAAGTTTAATAATGCTCTTTCAATATGGCCTCATTTATGTATCCTCCCTCCCTCTCCCATCAACCTAACTTACCTACTCATCATCACTGACCAAAAATCAAGTTTCAGCCTTCCTGCAAAGTTATCATCGCTAATAATGAGCAAACTTTCCTGGGTGCCTCACTGACCCTGTAGTTAGGCCCTGCCACACTCCCTAACTCTGTAGTCTGCCCCTGCTACTCCCCCTCACCCTGCACTTTCCTCCGGTCACTCCCTACAGTCTGGCCATGACACTCTTTCTGACCCTGTAGACTGGCCTTGCCACACTCCTTCACCCTTATGTCTGCCCCTGCCACACTCAGTTCATGGCAGCTTGCTGGTTCACATATCCATCACAGCCTGGTTGATCTGGCCCTTCTTAGAAGTAATAATCGAGTTTTCTCTTGAAGACTTCTGCACTTGTTCCGGCAATATTTTCGATATCTGTTGGTAGCAGATTGAACAGTCTTGGACCACGCATGTTAACAAGTGTTCTCTTATTGTGCTCATGGCTTCTCTAATTTTCACTGTTTATTTTACACCTCAATCTCTCTGTGTGGATTGTGTAGGTTTGCGACTAGACCCTCCACTGTATACACCTCTCTGTCTATCTCTGCCTCTATCTCTCCCTGCCTCTATCTAGAAAGAAGGAACACTGCAGCAGGCCTACTGGCCATGCGAGGCAGATCCAATTCTCCTACCAGCTTAAGCTAATGCCCTAACCTAGTCAGGTCAGGTCACATTCACTTAAGAAAAGAGCAAGGCAACTGATCTAGTAGCACAAGCTAGTAAAGTCCAACTCACACCCACTCATGTATTTATCTAACCTATATTTAAAACTACACAACGTCTTAGCTTCTATGACGGTACTCGGAAGTTTGTTCCACTCATCCACAACTCTTACCAAACCAGTGCTTTCCTATATCCTTCCTGAATCTAAATTTGTCCAACTTAAAGCCATTGCTGCGAGTCCTGTCTAGGCTAGATATTTTTAGCACGTTATTTACATCCCCTTTATTTATTCCTGTTTTCCATTTATACACCTCAATCATATCTCCCCTAATTCTACGCCTTTCTAGAGAGTACAGATTCAGGGTCCTCAGTCTATCCTCATAGGGAAGATTTCTGATACATAAGATCAACTTTGTCAAGGATTCTGTTAGCTTTATTGTGACCACTTATGCACTGTTATCTTGGTTTCAGATTACTGCTAATCAGAACTCCTAAATTCTTTTCACAATCCCTAAAATTAAAATTAAGATCTACATTATTTAGTTTATATGTGGCATGGTTATTTTCCTGTCCAACATTTAGTACTTTGCATTTGTCTATATTAAATTGCATCTGCCACTTCTCCGACCACTGAATCAGTCTATTCAAATCATCCTGGAGTGCTCTAATGTCCTCATTAGAATGAATTGGACGGCCTATTTTGGTGTCATCAGCAAATTTGCTTATGTCGCTATTTATTCCCTCATCTATGTCGTTTATGTAAATTGTGAACAACAAGGGGCCCAACACTGACCCTGTGGAACACCGCTTGTGACATGTCCCCATTCTGATTTTTCCTCATTTATGTAAACTCTCTGCTGCCTATTTGTCAACCATGCCTCTACCCAGGAAAAAATTTCTCCTCCTATTCCGTGTGCCTTAAGTTTCCTCAATAGCCTCTGATGTGGAACTCTATCGAAAGCCTTACTGAAGTTCATATACACAATCATATTCAATACCATGATCTACCTCCTCAAACACCTTAGTGAAAAAAAGTTAGTAAATTCTTAAGACAGGAACATAAGAACATAAGAAAGAAGGAACACTGCAGCAGGCCTACTGGCCCATGCAAGGCAAGTCCAAGTCTCCCACCGGCTTAAGCCAATGCCCCGACCCAGCCAGGTCAGGTTACATTCACTTAAGGAAGGAGCACGGCATCTGACCTAGTAGCACAAGTTAGTCAGGTCCAACTCACACCCACCCGCACCCACTCATATATTTATCTAGCCTATTTTTAAAACTACACAACGTTTTAGCCTCTATAACTGTACTCGGGAGTTTGTTCCACTCATCAACAACTCTATTACCAAACCAATGCTTTCCTATATCCCTTCTGAATCTGAATTTATCCAACTTAAAGCCATTGCTTCGAGTCCTGTCAATACAAGATATTTTTAGCACGCTATTTACATCCCCTTTATTTATTCCTGTTTTCCATTTATATACCTCAATCATATCCCCCCTAATTCTACGCCTTTCTAGAGAGTGCAGATTCAGGGCCCTCAGTCTATCCTCATAGGGAAGATTTCTGATACATGGAATCAACTTAGTCATCCTCCTTTGTACGTTTTCCAGAGCATTTATATCCATTCTGTAATACGGTGACCAAAACTGTGCAGCATAATGTAGATGAGGCCTAACCAAGGATATATAGAGTTGAAGAACAACCTGAGGACTCCTATTATTTATGCTTCTTGATATGAAGCCAAGGATTCTGTTTGCTTTATTGCGAACACTTATGCACTGCTGTCTTGGTTTTAGATTACTGCTAACCAGAACTCCTAAATCCTTTTCGCAATCAGTAGTATTAAGATCTACATTATTTAGTTTATATGTGGCATGGTTATTGTCCTGTCCAATACGTATTTAGAACTTTGCATTTATCTATATTAAACTGCATCTGCCACTTCTCCGACCACTGCATCAGTCTATTCAAATCTTCCTGGAGTGCTCTAATGTCCTCATTTGAATGAATTGGACGGCCTATTTTGGTGTCATCGGCAAACTTGCTTATGTCGCTATTTATTCCCTCATCTATGTCGTTTATGTAGATTGTGAACAACAAGGGGCCCAATACTGACCCCTGTGGAACACCACTTGTGACGCTGCCCCACTCTGATTTCTCCCCATTTATGCAAACTCTCTGCTGCCTATTTGTCAACCATGCCTCTATCCAGGAAAAAATTTCTCCTCCTATTCCGTGTGCCTTAATTGCCCCTTAGTAAAACCGTGTTGAGATTCATTAATCAATTTATGCCTTTCAAGATGGCTACGAATTGCCTCAGCAATTATTGATTCCATAAATTTTTCCACTATGGAGGTCAGGCTTATTGGTCTATAGATCCAAGCTAAGGATGTGTCACCTGCCTTGTAAATAGGTATTACATTTGCCATTTTCCACTTGTCTGGCACTATGCCACTTTGTAGTGATATATTGAAAAGATTAGCCGAAGGTATGTTAAGTTCCTTTTTACACTCCTTTAAAATCCTTGCAAACAGTTCATCAGGGCCTGGGGATTTGTTTTGTTTTAATTTCTCTATTTGTCTAAGGACGACCATGTCACTACTTACCCCAATAGTGCATAGTTTATCTTCCTGTTCTACATAATTTATTATTTCTGAATTTTCGCTAGTATCTTCTTGAGTAAATACTGAGAGGAAATAAGTGTTGAAAAGTTCACACATATCCTTATCACTGTCAGTGATCTGACCTGAGTTACTCTTAAGTGGGCCTATCTTGTCCCTAATCTTACTTCTGTATACCTGAAAAAAAACCTTTTGGGTTAGTCTTTGAATCCCTTGCGACTTTAGCTTCATAATCCCTTTTTGCTTTTATTTCTTTTTTTTCATTTCTCTCTAACTGAATATATTGATTTCTTAACTGCCCATCCCCTCTTTTGATACGCCTATAGATGTTTCTCTTTTGACCAATGAGATGTTTTAATTTATTGTTTATCCATTTGGGATCATTTCTGTTAGATCTAATTTCCCTACTCGGAACAAAAGTTGTCTGGGCAGATAGAACTACGCTCTGAAAAACGTCATAATGGCAACCAACACCACCTACCTGACCCATAGTCAGGTCATCCCAATTTCGCCCACCCACGTAATTTCTCAGTCCCATGAAGTCGGCCAAGCAGAAGTTTGGGACAGAGACTTGATTGCAGTTACCTGGGTAATTCTATGATATATTGAAACTAAGTGATTTGTGATCGCTTTCTCCAAGCTCATCATTAACCTCAAGATTATTAATTAGTGATTCTTTGTTGGCAACAACCAAGTCAAGCAGGTTGTTTCCTCTAGTTAGTTCTGTCACAAACTGTTTTAAAAAGCAATCCTGAACCGTATCAAGATTTCTTATCACATTGTTCCAATCAATTTGTCCAAAGTTAAAATCTCCCATTAACACAACATTTTTATATCTAGACGCCTTATGAATTTCGTCCCATAGCAGCTTACTGCACTCCCTATCAAGGTTTAAGGGCCTATAAATCACACCCAAAATTAATTTTTCACGACCCTCGAGAAACTGTAGCCAAACAGATTATGTGTCCGTTGTTTCTAATCTTATGTCTTGTCTAACACAACAATTTAAATTATCTCTGACATACATCGCCACTCCACCACCCTTCCTGTTGACCCTATCAGTGTGGAATAGTTTATAACCCTGTACGTTGCATTCAGAAGGCATTTCTCTATCTTTCAAGTTGAACCAGGTCTCCGAAATACCAATATCATCTATATTACCTGCACTTTCAATAATCTTAGCTCATCTATTTTATTTCTTAAACACCTACTGTTTGTATAGTAAACCTTAATGGAGCTAGTCACTCGTTTCCCTCTACTATCTCTCTGTTGAACATTTGCTTTGCCTTTACTAGCAACTTTATTTTGAATAATGTCTTTTAAACATATTCCTGGGGTATTCTGGTAATATCTGCTGTTTTCAACCCTAGTACTGCAGCCTGATTGTTTCCCACAAACACCCATATCTCTATAACCTATCAGTTTTATAGTCCTAGACAAGTCATCAATGACCCCCTCAATCGAAATGGCTAATGCAACCACTCCAGCCCCAGAGAAATGAACCCCATCCCTTGCATACATATCACGTTTGCCATAGAATTTGTCCCAGTTATCAATGAATGGGACTGCAAGTTCCTTGCAGTACCTGTCTAGCCAGCAATTTATACCAATTGCACTAGACATCCATTCATTGCCCACTTCCCTTCAAGGCAAGATGCTACATATGATTGGGATCCCTCCCTTAGACCTGACTACATCTATGGCTGACCCATACTTATTCAGCACCTCCTGTCTCCTGCCCTTCCCGATTTCGTTTCCACCAGCACTAAGACAGATATGGGCTTGTTCCCATTACCTGACATAATATTATCCAACCTGCTGACTATGTCACCAACACCAGCTCCTGGGAGGCACACACACACTGTCTGACCTTCCTATCTCAGTTACAAAAAGCACGGTCCATATATCTTACCTGAGAGTCTCCCATAATCAGAATATTCTTAGCTTGATTAGCAGGGGAGTCAGTGGTACCTTTAACCTCACTAACCACTGAAGTACACTCGTTATGGAGAACAGAGAATCGATTTCCTACCTTCACATCTTCTCTATTAACCTTCCTTATCTTCCTTCTTCCTGAATTGTGAACCACTTGCCACTTAAAGCGGCTGCGTGCTCCAACTCACTGCTGGTAACCTTTTCCTCCTCAAATCCATCTAGGCAAAGCTTCAGCCTCCTATTTTCCTCCTGAAGAGGTAGAACCTCCGTCTTCAACATTTTAACTTGATGTTCTAAAACACTACAACAAGCCATGGTGTTCGGTAACACCCCACACTAATTCCCAGGCAGCTTAGGACAGGATGACCTGTGACCACTGACTGCAGCGTACTCTTTCTTCTCTCTCTCTCTCCTCTCTCTCTCTCTCTCTCTCTCTCTCTCTCTCTGTATCTCTCTCTCTCTCTCTGTATCTCTCTGTATCTCTATCTCTGTATCTCTCTCTCTGTATCTCTATCTCTGTATCTCTATCTCTCTTCCATGAAGTACATTTTCAGTGCTTTTAGGCGTTCCCAGTAATTTAAATGCTTTATTGGCTTCAGGTGGGCTGTAAACGATGTGTGTGTGTGTTCCAGCTCTGATATCTTTCATGCCTTGAATGGAGCCATCAACAGTAGTACTGCTGGAGAGATAATACAATTTGAAGTGTCGCCACCAGCAATATTTTTCTTGTTTTTAAAGTTCTTAATATCCATCCCGACATTTGTCTAGCTTTCTCAACATTTGCCTAATAGCATTCTCTAAACAGGTGAGCTAACATTATTACAGCCATCTCCTTCACATGTTCCTAGCATTCTATTCAGTGATCCTCCTTTGTTTTGTATGCAGCTAGTGACCCTTTTGTGTACCAGCTGTTCGGATATGAAAAAAACGAGGAACACCATGTAGTCTGCCCATGTCACAGTCGCTACACGGTAGTCTACACATTTTTATGATGCAGACAACGAACACTGGATTCGTTATCAATCTGTTATAGCTGTTGATGGTTCTAGAAATCATAGACCCCGCGACCCGGTTTTAAATCAGGCCTCCTAAATTATAAAGAAAACGCTACATAAACAAGAACTATTTACAAGATAGAGAGAGACAGACACAGACAGAGGGACAGATGATTAACAAAGCAGAGCACAATAACATTAGTGTCCCCTAGTGTGTTTTATCATAATTTTTACGAGGTAAATAATTAGATCTCACAATGAGCCAGACAACCTGCCACTCACCACCTAGACACCACACTTGTGTTGTTGGTTTGTGGTGATGGTGGTAGTGGGTAGTTGTGGTAGTGGTATGGGTCGTGGTGGTGGTAGTGGGTTGTGGTGGGCAACAGTTACTGGTGAAGGATTGCTGTGTCCTGGGTGGTTATCACTCGTAGTAAAGTTAGTATCCTGCGAAGAATGTTACACTGATGAGCTTTATCAAGGTACCACAAGTACCATAACACCTGTGGTTTTATATCTTCCCCCATGAATATAATAATAATAATGACAACAACAGTAGATATGAGATAAGTGGGAGACACAGGGAGACTACTGTGACTTGTGAAACAGTTTTTCATCACATGAGCAGCATCACCACAACCACCAATACCATCCACTTCCACCCCCGCCACCCCAACCATCCACCAATACCACCACTACCGCTGTTGTTACTGTTATTACTACAACTATTACCACCACCACTTTGAACATATGTACACTGCGAGACAGGCTGCAGTGTTCAAAACACCGTACATATTTTTCGTATGTTATGTTAGTCGTTCAGAATCGCGAGAATCTCAGGTCTAATACCAGGATTTAATTCATCCCTTTATCAACGTAATACCTGATACCAATTACGATATTTATAAAAGTAACAGACCATTTACCAGTGATATTTGAACCTAGTCAGTGTATAAATTAACTATCAAAACTGGAATATTAATTAGAGAGAGAGATAGAGTAAAAACTATTATAAACTAGGGCTTTCCAAAAGTCAGACACATCGAGTTTAAAAAAAACTAAGCGTAGATTCCCACTCTGCTGTTCCCTGTAACGTGTACATAATCATGTGTACAGTACTAGATGAGAGTGTACACTATATCAGTGTTTTCAACCCTCCTCGGAGTGGGACACTCCTGGAAAAAACTCTCACGAACTGGGGCACCCCATTACAAGGCCGACCAAACATGCCACACGCAGCCACCATAAGCAAAAACACCGTTGATATGAATAATAAAAAAAGAAGGGTGGACGAGGGGCTCGAACCTCCGAATCCTTCCTATTAGAGGCCTGGGTTAGCCTAGACGGTAGAGCGTCGGACTATTTACGGACGGCGGTTCGAGAGCTCTTTGTTCATAGACAGTTTTGTTTTACAACTTAATTTGAGTTTATATATATATATATATATATATATATATATATATATATATATATATATATATATATATATATATTTTCTTCTTTCAACAAATCGGCCGCTTCCCACCAAGGCGGGGTGACCCAAAGAGAAAAACAAAAGTTTCTCTTTTTTAACTTTAGTAATGTATACAGGAGAAGGGGTTACTAGCCCCTTGCTCCCGGCATTTTAGTCGACTCTTACGAGTCGGTAAAACTGGTCAATTAGCAAGAACTCCTTTAAAATTAAGTCCTTTTTAAAATTTTCTCTTATACGTTTAAACATATATTTTTTTCATTTGTTAATGTAAGAATTTATAATTTTGTACCAAGAGAAACTTTGAAAACCTACCTAACCTTATTACAACAAGCGCAATTTATTTTAGCCTAACCCAACTAAATATATTTTAGATACGTAAACATTAATTTAATAATAAACAAACACAATGAAATATTTTTTTTTGTTAGGTTCAGAATGATTTTGGCGAAATTATTGCATACACAAATTTTCACTTGTCTTATATGGCAAGGTGAGTGTTGCTATTTAAGTCAAAATCGAAAGTTTTACCTAATCGGTACTCGAGCAGCTCCGTACTCGAGCAATTCGATACTCGAACACTTTGGTAAAAAAAATAGCTGGGCACTCGACCAAACAAACACGACCTGCCAGAACATGTGCGTCAATCTTCACAGTTGTCACTCAGTCCAAAACTCCGCTGAACTTCACTGAAAACTATTTCGTGTTTCTTTGCATTTATTTTTTTTATATTATTTGTATAAACAAGACACCATGGGGCCTAAGAAGATTATTGATAATAGTCAACCAAAAAGAAAATTAGTTAAGAGTGTGTTTGCCCTGATGTAAAACACCACCTCCGCCTCTCCATATAACATGTCTTTTATTAATTTCAGGGGCTTTATTGTGCTTCTAGGTTATCTATCGTGTTTCAAGTTGGAATAATGTGAGAGAAAGATAACCTTTATTACTAATATGTATTAGCATAATTACACAACATTGTATTCGCGCCACTGTTAGTATCCGGCTATGAAGACGACTCATCAGATACTGAATGCTCCTTCTGATGGCCCCTCCCTCTCTCTCCTATAGCTCCTCCCACTTCGGGCCCCTCTTATATTATGCTTGCTTTCCATTTAGAATTTTTATTCACACAAAAAATAGAAGATTTAGTGTTATGCAGACTACTGCATTATTGAAAAACTGGTATAAATAATATCAGCGCATTTGTGAAAGCATATTAGACTCATCAGTTGACGTGTATTGGACATGTGATGTGATTTGTTTACTCTTGAACATCAGCAAAAATCGAACATTTTCGCTATTTTGAGCTCAATTTCAAGGTACAGTGGAACCTCTGGTCACGACAATAATTCTGGTCACGACAATAATTCTGGTCACGACAATAATTCTGGTCGCGACCCGATTTGGTTGTGACAAATCTAATTTCCACATTGGACTGTATGTAAATGTGATTAATCCGTTCCAGACCCCTACGAACTGTATGTATTGTTTTTTAAGCACAAAAATAGTTAATTTTACCATAGAATACAGTGTAATAGTAAACACAATGTAAAAACATTGAATAACACTGAGAAAACCATGAACAACAAAGAAAACTAACATTGCACGAGTCATAAGGCGTGTAATGACTGAGCAATGAACTCTGTTATTTATCGTCCGATTTCTTTCAATTTTGTACATTAAGAAGTATATTTCCAGCATACACTGCCCAAATTTCAATAAGATACACCAACAAACAACAACAACAAAAATATTTACAAAAAATCATACAAGGCAAGCCCTAGCAGGGTACTGGCACTGCGAGAAGCTGTTTCGGCACTATCTGCTGATGAAACATTGCTAATCCGAATTTATCCCGGTTGTAATTACAGGAAGTGGGGATTATTATTATTATAATCAAAAGAAGCGCTAAACCACAAGGGTTATATAGCCAGGAAGTGGGGAAAATTGGCGCGTGCGAAAAAAAATGGCGCAGAATGTGAAAATTGGCGCGGCTGTGTTTGTTCGGCACCCGATTATGTGTTCGTGACCAGATGCAAAAATTTGGTGAATTTTTGGGTCGTGAACAGATTTGTTCGTATTCGGAAGCGTTCGTGACCAGAGGTTCCACTGCTTTTAGTCCGTAAACCATTCAAAATAATCTCTATTTTTGTAATATATCTTTCATTCTATCAAATGAGACCAAGGAAATGAGAATACTACAATCTTAAATACCATACGAAAATACACCGAGATCTGAAACGGATTAATCAAATTTACATTATTCCTTATGGGAAAAATTCGTTCGGTATTCGAACAGCCTTCTGTAACGAATCAAGTTCGAGTACCGAGGTTCCACTGCAGGTAAAACTGGTCAATTAGCAAGAACTCATTTAAAATTAAGTCCTTTCTAAAATTTTCTCTTATACATTTAAAGATGTTTTTATTCATTTATGTTAATGCAAAAATTTAATTTACCCTAATCCAACTAAATATAATTTACACAAGTTTACAATAATTTAATAATAAACAAATAGTGAAATATATTTTTTCGTTAGGTTCAGAATGATTTTTGCGAAATTATTGCATACACAAATTTTCGATTGCCTTATTCGGCAAGAAGAGGGCTGCTATTTAAGCCAAAATCGTGTTTTACCTATTAGGCAAGACATTATATATATAGATAGATAAATACACATATCACGTTACTGAGCTAGGTTACTTCTGGGTTACCCAACCAGCCAGGTCACCCCGGGCTCTTTCCTGGGGTCATCAGAGGGTGATTAGTTACCCTGGTTATAATGCATACTGCACTAATGTACACAAGGCAGGTAGTGTGTACATGACCAGCTGTACAGAACATAATGTTTATTGACTTCTCTTCATGTTTAGCAGATTTATAATTTGTGAGCTGACAGACAGACACACACGCGCGCGCACACATACACAAGGAATTAAAGAGAATAGACAGGAATGAAAAGCGATGATGTTAAGAGACATTTTCTGCCCCACTTAAATGCTGTACACATGTCCACTTGACATGTCAGAAATGGGAAATGTGGATAAATGCTGTAAACATGTCCACTTGATATATTATAATCATAACTAAGCGCTAAACCCACAAGGTACTTTTTTTTTACACAGTTTTACAAGGTTATGTTAGTTCCTAACTTCATTTACAAGATGAGAGCTGTTACCTACATCAGCTCATTGTTAAGTCTTTTTATTATAAGATATACAAATATGGAACAGGATGAAGTTGGAGCCATCTGTGGGCCAGCAATTTCATTTGATCAACTGACTATTTCGTTGATATTATGGTGTACGAACATGTTCCAGACTCGAGTCATTCTAGGAATGATCGATCTCAGATGAAGTGACGTCAGAGGTGGGAAATGTGGATAAATGTTGTAAACATGTCCACTTGACATGTCAGATGTGGGGAATGTGGGTATGACACTACTAACGGTGACCAGGCATGTCTACACATCTCTTGACAAAGTTCAGTTTTTACTCATCTCTCTGCGACACCTTAACGTTTCCAGTAATTGCACAAATAATATTCTCTTAAAAGCAGTTTACATAAAGTTATTATAATTATAATCAAGACCAAGCGTTAAACCCACAAGGGTCAATACATACAGCTATTAAAACGTGCATTTAAACACGTATAAGTAAATTGAATGATTTAAAATTAAAGAGGCGTTGAAATTAATTATACTGGGCTTGAGGAATTTAAGACGGTCAGGTGTGATCCAAGGGTAGCTCTAGTTCCTTGAATCAAGAGCCCTTCAGTAGCATCAAAGGATGCATGACTGCTCAGTGTAAGTCTTGTAGGATCCCTCAGTGTTAATGTATAACTGCTCAGTGTAAAATTCTTGTAAATCCCTAATCCTGCAAGATCCTTGCATGAAAATAAGAGGCAGGTACCACGAGGCTGACTGAACAGGATGCTAATTAGTCTGGCTGATGGCTGAGATAGTGGCTGGAGACTGCCAGCCTGGCTGATGGCTGAGATAGTGGCTGGAGACTGCCAGCCTGGCTGATGGCTGAGATAGTGGCTGGAGACTGCCAGCATGGCTGATGGCTGAGATAGTGGCTGGAGACTGCCAGCCTGGCTGATGGCTGGAGACTGCCAGCCTGGCTGATGGCTGAGATAGTGGCTGGAGACTGCCAGCCTGGCTGATGGCTGAGATACAGGCTGGAGACTGCCAGCCTGGCTGATGGCTGAGATACAGGCTGGAGACTGCCAGCCTGGCTGATGGCTGAGATACAGGCTGGAGACTGCCAGCCTGGCTGATGGCTGAGATACAGGCTGGAGACTGCCAGCCTGGCTGATGGCTGAGATACAGGCTGGAGACTGCCAGCCTGGCTGATGGCTGAGATACAGGCTGGAGACTGCCAGCCTGGCTGATGGCTGAGATACAGGCGGGAGACTGCCAGCCTGGCTGATGGCTGAGATACAGGCTGGAGACTGCCAGCCTGGCTGATGGCTGAGATACAGGCTGGAGACTGCCAGCCTGGCTGATGGCTGAGATACAGGCTGGAGACTGCCAGCCTGGCTGATGGCTGAGATACAGGCTGGAGACTGCCAGCCTGGCTGATGGCTGAGATACAGGCTGGAGACTGCCAGCCTGGCTGATGGCTGAGATACAGGCTGGAGACTGCCAGCCTGGCTGATGGCTGAGATACAGGCTGGAGACTGCCAGCCTGGCTGATGGCTGAGATACAGGCTGGAGACTGCCAGCCTGGCTGATGGCTGAGATACAGGCTGGAGACTGCCAGCCTGGCTGATGGCTGAGATACAGGCTGGAGACTGCCAGCCTGGCTGATGGCTGAGATACAGGCTGGAGACTGCCAGCCTGGCTGATGGCTGAGATACAGGCTGGAGACTGCCAGCCTGGCTGATGGCTGAGATACAGGCTGGAGACTGCCAGCCTGGCTGATGGCTGAGATACAGGCTGGAGACTGCCAGCCTGGCTGATGGCTGAGATACAGGCTGGAGACTGCCAGCCTGGCTGATGGCTGAGATACAGGCTGGAGACTGCCAGCCTGGCTGATGGCTGAGATACAGGCTGGAGACTGCCAGCCTGGCTGATGGCTGAGATACAGGCTGGAGACTGCCAGCCTGGCTGATGGCTGAGATACAGGCTGGAGACTGCCAGCCTGGCTGATGGCTGAGATACAGGCTGGAGACTGCCAGCCTGGCTGATGGCTGAGATACAGGCTGGAGACTGCCAGCCTGGCTGATGGCTGAGATACAGGCTGGAGACTGCCAGCCTGGCTGATGGCTGAGATACAGGCTGGAGACTGCCAGCCTGGCTGATGGCTGAGATACAGGCTGGAGACTGCCAGCCTGGCTGATGGCTGAGATACAGGCTGGAGACTGCCAGCCTGGCTGATGGCTGAGATACAGGCTGGAGACTGCCAGCCTGGCTGATGGCTGAGATACAGGCTGGAGACTGCCAGCCTGGCTGATGGCTGAGATACAGGCTGGAGACTGCCAGCCTGGCTGATGGCTGAGATACAGGCTGGAGACTGCCAGCCTGGCTGATGGCTGAGATACAGGCTGGAGACTGCCAGCCTGGCTGATGGCTGAGATACAGGCTGGAGACTGCCAGCCTGGCTGATGGCTGAGATACAGGCTGGAGACTGCCAGCCTGGCTGATGGCTGAGATACAGGCTGGAGACTGCCAGCCTGGCTGATGGCTGAGATACAGGCTGGAGACTGCCAGCCTGGCTGATGGCTGAGATACAGGCTGGAGACTGCCAGCCTGGCTGATGGCTGAGATACAGGCTGGAGACTGCCAACCTCAACAACACAAACCAATTTTAAAGGTTAGTCAGATGTTTGTTTCACTTGTAATGTGTGTGTGTGTGTGTGTGTGTGTGTGTGAGAGAGAGAGAGAGAGAGAGAGAGAGAGAGAGAGAGAGACCACAAGTGTCTTACAAGGTGAGACGACGCCATCTTATCCAGTCTCAGTTCCGTCTTGCAGGTAACTACACGAATAAAAAATGTTATATTAATGGAGTAGGAGTATATAATCTGGGTCTCTCTCTCTCTCTGAATATTTGCACAGGTAAAAGGCAAGTAGGAAGCTCCTTAGAAGAGTATAGGAAGGAGAATACGTTCAAAATGAGAAGTAAACATCAGTGGCGGTGGAGACTAGTGCACTGACCTGAGAAACACTTACCAGGATACTTCTTTTGCAAACTGTCTTCTCGTATATAATCTTTTACACACGCACGCACGCTCAAACGCCCACCCACGCCCACACACTCACGCACACGCATACACATACACACCCACACACATACACATATACAACGGATACGGGACAGTTACCAGGGATCTAGAAGACAGCAAATGTAGTCCTTATAAGACAGACAGACAGGTGGTGTTCAACTACAGAGCAGTTCGTCTTGACAGACGCACTTTGCAAGGTAATGGAGGAACTTATGAAGGGAGAGTCCCTGGTAGAATACTTGGAAAGAAATGCTTTCATTACCAATAACCAGCAAGGGTTTAGGGATGGCAAATCTTGTCTTACTAACTTGTTGGAGTTGTGTGACAAAGCAACAGATGTATGACAAGAGAAAGGGTTGGATGAATTACATTTTTTTTACTCCAAGGTGTCTGATACTGTACCCCACAAGAGACTGAGCCGAAAACTTCAGATTCAGGCGGAAATAACATGGCACGTACCTCGGTGGATCAAAGAGTACGTTAAGGGAAGGACGCAAAGAGTTTTTCACTAAGGAAACGTCAGAATTGTGAAGAGTAACTAGCGGGGTTCCACAAGGATCGGTATTAGAACCAGTACTATTTCTGGTTTATGTGAATGACATTCCAAATGGGATTGATACAGATATATCCCCGCTTGCTGATGCAGGACTAATGATAAAAACAGACGAGAACACTGAAAGGCTCCAAAGGGATCGGATCAAATTGCAAGAGTGGTCAGATAAGTGGATGCTGGTATTCAACCCCAGTAAACACAAGGTTATGAAGATTAGGGAAGGTGCAAGAAGACCTGACTAGGGGGACAGTGCTAAGATGCTGGATAAGGTAGAGATATGAAAGATGTTGGATAAGACGGTATAGGTATTATATGGGAGATGTTGGATAAGAAGACAGAGGTATTAAAATATGGATAAAACATTTTAGTTTCTTTAGATTATAAGATAGAGGCGGAGATTTCATGTATTATACAGGTAGAATGAAGGATATAAAAAACAGGGTTGAATGATATTAAAATCCTGTAAGAGGGTGAGGATAATTTTGTTAAATGGCTGGTCCATTTGTACAAATGGAAAGGTAGGTAAACATAATAATAATTATAAGGAAATAAGTCTGTCGAGTACACGAGGTAAAAATATATTACAGATATGTTTGCTAAAGTGATTACAAAAGAACACAGTGTAAGTAAGACAGGGAAAGCGTAGATCAGATGTTTACATCGAAACATTTAAATGAAACGTACTTGATATAATGTTAGGTAGCTGATGCATTTAATGATCTGAAAAAGCATCACGATGGTGGTGAAGCAACTACGCAGGTGTTGCAACTATATGAAACATGTGACGGTGGGTTATTAAAAATGGCATGTCAGTGGCTCTCCTTGCACTCAATTTACATTGTAACTTCCGATACCCATGTAATCTGCAATGAAATAAAATTTGTTTGTTTGTTTGTTTGTTTATTCTGAAGAGAATGAAGCTCGGGTTAGTTTATGTATATAATAATGGAACTACTGACCAATAAAACCAGGTTTGAAGAGTATGTGTAATATCACCATAATTTAATTACACAAAGAAGTAAATACCAGACTGTTAGATGTGCTGTCATGAAATATAGTAATCGATACAAGGTAAGAGTTGTTACAGTTGCTGTTTGCTGATGACGCAGTGCTTTGAGCAATGCAGAAAAGAAGTTTCAATAGTTAATGGAATTTAGGAAGGTAGGTAAAAGGAAGATGAAAATGAGTATATGAAAGAGGAAGATAGATTTCACAGATGTAAAAGAAAAGAATGTTTAAAGGACAGATTGGAAGGAAAGAGTATAGAAAAGAATGTGCAAATACTTAGTAGAGAGTGTCAGCAAATAAGATTATGAAAGACGAGGTGAATTACAGAAAAGAAGTGGGGAAGGAGTGTAGCTGCAGGGTTGAGCAATATTTGAAATGTTAATCGATCAATGGATGCAACAAAAGGGGAAATGTGTCAAAGTGCGACCAACGGTTTTGCATGCGTGCGAGAGGTGGTCTATGAATGTTGCAGCGAGGAGGAGGCTGACGCAGAGGAAATGTCGTGTCTGAGATCAATGTATTGTGAATATTATACAAGAGATGAAGAAACTAAAAGAAAGAGTTAATCCACAGAACGGATGAATGGTCGTTGAGATGGCTTGATCATATTCAAAGCCTGGAACAAGAGTGGTATATTTACGCGCACAAAACACTGGTGGATTTCCGGAAGGAGGGACAGATGTCCCAGAAAGTGTTGGAGGGACGGTGTGAAGGTTTCTAGCAGCAGGAGCTTGGGCATTCAGCAAGTACGTGAGAGTGTTAAATCAGAATGAGTTCGGGTTTATTTTAAGGTGGAATGGTTGATGTGTTGTTGGGGTGTGAGCATGGTATAAAATGCTCAATAATTACCTTCTTGGAAACTTACTCATGAGATTAATCTTCCGAGTTTCTGTCTCAATATGGAGTATTATTAAGCATTGACAAGTGTGCATTACACTTCAGTTATTCATGGTATGGAGCCAGCAGTCTGAAGGTCAGATGGGATATTCTGCTTTCCTGGGTGACCTGTGAAGACACGTGTGAGCGTCCTTGTGGAAAAGCATCCACAGAACGAGTGATGGTTAATGTGTTTCCTGGTCTCAGCAGGGGACAACTTCTTATACTAGGAACATATACAGTACAAAGTCAGCCTTGCTTAATTTTTCAAGAACATATCTTAGTAGTTAAAAGGAAAAACATTCATCTCGAAAGTACCACATTATTAATGGTGTACCACATTACTAATGGTGTATAATGATTATAATTCTTAAACATTATTACTTTTACAATTAATATTACTAATTGTAGTAATATGATTAAAACTAAAATAAATCCAGACATTACCTGGGAGTGGTAACGTCCGAAGACCTCACCTTCACGGACCACAACACTGCCACTATCACATCTGCGAGGAAACTGATAGGATGGATAATGAGAACATTCAAGACAAGAGATGCCAAGCCAATGATGATCCTTTTTAACATCCCCATTCAAGGCAGGTGAAATTGCAGATCTAGAGAATGTACAGAGAACCTTTACTGCACGTATAAGTTCCATCAAACATCTTAACTACTGGGAACGCCTGGAAGCACTAGACTTGTACTCACTGGAGCGCAGGCGAGAGAGATATATCATAATCTGCACCTGGAAGATTCTGGAGGGACTGGTCCCTAACCTGCACACAGAAATCACTCCCTACGATGTAACATACCCCCAGTTGGTACACTAAGAGAACACACAATAAGTGTCCGGGGCCCAAGACTGTTCAACAGCCTCCCACCAGCCATAAGGGAAATTACCAATAGACCTCTGGTTGTCTTCAAGAGGGAGCTGACAGATACCTGAAGTCAGTGCCGGATCAGCCGGGCTGTGGTTCGTACGTTGGACTACGTGCGGCCAGCAGTAACAGCCTTGTTGATCAGGCCTAGATCCACCGGGAGACCTGGTCATGGACCGGGCCGCGGGGGCGTTGATCCCGGAATACCCTCCAGGTAATATCAAACTCCAATAACAGTAGGTTTTCATACGTAATTAGTACTAGTCTTATTATATCCACGTAAAGCACTCAACTCCCGAATCATACACCGATTCTACACTTCATTTTCCCCTAAAAATAAACCACGGTCAAATCAGTACACAACGTGCGTTAATGAACGCTTTCCGGTTGAATTCCCGTGACGTCATTTCCGGAGGGTGTAAGCGCGGCCCAAAATCATTTTCTGATCACTATCGCTATTGGTCGGGAAAATTAGGTGAAATTCCTGCCAGTGTGAGCAGGTGTTCCAACAACGCCGCCTCTTAGTAACACCCAGTGCCAAGCTTTATTAGTAATTATTATTATTATTTCTGTTATGACTAAGTATCTTATTTTTATTAGTGGTAATATTTCATAATTCCTCTTGTGTATCCTCTCCCCAGGTATTCCTACCCCCATGGGTGTGAATACTCCCACTCCAGCAGGAAAGGACACCCCCCAGGAGGCAAGGACACACCAGGAGCAAAGGGCACACCAGAAGGAAAGGACACTCCCAGCAGGAGGGTAGGACACTCCCAGGAGGGTAGGACACCCCCAGGAGGGAAGGACACCCAAGGAGGGAAGGACACCCAAGGAGGGTAGGACACCCAGGCAGGAGGGAAGGACACCCCCAGGAGGAGGGAAGAACACCCTCAGCAGGAGGGTAGAACACCCCCCAGCAGGGGGAAGAACACCCTCAGCAGGGGGGAAGAACACCCCCAGCAGGAGGGAAAGCTGCTCTCAGAAGGCTCCTTCACGCTACACTGAGTCCCTCCCTCAGGCTGTGTACTGTGAGGGAGACTGGTGGTGCAGGTGACAGGGAGGAGGGAGACAGGAAGAAGAGAGAATGGAGGGAAAAGTTGGGAAAAGACAAATGGATGAGAGTAGGAAAAGACAGGAATGGAGAGAGGGGAAGAGAAGGGGAGAAAGAGTGAGAAAAAGAAGAGGGAAAGAGGGGCAGGACTGGAATGAGGAAGCAATAGTAAATCTAGGTGCCAGAGAATAAGCGTTTACCCGAAGAAAAGGGAGGGTGGAGAAAGAGGGAGAGAATGCCAGATATCCCATACATACAATTCATTCCCTCCCTTCCTACATTCCTTCCTGCCTTCCTCCCTTCCTACATTCCTTCCTGCCTCCCTCCCTCCTCTTAATAACTACCAACTTCGCCACAGTAGTTCGCTCTAAAGTCTCCTCTTAAATTCTCATTTATCACATATTCTCGTCTTATTCCCATTCGTTAATCGCAAGCATCGTCAACTTCACCAATAGATCTTTGTTTCAAGTTTTCAACTTTCTAAAAGACTGGTGCTTTCTTTGCTCTCAAGTTGAAGCTAATGTCATTAAGCGGAAAGCTTTCAAACTTAGCTGCAGTGAACTTAAGTTTAATAACATGCATGAGATTATAATAATTAGAATGAATAATATTCATAATAATAGCAGTGCAAACAAGAACAAAATATTATAATAGTGCAAACAAGATCAAAATGTTAATAATAAAGAAAAAAAACTATATAAGAAAACTTATTCCATGAATATTCCTTGAGAAAAGGTAAGCAAATACATTCAAGAAATAATAGGGCACTTAAAAGATAATATCTGACCAATCAGAGTAATATTCACACGAGTAATTCTGCCGTTAAAATACAAGAATAGATGGGTTATGGTCCTTTCAGGAGCGTCTTGGTAGATGGATAGACAGGAAGGGTGGATAGATAGGCGAGGATGGTGGAAAGATAGGTAGGGAGGATAGATAGGGATGGTGGACAGATAGACAGGGATGATGGACAGAAGGGCTGTAGAGATCGACAGGCAGTGATGAGTCCATTAGAACAGAGTGCCAATAAAATGTAAATTTTATGATGGGGAGAAGAGCAGAGAATCAATGGTCAGTACTTCTGCACCATTACTCATCTCCTATCACCATAAAACACCCCAATATGTTATATATATATATATATATATATACAGGGCAAAAGACTCAACAGGGTAACTAGGGATCCCAGGGCAGCTAGTTTTCTGTTCCAGCGACTCAGCGCTGCTGTTCAGAGGGGTAATGCATGCTCTATTTTGGGCACGCGCCCCAGCTCTGAGGAGCTGGATGAGATTTTCGCATTATAATCAGTGACAAACATGTAACAATATGTACTAGACATGTATCTCTCACATTTCATGTACTGTATATGCCATCTTATATATATATATATATATATATATATATATATATATATATATATATATATATATATATATATATATATTATATATATATATATATATTATATATATATATATATATATATATATATATATATTATATATATATATATATTATATATATATATATATATATATATATATATATATATATATCAAATAAATATAGGGAGGTACCACCTCTGAAACTGTTAAGAGACAATTTTAAATGAGTTCTTGCTAATTGACCAGTTTTACCTATTCGGCACGACATTTTGTGTGTGTGGGGGGGAGGGTGATAAGGATAACAAAAAAATTAGGTAATGAAAGATTGGATATCAGATTGGAGGGAAGGAGTATGGAGGAGGTGAATGTATTTAGATATCTGGGAGTGGATTTGTCAGCAGATGAGTCAATAAAAGTTGAGGTAAATCATAGACTTAATGAGGGGGAAAAAACGAGAGTGGTGTACTGAGGCGTCTTTAGAGACGAACATTATCCATGGAAGTACAGAGGGGAATGTATGAGAGAATAGATATACCAACGCTCTTATATGGACTGAGGAGAGTTTGTTGAGGTGCTTCTGACATATAGAGAGGATGGAACAATATAGCATGATTTGGAGAACCTATAAATCTGTAGTGGAAGGAAGGCGGGGTACGAGTCGGCCTAGGTAAAGTTGGAGGGAGGGGGTAAAGGAGGTTTTGTGTGCGAGGGGCTTCGACTTCCAGCAAGTGTGCGTGAGTGTGTTAGGAGCGAGTGGAGACAAATGGTTCTTGACGTGCTGTTGGAGTGTGAGCAAAGTAACATTTATGAAGGGATTCAGGGAAACCGGCAGGCCGGACTTGATCCTGGAGGTGGGAAGTACAGCGCCTGCGCTCTGGAGGGGTGTTGATATGTTGCAGTTTTAAACTGTAGTGTAGGCACGCCTCTGGCAAGACAGTGATGGAGTGAATGATGAAGAAAGTCTTCTTTTTCGGGTCACTCTGCCTTGGTGGGAAACGGCCGATGCGTTAATAAATATATATTATATATTAATGTATCCACGAACAAGTGGTTTATAGCAAATAAACTGCACAAGCCGGGTATCGAACCCTCGATACTTTAACACGACTCCCTTGTAGCCCGTCAAAATTGCGAGACTCCCTATACCACTTAACCAGTTTGTATTAGTCAAAGCTTAGAACTTGTGAAATGTTATGCATAACTAGGAGCCTTTCCTTGTGAGACACACGCACTGTGTGCCTACTCTTGTGACTAATGTATCTACGTGGGAAATAAAGATAGTATCATTCTCAATACACTGGCCTCCCTCACAGGATATAAGTAATTGTATACACCACGAGGTGTATTCCTCGGTGTATATACACCACGAGTTTACTTGAATTCCTATTTTAGGTATGGTGAACAGGTTATATGTAGCCTTAATGACCCTCGTGTAGCCGATAGGCTTTAAACCCCATTAACCAACTGCACATCGCTCCCTCTAACACACTGCAATTCACAGCCAATCTGAAGCCCACATATTTTCCTCTCACTTCTGATAATCATAACACCTCACTCAATTTCCCCTCCCTCTTACTAAATCCTAACTCTTTTTACCCACCCAACCTCAACCCTATAAATGTATCCAACAAGACTCATCCTTTCAATTACTGATTTAGAGTTTATCTGTGCAGCATTCAGCTCCCAATCGAAATGACCCTGGTTCAATCCCAGGCGGGGAGAGATATATGGGCGCACATCTTGACACCTGCTGCCATGTTCGTGTAGAAATAAACAGATACTTGTTTATAAGTCTCTTTGCGCATCCTACAATGTTCACCTAGCAGTGGGGTCAGTCTTAGTAAGCCGAAGGACCATAGGGAAGGACCACTGGGAAGAACCCCCGAGGACACAAGCGGAAATAAGCCACACCTGACTTGGCTTTCTTGTATTACCCTGTTAGGGTTCATTTGCATATGTGTATATAAATGAGAAACTTACACAGTTGAAACGGAGAGTTGCAAGGAGTGTCGAGTGTGGTACCTTGGGTGTGTGGGGAAAAGGGGGACTAAGGGTGAGAGGGGTAAAAAAAGTGGATGAGAGGTTCTGTAAGGAGACAGGATAAGAGGAAGAGAAAGCCAGGGGATTCATACCAGCCGAGAGGGCCTCTTTCAGGGGACCTCACATCAGAGGCACGCGCGCGCACACACAAACACACACACACGCACACAACCTCACACCTGAGGCACGCACACAACCTCACACCTGAGGCACGCACACAACCTCACACCTGAGGCACGCACACAACCTCACACCTGAGGCACGCACACAACCTCACACCTGAGGCACGCACACAACCTCACACCTGAGGCACGCACACAACCTCACACCTGAGGCACGCACACAACCTCACACCTGAGGCACGCACACAACCTCACACCTGAGGCACGCACACAACCTCACACCTGAGGCACGCACACAACCTCACACCTGAGGCACGCACACAACCTCACACCTGAGGCACGCACACAACCTCACACCTGAGGCACGCACACAACCTCACACCTGAGGCACGCACACAACCTCACACCTGAGGCACGCACACAACCTCACACCTGAGGCACGCACACAACCTCACACCTGAGGCACGCACACAACCTCACACCTGAGGCACGCACACAACCTCCACCTGAGGCACGCACACAACCTCACACCTGAGGCACGCACACAACCTCACACCTGAGGCACGCACACAACCTCACACCTGAGGCACGCACACAACCTCACACCTGAGGCACGCACACCTCACACCTGGGCACTACAAACCTCACACCTGAGGCACGCACACAACCTCACACCTGAGGCACGCACACAACCTCACACCTGAGGCACGCACACAACCTCACACCTGAGGCACGCACACAACCTCACACCTGAGGCACGCACAATAGCATTTGTGTTATATGTGAGAATAACTTTCAGAAAGGAAAGGTTAAGAAGTTATTCAGAACACCAAACACCACCTTAATTAAGAGCAGTAGTTGAGTACGGAGCGCTTTCATGGAACCTTCATGTACAATTTTAAAGGTCCAGAGGTTTGCAACACACAAGCACTGGGTCCAGCACGAGTAAGATTGTGGTGGCTGGTGCCACTCTTGACACACCCACTAGAGTCCAACACAGTAAGCCAGTGCTTGCTTGCTCTTGCTCTCTTCCTCTCTCAATAATGACACCACTACTTTCATCACCCCTGCTACCACCACGATTCCCTTCACTATAACTACCACCATTACCTCCATCGCTACAACCACCACCATTTCCTTCATTACTACCACTATTATCTTTCATCACTACCACCACCACCCTCATCACTACAACAATCACCACCATTTCCTCCATCCCTGCCACCAACAAAACAATAGTTTCATCAAAGAACAAGTGCCGTGCAGGTGGTCTTGTTAAAATTAAAACTGAGAGACGCCTGAGTCTCAAATTAAAGTGAGGGCCACTTAATTGTCAACACTCGGTGGGGCAAGAAAGTGAGAAGACGAAAAAGAAAACAAAGACGAAGAACAACAAAATATATGATTAAGGAAATTAAAAAAAAATATGTATAATATAGTGCCAATACAGCACGCACAAAAGTAAATGATCATTAAAGTTAACACTGAAGTCTCCCCCGTTGTTTTGACGCCATGTTGGTACCACTGTTAATTTGGGAGTTGAAAGAGTTAGGTCGAAAGGAATCAAGTTATAATGTTTACAGAACACTCGGACACGTGTTATTCAGTGCTCTTGTCAATATGAAAGTACTGTAAAATACTTTGATATGCATTAATATACACAAGCTTAAATTAACCCTTAAAAAAAAAAAAAAATCATGCTCATAAGAGATAAAGAGAAAATATCATAAGAGACTGAAATAACCAGCAATAATTAAAAAAAAATAAACGTTTAATATTAAAAGGCTACCCTTAAACTTCCCTGAAGTCTCGACAGGAACCTCGGTAAGGTGGAAAGTCTAAAGCTGTGGGCAAACAGTTAAAATGTGCCAGACGGACAGCAGCACGCCACAAGTCGCACAGAGAGGAGTTTGAGCACAAATAGGTAGCTATGTACGAGGTGTGTCTACCTGATCCTTAATCTACAATGAATGGTATCAGTGACAAATCATGTTGAAAGAGGAGGGCATTTTTTTTTCCTCGTCTGTAGGATTCACCAGGCCCATTACGTCCCAAGGATATAATAATGTATTAAGCTCAAGAAGTCACCGAGTCAGAAGCTTGTTACCCAGCAAACTCGATACAGCAACCTCTGCCTCAGCATCCACCCGCTCATTGCCCAGGACCCCGACATGCCCGGACAACAACATTCCATATCCTTGTGGTGGGCGTGGATAGTTTACATGGCAGTGTTAAAAATGTATTATTACATTTATGAGGGAACCTTAACCCGTAGGGGTCATACAGCGCATGGGGTAATGGGAGGCAATAGGTTCCACCCAGAGGATAGGTCCAATTCCTAGGATCAAGAAGTCCCTCGCCGGTACCTAGGAGCCTCCCTTGAGAAAAAATAAGCGAGTAGAGAAAAAAGAAAAAAGAGAAAGTCGAAATTGATGAAAAGGGGAGAGAGAGAGGAGAGGGAAAGAGAAGAGCCTGGAAGCTCGGAGGAAAATGAATTCCAGAAGAGGATGAAACGTGAGTTGAATATCTGCGCTGAAATGCAATAAAGAAGTCACTGGTCAGTCTTAGAGCCAGAACTAGGCTTACAAATAATGCGAAATAAAATATTTCCATTACATATTAAGATAAAACAATGAAAAGTAATTCACCGCAAATTATTAATGAGGAAGCGCTAAACTCTTAAGGAATAAACAATTGAGGTTTAATCTGATGCCGTTACTTATGTTGATATATAACATGACAATGTAAATATTATTAATCATGGGGAAGCGCTAAACCAGTATGGATTATACACCGCCTGGAGAAAGGAAAGCAATCAGAGTTATCCAAGGTAATGGAGTGCTAGAATTCTATAGATGAAGACCCCTTCACCAGCCTCTCTGAACCCTTCATGAAGGCTAATATAATTAAAAAACCACATATAAGCTACACTGTTATGTTTAGTGACTGAATTCATATCTGAATAAATAACTCATCCAGTTACAAACATGTAAATAGTTCATTACCATACTAATTTCATATATGTATATATTTTTTTTTCAACAAGTCGGGGGTCTCCCACCGAGGCAGAGTGACCCAAAAATAAAGAAAATCCCCAAAAAGAAAATACTTTCATCATTCATCACTTTCACCTCACTCATATATAATCACTGTCTTTGCAGAGGAGCTCAGATACGACAGCTGAGAAAAGTCCCTCCCAACTGTCACTATCCCAGACCCCTCTTTTAAAGTGCAGGCATTGTACTTCCCATTTCCAGGACTCAAGTCCAACTACGTAAATCAATTAACTGGTTTCCCTGAATCCCTTCATAAAATATTACCCTGCTCACACTCCAACAGCTCGTCAGGTCCAAAAAACCATTCGTCTCCATTCACTCCTAACACGCTCACACATGTTTGCTGGAAGTCCAAGCCCCTCGCCCACAAAACCTCCTTTACCCCCTCCCTCCCTCCAACCTTTTCGAGGACGACCCCTACCCCACCTTCCTTCCTCTACAGATTTATACGCTCTCCAAGTCATTCTACTTTGATCCATTCTCTCTAAATGACCAAACCACCTCAACAACCCCTCTTCAGCCCTCTGACAAATACTTTTAGTAACTCCACACCTAATTTCCACACTCCGAATTTTCTGCATATTTACATCACACATTGCCCTTAGACAGGACATCTCCACTGCCTCCAGCCGCCTCCTCGCTGCAGCATTTGCAACCCATGCTTCACACCCATACAAGTGTTGGCACCATTATACTTTCGGACATTCCCTTCTTTGCGTCCATGGATAACGTTTTTTGTCTCCACAGATACCTCAACGCACCACTCACCTTTTTTTCCTTCATCAATTCTATGGTTAACCTCATCCTTCATAAACCCATCCGCTGACAAGTCAACTCCAAAATATCTGAAAACATTCACTTCTTCCATAATCCCTCTCTCCAATGTGATATCCAATTTTTCTTTATTTAAATTGTTTGATACTCTCATCACCTTACTCTTATCTATATTCACTTTCAACTTTCTACCTTTACACACCCTCCCAAACTCGTCCACTAACATTTGCAACTTTTTTTAGAATCTCCCATAAGCACAGTATCATCAGCAAAAAGTAACTGTCAACTCCCATTTTGCATTTGATTCCCCATAATTTAATCCCACCCATCTCCCCAACACCCTAGCATTTACTTCTTTTACAACCCCATCTATAAATATATTAAACAACCATGGTGACATTACACATCCCTGTTTAACACCTACTTTTACCGGGAAGTAATCTCCCTCTCTCCTACACACCCTAACCTGAGCCTCACTATCCTCATAAAAACTCTTTACAGCATTCAGTAACTTACTACCTATTCCATACACTTGCAACATTTGTCTCATTGCTCCCCTATCCACTATTATATGCCTTTTCTAAATCCATAAATGCAATGAAAACTTCCCTACCTTTATCTAAATACTGTTCACATATATGCTCCAATGTAAACACTTGATCTACACATCCCCTACCCACTCTAAAGCCTCCTTGCTCATCTGCAATCCTACTTTGTCTTACCTCTAATTTTTTCAATAATAACCCTGCCGTACACTTTACCTGGTATACTCAGTAAACTTATTCCCCTATAATTCTTACAATCTCTTTTATCCCCCTTCCCTTTATATAAAGGAACTATACATGATCTCTGCCAATCCCTAGGTACCTTCCCCCCTTTCATACATTTATTAAACAAAAATACCAACCACTCCAACACTATATCCCCGCCTGCTTTTAACATTTCTGTCATGATCCCGTCAGTTCCAGCTGCTTTACCCACTTTCATTCTACGTAATGCCTCACGCACCTTCCCCACACACTCCTAAACGATGTTGTACCTCCCTGGCCAGTGCATGAAATTACCGCCTCCCTTTTTTCATCGACATTTAAAAGTTCCTCAAAATATTCCCATCTACCCAATACCTCCAGCTCCCCATCTACTAACTTCCCTACTCTGTTTTTAACTGACAAGTCCATTCGTTCCCTAGACGTAAATAGCAACGCTCTTCATGCCGAATAAGGCTAGCGAAAATTTGTGTATGCAATAATTTCGCAAAAATTTGTCTGAACCTAAAGAAAAAATATATTTCATTGTGTTTATTAAATTATTATATCTTATCTAAAATATATTTAGTTGGATTAGGCTAAATTAAATTTTTCTTGTTATAAGATTAGGCAAGTTTTCTAAGGTTCTTTTGGTGCAAAATTATTTTTTACATTAACAAATAAAAATATGCATCTTTAAACGTATGAGACCAGTTTTACCTATTCGGCACGACATATATATACATATACACATAAAGGCCCAGTCCGTGGAGCCATGTGCCACTGTACCACCCACACCATGGGGATGGGGTGCATAATAAAGCTATTAAACTTACTCGTGAAAAGTTGCCATGTAAAGCATTACCATGTAAAACAACGATAGTTTTCTTAATTAAACCATGCGAGCATATCCACAGGATGTCCAGAAAGTCTGGAAGCATGGTACTCGTAATAACATTCACCGTGTACCAGATATCTCAGAAATCTTTCATCATTGATAATGCTGGACACGCTGAACACGTTCTATAAATAAAAGTCTTTTTTATTGCCTTTCCCACGTTACATTTCGTTGAATAAAAGCCTTCTTTATTTTCCATTGTTACATATATTTATACTATATACATATTATTTTTTGCTGTGAAAAGTGCAAGAATTACAAAAAAATTCATGGATATTGAGTAATAACAACTCAAGTTAGGGTGTTACGTAGCACTGGATTTCATTACAAAAACTGTAGCAAGGTTAAGCGAGGTTGCTACGTTTGTTATGGTGCAAAGTAAAAATCATATATACACCACGATAATTCTTATGAATATATTCGTCAATCCACCAATTTTTTTTTTTTCAAAATCAGGCTTATTTGAAGGCTTTGCCTATAAGTCTGACAAATATACAAATTAGGCTTCCCAAGGCTGAAAGCTACACAACGTAGGAAAAAATAAATAAATGTTGCTAATAAACCTGAAAATGTTGTGGAAATTGACTTAGGCACAAATTTGTTTATACAAGTGTAAAACTACAGTTTACATTGTCGGAAAGTTAATAATTAAATATAATTAACATATATCATACACGTGAATTACGGTTTTAAGATGCAAAAAAAAAAATCTGGCAGCCGTAAAATCCAATAATTCCGCAGTAAATTACGACAAAGCTGAGTCAAGCTCATAATTTATGTTGTGGAGGCAAAGAGGACAACACGAGGCTGCAGATGATTATAATCAAGGGAGAAACACTAAAACCTTGGTAGCCGCACAGAACCTGGAGAAATCGATTTGATCTGAGGAAGGAAACAGGACTCACCAACTCCCCGGATCAAGAGCCCTTCACCATCAATATAAAATCCCTTAAAGGGACATGGAAGTGTATTATTATAATCATGGGGAAGCGCTAAACCCATAGGATACAGCGCCCGTGGGGGGGGAGATGAAAGGTATTCAGGCTTAATTCAGGGAACTAGAGCACAGATCCAATTCCCTAGCTCAAGAGCCCCTCACCAGCGTCAAGGAACCTCCCTTGAGGGGACATGGAAGTGTAGAAGGCGAGAGTGTAAAGCAATATTCAGATGAACACGAAGACACCACGACTACTGTTTGACGCGCATGCTCAAGGTGACTCCAGAGATTCTGTTCTTGGCATGCGGCTTTCATTGACGCCATATTTTTTCACTACCCTTGTGGCTAATTTGATTTATATATATATATATATATATATATATATATATATATATATAT
This sequence comes from Cherax destructor, assembly GCA_009830355.1. NCBI lineage: Eukaryota > Metazoa > Arthropoda > Malacostraca > Decapoda > Parastacidae > Cherax > Cherax destructor. Next base: position 86,520 of record WNWK01000937.1, on the reverse strand, counting down.
ATATATATATATATATATATATATATATATATAAAGTATAATCATAAAATATATAAAATACAAATTTTACTGCTCAAAATTCCCATAGGAACGCAAAAGAATTTTCCCCGAAAATCGTCCATAATTTGGGCACACGCTCTCAAAAAGGTTGGCCAGTCCAGCAGGCTATTTCACAGTGAATACATATTTAGCTTCAATTTATGAATAATTAGTTTTTTTACATGATCTGGTTGACATATTTGTGGCTCGTGCATTTATTATAACTATTTACTTCTACCAAATTAAAGAGTGAAAATATATATTCTGTTCTGACAATGGTTCCAGATGGAACGAACGTCGTTAGTTCCTACTAAGTGTGGATTATTTGTATACTAATGCTGTCTCAACATTAAGACCCTTCAAGGGAGGTTCCTTGATGCCAGTGAGTTGTTGATCGTAGGAATTGGACCTGACCTCTCATCCCTTGGATGTAACTTATTCCCCTATAATTCTTACAATCTCTTTTATCCCCCTTCCCTTTATATAAAGGGAAGGGGTACCTTCCCCTCTTTCATACATTTGTTAAACAAAAATACCAACCACTCCAACACTATTAAGACCCTACATGTTAAAATAGTGAAAATCCCTATACCGTGCAAGCAAGATGTGGAAAACTGCAGAATTAAAAGAATATTTTATACTAATTATATTCGTTCTCGATCAGTATTCAGAAATGCTCAATCTCCACTTACATGAGGTTTAAGTTTAAAGTGCTTAATCTTCTCTTCTTTAAGACTCGGCTACTTTCGATTTGATGTAATTTTAACGAGTGGACCACTCAATTCATCAGAGATGTCAACGGTTGGTTTAACAGGCTTTAAAGCCTATCAACCACACTACGGTGATCAAGGTTACATGTACCCTGTACAATAGCCAAGAATATCTGAATACCTAAAATATGAATCAAAGTAAACTCAGGGTATATACACTAACAGCTTTTCGATGTATATATATAGACATACACACTACTGCTATACTGCTCAATTTTCTCATCCCAAATTCCGAGGCGCTCACAAAGCCGCTGTAAAGTTGCTTTAATATTTATTGCATCAGAATTTAGGATTAAAATCTCTTATAGGGTACAAACTATATCAGTCTGCGTAAGAAAGTCACTGCTCCTGTTAGTTTTTATTCCTGTTCACATTTTGTGCTTCTGAACTCACCCTAGATGCTACTGAACTATCCATATGTGAAACTGAACCTACCATATGTGGTACTGATCCACAATATATGCTACATAACCCACTATTTATTATTAAACCCAATTTTGCTAATGAATCTAACATCTGTCCTAGTAAATTCACCATTTGAGTTACCGAGTCTAACATCTCTGCTAGTGAGCCTTACATTTGGGACTATGTCCATTTGGCCTTACTTAAGCTTTCCTCTATTCCCCCTTCCCCTGAAAATATAAAATTTTAAATAATTAGGAAACTTAGGCAAGAGCATTCGCCACTCCTGGTGTTAAATGACCCCACAGAGATTTTGCGCTTCACAAACCTACCAGACACTTTCAAATATTGTATTACAAAATCAAACAGCCACTAATTTACAAAAGCACTTCTAAAAAACGAGATCTACCCTATCATCTTGACATACAACTGACCTCTGCGATAACCACCTGACCCCCTACACGAGAGACATCTGACCCCTCCCCCTGAGACATTTGACCTCCTCGAGAAAGAAATGAGTCAGGTATCGAGATTCAATTTCTCAAAGCCTTTACAAATATGTGTGACTTTAGTGGTGGGTTTTTGATGTGGCTCACCATTTGCACGACTTCGTTGAGTCCAGTTTTCAGTTCAACTCAAATGTTCTTGCGACCAGAGTCCAAGATTAAAAAAAAAATAGTATTTTTTATTATTTTTTTCTAGTAGGAAATACTCTTATTATTGGCCTAACCATTCAAGGGAATCTGCAGAGTCATAAATATTATATTCAGCACTTCCTTAGTTAAATTATGAAATAACCTGCCCAAATGAGTTGGCAACATCGTCACTAACAAAAAAATCGTATTGGGAAACTATGGTAAAATGACAGCCAGTTCATGTCTTGGGCCACCTGTCCACCCCAGGCCCCAAGATGATGCATGACAAAGAAAATATAAAAAAAAAACGAGGAACCAAGTTCGGTGTCAGACGGCATATAAAAAAATAATACAAGAAATTTAGGGCCTTGGTATATGCCATTAGCAAACGATAACAGAGTATGGTTTATGGTGACAGAAAAATGGGAACTAAGTAAGAGGTAACATAAAACAGGAATCTAGTGCGTTGTGATGTATCAGAAAAAAGAAAGCCAATTGCAGCATATCAAAAAACGGGAAGCCAATTGCTGGCATCAAAAAACGGGACGCTGAGTATGGCGTGGGATAACAAAGAGGGAGAAGAGTCCATTTTCGATCTTTACCACATGCGAAAAAACACATACGTACATTTTACAGACCAGCTTTTTTTTTTTTTGCAGCAGCAGCAGACGACAATAACTGTCTTGACCCAGGTTGTCTAACCGGTGTTAGCTTGTGCATCCGCTAACCCAATTTATCTCATCTCACGCATTCCATCTAATAGAAAAAAAAATTGAATTGTACTCAAATAACCCACACATAGGAGAAAGAAACTTATGACATTTCGGTCCGACTTGCACCATTAACTAGTCACATCCAAAATATAGCGAATTCACATTTTGGTATAGATTTGTAAAACAAAAGTACTCTCGTAATAAAAGGATGCATATATTCAAAAGCGCACCAAAAAAAAATCTCTATCTGGCTGAAGTTAACAAAACAAGAGTTGAACAATTTGCAGTGACCTGTCAGGCGTTTCTGAGGGACCAGAAGCATACTTGGTTGGAACAAACTTGGCTGATTTATTTTAGCCCTTAATAATGTATTCCATAATTTATCAACATGTATTTTTAAAGCAGAATAAAATATTCGTTTACCAATGTTATAAAACAGTATTGTATTGTATCCTACGGAACGTTCATGCATTCCCGGCTGGACAGCCCTGGTCTAAGCTACAAGGTCTCTTGTTATATATATTTATACTATCATTAGCAAGTCTCTATTATCTGTTCTTACTCTGTACTCTCACGTACTCATTCGTTCGACAGATTTCTTTTATTCATAGTTTACAGTATTACTTTTATTCAATACCCAATAGCTTCCTTCCTTAAAATGAAAAACTACTGCACAACCAACACAAACTGGAGGTGAATTTACAAGACGTTTTAGTTCATCCTGGAGCACTATCATTCGCGACCTGATAATGATCCGGGACGAACCGAAAAGTCACTTCTAAAATGTGGGCTGCGAACTGTTCCAGCCACGGTACTGTGAATTATTCTTTTTCTACTTAACGCGTATAGTAGTCACTGAGAAAACTCTTACAGCTTGAAGACAGTGTGGGCCACGTAAGCAGGCTGGTCTCTCACAGGGTATACCAGCACCCACACAACAAACCTTTGAACAATATTTTTTTGTACTTGTACAATCGCATTTGCCGTGCCGCTGGGCGCTTCTGGGAGTGTGTACATTGAAAACTGCGCAGTGTGAAGGATTAAGCTATAAGCCAGGCAAGGGGAGAGAGAGAATGAGCGCGAGGGGAAAGGAGAGAGGAGAGGAAAAAGAGAAAAAAGAATAGAGCAGAGAGCATTGACAGAGAAGGGGAAATCAGCAACTACAGACCATTGTCACTCCTGTCAATCACTGGGAAGATTCTTGAGAATCTCACGGCAGATGACGAAATTTTTCCGACTACCATTCCCTTCTTTGTGATCGTCAATATGGCTTCAGGAAAGGTCACTTCTGCTGATGTGCTGTTAAGCCTCTCCAATATGTGGCACCAGTCGCTGGGCGAATCCAAGAGCAGCTGTGTAGTAACACTTGAGACAATGCTGGTGCTTTCGACAGAGTATGGTACCAGGTACTCGTGACAAAATTGCAAGCACTGTCTCTGGCTCTGCATTATGCCTCCTTAGTGACTGCCTCCAAGGTAAATCTCTGAGTAGTTTTCAATGGGACAGAGTCAACAAGACACTCAATCGGTGCCAATGTTCCACAGGGAAGTGTGCTTGGGCCATTGTTATGGACTGTTTACTTCTATGATCAATGACCTTTAATTCATCCCAGAATTTCATGCATATGCAGATGACTGTACTCTGATATTTACTTATCCAAGAGAAGAAATGTCAGCTGCTTTCAGTTACATAAATCTCCAGCTTACAGCTATATCAGCCCGAGGAGAGAGATAGCAGATTACATTTGCTTCAGAGAAAGCACAAATGATGGTCTCGAGGCACCATGATTGTAATTCTGGAGTGGTGGTAAGAATGAATGGGAGTGTTGAAACCCGGGGATTAGTTTGATACCCTAGGGGTAAACTCTGATTTCAAACTATGAAGAACCTCGTAGTAAACCTTGCAAACAAGGCGGCCAGAAAGTTCATAGCACTTGGACGTTATCTCGTATTTGCTCGACAGTCTATAAAGGCTACAAAGACTGTACGAAGCACAGGTGCGCTCACACACTGCACACTGAGTATTCTCAACTTTCTTGGATTTCTGTCCCCGGTCTCATCTACGACTTCTTGGCTGAATAGAGACCAGAGCAAGATGACTTATTTCTCGTCTGGACCCGCCTGGACAGATCTGTCATTTCAGCAAAGCTTTCAACATGAGGGATGTGGGTGGCCTTGTATATACAAGGCCAATGTTGTCAAGGCACCACACACTTGGCGAGAAGGCATCTTCTATACAAAACGGGCAGCAAACAGCAACTACACTATGGCTGTACCCTTTTCCAGAACATCGCTTCATCTGAGATCATTTATTCGACTCTGGAACGTGTTCGTACAGCATGATATTGATGAAATAATGTCAGTTGGCCAAATGAAATAGCTGGCCCACAGATGGCTCCAACTTCATCCTATCCCCTATTTGCATGTCTCATAATAAAAAGGCTTTCAAATGAGCCAAGATAGATAACAATTCTCAGCTTGTAAATAAAAGTAGGAACTCTGAACCTAACCCTGTAAAACCAGTATGTAAATGAGACAGAGAGACAGAGACAGAGAAACAGAGAGAGACAGAGACAGAGAGAGATAGACAGAGAGACAGAGAGAGACAGACAGATTGGGCAGCAACAGCCGGGCGTCAACCGACTAGTCCCTCCACTTCAACATGCAACGGAGGAGAAATGAATGTTTTTTTTTTTTGACTGGCTATAGTGTACAACTATACATTGTGAAAATATTACACTATTAACATTATAATATCAAACTACATCTTCCTCTATTATTAAATTGTTTAGAGTTATGAAGGCACATCGTACAGGTCAAAATATTGGAATATCGGGCAGCCGGCAGCGTTGCTAGGCAATGCAGGTGTCGTTGCTAGGTTAGGCTACTAGACACCGTCTAGTAAGGCAGCGGTTTATTAGGCTACGTAGGTGTCCTTGTTAGGTTAGACAAGTGGGCGCCGTCTAGACGGTGGCTTTATTAGGCTATGTAGGTATCCTTGCTAGGTTAAGTTACTAGGCATCGCCGCTAGACTAGGCAACTAGACACCTTCGCTAGAATAGGCCACTACGCTCAGTTGCTAGACCAAGCTACTGGGAAATATCTCTAGGCTGTTACTAGGGGTCTTTGCTAGGCAAATATACTATATTGTAAAAATTTACTAGCCATCCTTGATAGGCAAATCTACTAGCTACCGTTCCTAGGAAAACATACATGCCACAGATGCTAGGCAACTGCTAATCAGAGCTACTAGGTACCATTGATAGGCAATGCTTCTCGGCAGCGTTGCTATGCCGGAGAACTAGGCACCATTGCTAAGAAAAGCTACTACTAGACAGCTGCTAGACAATGCTACTAGGCACAGCTGATTAAGCTCAGTGTACCTTAAAGGAATCGGTTAAAGATGTATACCCGGCTCTTTGCTTTAACCATCACAATTAAATTCACATGGTTCTGCTTTAAAGAGGGCACTGATGGTTGTCTTTTGCATCCTGTCCTGCTACGCCACCACATAAATAAGGAGAAAAATATAGGACCCGCACCTTTAATTTTTTCCCCAAGAGCTGAACTCGTGAACAAAACTTTTTTTTATAATTGGAAATGACACCATCACACGGAAATATATGCAAAACTTTGCTGAATTCTACACTGAATTCGAATTTGGCGTCATAGAGGCAATTTGACCTGTGAATATATTTTGTGTAGTATTTTTTTTTTGTGCTAGGTTGAGAACAGATCTAGTCCCATAACACAACTTGGTAACCTATCACTTACAGTAAGAACTAGTTTGTCTGTTAGCCTCTTATATTATTATTATTATTATTATTATTATTATTATTATTATTATTATTATTATTATGTATTCCCGCAGGGGTACCTGTACGTGGTTGCCTGATTTTTTCTTCATCCAAGGTTTTCGTTTGACATGAGAATGCCTCATCCGATCGACTTTAAACTTTCAATGCCAGTACACTGCAACTGCGGGGAAAGGTTCATGCAACTACTGGAATGTACCGGCGCCCTCTGATCAATGTTATATACGTAGACTATTCTCGGATTTCGCCTTCTTGCTTTTCTTGTCTTTTCAGATTAGTTGGAGGCGTTTTCTGACAATTTTTTTTTAGCTAAAATACGTCGATTATTACACTTCTAATCGAAACTAATGATATTATCAATTGTTCCGACTATTTTCGGATTGCCCCTAAAATTAAAATGACAAAAAAATACATTACATTAAGAATACCAAACCTTAGATATTTTTTTGTACACATGTTTCTTCAATGGTCTTCAAAATTTCCAAGCTGGTGTATCCTATTTAAAAGAAGGTTTGAGATTGTTACTGTAGTATGCAGATACCAATTTTATTTTTAAAACAGTATTTTTTCCGTTAAAAAACTTCTCCATTATGTCTCTTCTTAAGGACTTCAATCTTACATGGCCGAAGTATCTCATGAAAAAGGATGATATATCTTTGGTTTCGGCTGTATACATGCAAATTTGTCATTAACTAACATAATTAACTTGAAATTGTTAGAAACTTTTGCGATAACTGGAGAATGTTGCTTCTGATCGATTCCAAACTTTTAGCGCTGGTGTTTTCCTCAAAGTACACTGAATTGAATTTTAGCATAATTTTTGTCAATTTTATTAGTTTTCTAATAGGCTTTAACCTTTTAAAGACTATATCTTAGTTTATGGTTCAAATTATTTTTGGGTTGTGTAAGTGCCAATTTGTCGTTTATTTAATTGAGGAAACTGGAACATTAGGTTCCATGTGATAACTTGTGAATACGTCTTCTGATTGGCTACGTATCTTTAACACTAATATTATCTGCATTAGGAACTAATGTTGTACTCTATACTATAAATTTTGCTTGAATTGCGAAGGAGAGGACTGGGCTCATGAGACACAAGGGATATCTTTCTTTCAGATTTGATCCAAGGAAAGGGGACTGTACCTTTAATTCTTTCGATCAAGAGCCCATCACCAGAATCGCCCAACATGCATCTCCTCTCTTGAATTATGCATAGCACATGGAAACCTTCAGACTCAAATTGCATTATCCTACCCTGAATAGTAATGCATGTATATTCATACATGTATGAGTATTAACTTTATTATGCTTTGGGGGCGAACAAAATTTTTTGGTCCCATTAGTTTTATCTTTGGATAATCCTTACACTAAGTTCCTTCTAACATTCTTTTGGCTTATCTACGAGGTAAGCTTCCTCTGGTGTCATTAACATCTGGTCCCTACAATATTCTATCATTATCATGGGGAAACGCTAAACCCGTAGAGATCATACAGCGCCTGTGGGGGGAGGGGGAGGATGGAAGACATTCAGGCTCAATTCGGGGAACTGGAGCACAGATCAATTCCCTAAATCAAGAGCCCCTCACCAGCATCAAGGAACCTCCCTTGAGGGGACATTCTATCCTTGTCTACCTTGTAGATATCAATAAGTATCTTGTATGTTGACAGTACATCTTCCTCTGACTCTTCGCTTCTTCAGTGACATGAGATTCAGTTCTCTTATATCCTAGGCCTTCCTCATCAGCTCTGGAATCAGCCTGATGCTAAAATTCTGATTTTTCTCCGCTTCTTTATTTGCGTGGCTAAGTGTGGATCCCACGTTAGCTCTGCGTACTCTAGGATTGGCCTCATGTGGTATAACATCTATTATTCTTTGTTTAATTTCTGAACATAGTTATAACATTTCCAAGCCGTGCATCCACTGTTACCTAGTTTATGTGCATCTCAGGAGATAAGTTAGGAGTGCTGTCTACCTCCAGGACCTTTTCTGGTATGGTATCACCGGTCATTTAATAAGTTCCCATCTTCATTATGATACTAATTCAGCTTGAATTTCAGCAGCAACTTGCTGGACCATCCGTGCAGTTCACTCAAGGTTTCCCTTTTTGTACATGCAGGAGCAACTTCCATCTAATATGCAACCTGCTTAGTTTGATGTTACCTCCCTCAACATAACGCTTAGGTAGGTACTCTTTGATCTAATAAAGCACCTCTACCATTTCGTACCAAAGTATGTCTCAGTCTCCAGTGGGGTACACAACAAAAAAGTCTAATCCTAAGAGACTTCAACCATGACAAAACATCCGAGAAGACAAAGCACTCACGGAGGATAATGGACAGAGCAAAGTTGATACTGTGTCAAAGAACTTCCTTGTGCAGAATATAAGAGTCTAACAAGCACGAGGTTAGGAGATGGATTAACGCTATATGTAATATTCACCCGAGGCGAGTTTAGTAATAGAATACGATATATCCTTAACAGCAAATAACCTTTGCATCCTGGAGCAAGTTCCTCGCATGTGAATTATATTACTATTGTAGTATGTGTGGTTATGTAATGTTGAATTCTAGACAACGAGAGAGAATGGTAGAAAGTGAATAGGACCCGACTAGTATGGAGCAGTAGACCTAGTGTATCGTTCCTATATTTTTATGTTCGTATGTTAAAAGAGTGAAAAATAAGGAGAAAGACACTAGAATATAAAAACTAAATAAAATTAAGAGTTCCTTTTTAATAGAATAGGACACGGAACTAAGTGAAAAAACATGTGGAGACAGTGATCGATTATTTCACCCAGAAATGCAAAGAAACCACAAAAGATGCGTCCGAATACAAAAAGAGGAAGAAATACAATGTCGGCACAGGTTTTAGTAAACAATACATGAAAGAGAAGCCCAGAGCAAAATAAATGGAACGAATTTAGAACACAAAAAATTAAAGTGAACGAGGAAGAGACAAGAAGGGTCACAGAACTGAAAACTTCAGAATCAGGAAAGATGCAGAGGACCTGCATGAAACTAATACAGCGGCTATTGCTAAAAAAAAAAAAACTGGGCGTGTGGTGTGTAATTACCTCTTTGTTGCTACAGAACAGCTGTGCTCGTGGTGTTCCGCCTTCAATAATCTGCTCATATTTTTTTTAAAAATCCATTGGTTGCAGCACTTACTAATTCCTCTTTTTAATGCATTCCATTGGTAAATTATTCTATTTAACAATTTTATCCTTGTCATTCCAACTTTTCTTCAATATGCAACTGTGGCTTCTAGTTATCCCTGCTGCAAATATTAAGTAATCTTCTTTATTTGCTCTTCCATATCCTTTCAAGAGCTTAAATGTGGTTATCATGTCTCCTCATTTTTTTTCTTTTAACCAGTTCGAAAATTATTAAGCATTCCAAAATTTCTTTCGAAGTTCACTGCATGCGGCTCGGTTGCTAGCTCACTCAGCTTACACAATGAGGTTCGTGGTTAGATCCTCGGTACCGATGGAAACATTAGGCTGTCCCTGTTCACCTAGCAGTAAATAAGTACCTGGGTGTTATACTAGTGTGGGTCGCGTCCTGGAGAAAAAATTAACTTAATTTGCCCGAAATGCTCTGCATAACAAGGGGCTTTCTATATAGTGACTCATGTCAGCTACTTCTGTATACGTTGTACTTGTAAAAATAAAGATTATTATTAATTATAAAATAACTTATCTCTAGCCAGGTGCTCCGGGGTATGGGATTCACTGTATTGCACCGTGTGCAGGTTCGAAAATAAATAATTTCGCCCGTTTGTGAATTGTGCTCTAAAGTTTCTCAATGAGCTGGGTGAAAAACTCATCATAGAAACCAAGGATCACAGGGTGGCCAGCTTCCTCTTTCAGAGACTCAGTGTTGCGATCCAGAGGGAAAATGCCTGCAACATTCTGGGCACGCGGCCCACTGCCGGGGAGCTGGACGAAGTATTTGAGATGTAGCTCTGAGTTGTTATCTATGTTGTTTTACTCCCTATTGTATTCTTGTCAATGTATTTTGTCTTTAAATAAAGTTTATACACATGTATACTTATTGGTAAAAAAAATGAATAGATGGGGAGGTAGGGGAAGTGGAATATTCAAATGGCTTCAGAAAGAAATCTAAATATTCTTCCTTGAAGCCTTTTTATCCACTTCTCGGAGACTATGGGTCCCACAATTTACACCAGAGCTGGACCCCATCATACATATTATTATATATATATATATATATATATATATATATATATATATATATATATATATATATATATATATATATATTATATATACATATACACCTCATACGAATTTAAACCCAGAGCTCAAACTCTTCCCAGAGATGCAACAGAATACACAGACACGATACAAGAAAAAAGTACCTCTGACATACCACGTGTTCGGCTCAACCTAAGAACGCCATGCGATTTAAGGGGCCTAAAATCTGGAACTCCCTTCCAGAGGCTGCAGAAAGCTCCCTATCTACCACCTCCTTCTAACCTAAATTCTGCGTAGACTAATTATGTTACAGACCAATTAATTAGCATTCATATTACTACTCTATCACCAATATGTTTCAACTTATGTGCTAACCACTATTTCCAGTACATATAATTCCATCATCCATCACTCCATGTGCTTTATTTATCAAGGTACTTTTGTAATTTTGATTATTATTTTTACAAAGTGTGAGTGTGTGTGGGGGGGGAGGGAGGGGTTGAAGGATGGGCGAGAGCTCACATGGGAAAGGATGAGAAGAAAGGCCAACATTCTTAAGATTCCCCACCACCTGACCCAACTTGAGGATAGCCAAAAGACAGCTATTACACCACAAGACGGGCAGTCTTAAGCAGTTTCACTAATACGACATACTTGTACTCTAGCAAATGAAGCATCTCCCAAAGAGACTAAAAATAATAAAAATAGGACAAACAAAACAACTCTGCGGTCAAAGATGGTCTCAGCTTCAATATCTCAATTATTTGGACCTGACTTTGAAATGCGCTAAATCGACTGTTCTTTCCTTGTAAATGAGCTAAGATAACTGCACTTGCCTTGTAAATGAGCAATATAAAAAATTATCTTGCAATATAAAAAATTATCTTGCAATATAAAAAATTATCTTGCAATATAAAAAATTATCTTGCAATATAAAAAATTATCTTGCAATATAAAAAATTATCTTGCAAATTAGCTAACTGCACTTGCCTTGTAAACGAGCCACGATAGCGGCTGTGGTAAGCGAGCCACGTTAGCGGCTGTGGTAAGCGAGCCACGATAGCGGCTGTGGTAAGCGAGCCACGATAGCGGCTGTGGTAAGCGAGCCACGATAGCGGCTGTGGTAAGCGAGCCACGATAGCGGCTCCGGTAAACGAGCCACGATAACGGCTCCGGTAAACGAGCCACGATAACGGCTCCGGTAAACGAGCCACGATAACGGCTCCGGTAAACGAGCCACGATAACGGCTCCGGTAAACGAGCCACGATAACGGCTCCGGTAAACGAGCCACGATAACGGCTCCGGTAAACGAGCCACGATAACGGCTCCGGTAAACGAGCCACGATAACGGCTCCGGTAAACGAGCCACGATAACGGCTCCGGTAAACGAGCCACGATAACGGCTCCGGTAAACGAGCCACGATAACGGCTCCGGTAAACGAGCCACGATAACGGCTCCGGTAAACGAGCCACGATAACGGCTCCGGTAAACGAGCCACGATAACGGCTCCGGTAAACGAGCCACGATAACGGCTCCGGTAAACGAGCCACGATAACGGCTCCGGTAAACGAGCCACGATAACGGCTCCGGTAAACGAGCTTAAGTATCAGCTCTTGTAAATGAGCTAACATCTCTTATCTTGTAAATGATACCGTTTTTGTTTTAACACTCGTCCTTTTTACTTGTATAACACTAGAGGGAAACAGACAAACAGAAACAAAGCGAAACTAAAGAGACAGAAAGAGAAGAGAAACTAAGAGACAGAAAGAGAAGAGAAACTAAGAGACAGAAAGAGAAGAGAAACTAAGAGACAGAAAGAGAGAGAAACTAAGAGACAGAAGAGAAAAGAAACTAAGAGACAGAAAAGAAGAGAAACTAAGAGACAGAAAGAGAAGAGAAACTAAGAGACAGAAAGAGAAGAGAAACTAAGAGACAGAAAGAGAAGAGAAACTAAGAGACAGAAAGAGAAGAGAAACTAAGAGACAGAAAGAGAAGAGAAACTAAGAGACAGAAAGAGAAGAGAAACTAAGAGACAGAAAGAGAAGAGAAAATAAGAGACAGAAAGAGAAGAGAAAATAAGAGAGGGGAGAGTTAATTTGTTATTAACAAATTACTACGATCATTTCCGGGCCAGCCAATCGAAGCTCGTCTCCTCGGGAGAACCAATCACAGGTTAATTAATAACAAGCCGTCGTGTTTGATCCAGTAACTACTCTACCATTTTTTAAGTGCAAAATAAAAAAATACATTAATATTTTCTTCTTTATTTCATTACAGTTATTCAGTATACAGTTATTCAGTTATTCAGTATTTTAAGTGCAAAATAAAAAAAAATACATTAATATTTTCTTCTTTATTTCATTACAGTTATTCAGTATTGCATTAGTATTATTCAAGGTTACAATAATAAAGGACCTCAATGTGTATACCTGAATAAACTTACTGTATACACTGTGTTCATACATTTGAGTAGTATACCTATACTCTTAAAAATATTAAAATTATTAATATTAAAAGAGGGAGTTATTAAGGCAATATGTAACCAACCTTTCACTCACTAATCAAGAATATTTTAATCCCTAAAACTGGGATTAATTTATAGTAAACACTCAATGCTATATACAAAGGCACACACTTTTCGGTGTGCATATTCTTGATTAGACACATGCATAAGAAAAATAGGAAGTAATTAAATATTCTGAAAACAATAAATTTAAAATATAAGTGACGAATTTGATCAAAATTCGGGACCTTTCAAAAAGTGAAAAGGAGCTGAGAAAAATATTTAAAATAAATATGCCTTTTATGAATAATGGGGAAGGAAAACACTAATGGTAAGTACTCCTAGATGAAGGGTTGACGAGGGAAGATGCACTGGCAGTAATGACACTTACCCTAGTAGCTATGAAATATGTAAAAGGAATACTGGGCAAGAGAAGGAGCGGAGCAGCAAAAGCCGTGTCCTCCCCACCCCACAGTCAGAGTTACACTGACTGCTAGATTTCTTTACCATACCCGGAATCGCCTTCATAGAAAATGGTCGTAAGTTAAAATTGCTTAAAATGACGAGCCAAAATAATTTAGTAAACCATTTCCTGACCCTACCTGACCTTTGATAGGTCAAGTAGAATTAAACTGTATTACCTTCTAGCAAGGTTCAGTGATCTTGTTATTTAAGTGAGTTATAGTGCAATATTAATTAAACATTTGCATGTTATATGAAAAGTTTATAAAATCGACAAATTGATGAATGAGACTTGTGGAAGCCTCTGGTATCTTCATTGTGCAAGAGCTTCAACAGCCAATGGCTTCATCAGTCCGATATAGATAAGAACAGTGGAGGATAGGGAGTTTGAGGTAATCAGTCCCACAGCCTGGTGATGATGTATTGAGTCCATGAATCTTGATAAAAGGACATCATATACGCTTATATACTGAGAACAGGTGAGGTAAAACAGTAGGAGGCAGCGTCATCGGTGGACAAAAACCACTATTGGAAGTAGTGACTTTTGTTTGTGCTACTGTTCCCCTGTCTCCCCATTCTGAACCTGTCTGTGAAAGTAACTGTCCATCACCCCTCTCTGTTGTTCTCTGAAAATAATCCCACCACAGATTTCAACTCTTCGTTCAGAACGTTGTGATCTATCTTCCTTAAGTTTTATTCAAAAGGGTCAAGTTCAGAGGTCGCGGAGTTGCGCGATGGCTTTAATACATCTGCTTTTGAACTTCCAGATGAAATCTGGCTCAGCAATTGCAAAACTTTCGGACGGATTACAAAATGAGTGTTGGTTCTATGGGTGAATTTATTGCAATTAGTTTGTTAGGTGTAAAGTTTATCTACTGCCGACATTCCCTTGTACACTTACATCAAGAATATTTCAATCCTTAGCTGAAGGATTGAAGTAAGCTCTCACTGTAGATCCACTGAGCACTGTGTTGTTGTAATGTATATATATATACATTTACATTATATATGAGTTAATTTGCTAGGATTAAAGTGTCGACTACACGCAGGATTTTAAACACCTGTACCTGTACTCGAACATCAAGAATACATTAATTCCTAAATTAATGATTAAGGCAAACTTCCAGTGTGTATACACAGATACACACACACCTCTTAGTGTATATACAAGAAAGATACACCTCATAGTGCATGTACACAGATATTGTGGGAAATTATGGGGACGAGGTTCACAGGTACATTCCTGAAATATTTCTTCCACATAATTTGAGGGAAGTAAATGGTATGAAATACCGACACAATGGAAAAATAAGCACATAAGCAGTATAATGTTTTCCTTTATTGACAACGTTTCGCCAGAGAAGAAAACACTCAATACCGAAGAATCCTGGAGTCATCACTTATCTGTATATCCAACAACTTCAACCAAAACAACGGCTTTATAACATAGCTGAACCTATTGCCAATAAACGTCTTCATCGCTATCCCACATAAGAACATAAGAATGGAGGAACACTGCAGAAGGTCTACTCATATACTTGTCCAATCTCTTTTTAAACCTATACAAGGTCCTAGCCTCTATCACCCTACTCAGAAGATTGTCACATGCAGGTTCAGGTCCAACCTACCCAGCATTCTCCACCTGACTCCATCCTATAAATACTCACGTACCTTTCACCCAGGTAGATCTGTTTGTGACTTGATAAAGCCCACTGTGTGGGCAAAACGTTGTCAATAAAGGATCACATTATACTGCTTATGTGTTTATTTTCCATAATTTGAGGGGGGCACAACTAAGCAACATAAGAACATAAGAAAAAAGGAACACTGCAGCAGGCCTACTGACCCATGCGAGGCATGTCCATCACTCACCGGCTTAGACCTGACCACCTGGAGCTAACCTTCTCCAGGTAAACTCCAGGTAGCCAGGTCACTGCCACTTAAGGAATTAGTACGGCATCTGACCTAGTAGCACAAGCTAGTCAGGTCCAACTCACACCCACTCATGTATTTGTCTAACCTATTTTTAAAACTACACAACAACCCAGCCCCTATGACGGTACTCAGGAGTTTGTTCCACAATTTATTGTACTTACCAATGTTAGTTGTACCTCAGAGCTAGGGATTTTAGAGACACTAGGCTGCACCATGCCTCTCCTCCGAGACCCACACACACTCTTTCCCACCCACAAACAAAATCGGGTCAATCAAATATTACAAAAAAAATAATGCCAATAATGTTGGTAAATTACAAGATATTGAGTGGACTGTTTGATGGTTTTTGACTTGAAAAGAAAGGGGGGAGGAACTGTTGAGTATGCAACATTTTACAAAAATATATGCATATTATATAATGAGCACTCACCATTTAATTACTGGATCACAATTATTCTATTTATGCAACACACCCTAACGCTACCACTTCAGCTAGAATTTTCGATGGCCAACGCAAAACTACTGTACATTATGGGTAAGCGTCACTTAGCTAACGTGTGCTCCTAGGAAGAATCAGTGTCTTCTGTTTTTCCGCCCTTGTTGCCGAAATGTAAGGGTTTTCCACACTATCCCAGTTCTTCGGCAGGAACGTGTCAGCAATTTCTAGATTACGGAGTGAGGTCGATGTACACCCGCTGAACTTCGATGAAGCCTGATGACATTGCACTATTAAAGGACCAGTGTTCACACATTCAGTTTCAATATGGCGTCTCCCCCTGTCCGCATCACTCTCCGGCTGTGCCACTCCCTATTTCACTTAAAATTTCTCGAAGGGTCCAAATAGCATCACATTTTAATACACAATTATATTATTCATTTATATGTTCTACCTTTAGGAAAATTGTGTAAAAATTTTCCAGATATACACACATCAGTGTATATATACAAACAGCTACACACAGTGCCAAATTTAGGTGGTGGGGAGCCCGGGGCCCAGTTTGGTGGGGGGGCCCCTTGCATTAAAAAGGTCTAACTCAAATGGTTAGAAGACTTATATGTTTCTCCTTGGAAAACTTTCGCCACTCTCAATATACATACCATCCTCTTAAGATGAAGAAATGAAACAATAAATTGAATTTATAGTGTATTTTAACACCCTTACGGTTCATTTGCAAGTGTACAGACTTATGAGGAATTATCTTTAATCAGATTAAATATTACAAGCCAGGTATATTCCGTGATTTTCTGATGGAAAAGTCTCTGATGACCCCATCAAAATCCAACGAGCGCAGGATGTCAGATTCTATGCTCATGACTGTCAGGTTCACAAGCCGCCCTTGCTTCATGCTCGTTCGTAACCGGTTCTCACTACTACACTGATGTTCACATGCTGACCACGATCAAGCAATCATTCATACTGTAGAGCCCTGCCCACCCAGGATGATGATGTGCTGTGAGTCATCCTTGCGTCATGCAGCTGACGACGCGCTTGCACCGATGATGTAACATCAGCGATCAAATGACTCAACATGACAATCCCACCACAATTCAAACTCTTGCATACATTTTCTCTTTTTGCGATCTATTCAATTCTGTCACAATATTTTTCAGCATTTGGTGGGGAGCCCTGGGGCCCCTTCCCTAAATCCGGCCATGGCTACACACCTCTGTACATATACAAAAAAATACATACCTCCGAGCGTATTTACACCTTATAGTGTCTATGAACCTCATAATTTATACAAACCTCACAGTATATACATACCTCAGTCCATAAACCCAATCGAAGTCGCAATGAACGACTGTCAAGAAATAAGGGTATGAAAGGGGAATAAAAATAGATGTACCACGAAAGTTTCTGAGGCAGTGGGATGAGACAGTTAGTTACCATTTTGTCCTAGGCACATGTCGATTAGACACTAGGCCTGTTGTATGTGTGTGTGTGTAAGGAAACACTTCGAAATGTTTCCGCCCCGCCGGGAACCGAACCCGGGCCCTCCGTGCATGAAGCGAGAGCTTTAGCCATCAGGCCACCGGGGGCACAGGTGGTGCTGCTGATACAGTCATGTCACAGAAATGCTGATAAAAAAATGATAAAATAATAAATGATAAACTTTATTTTTTATAAAGACTGGTTTACAGTTGATACGGAAATGGTAATATTATTGACATGCTGTATATAAAGCCCCTGGATATGCAGAACATTTCGGGCAGCCTTAAAATAACTTATAACTTATAATTACTAGTGAAATTTTTGCAAGTACAATTTGTTAGAAGTTTTAAAATTAGTAAGACAATTTATCATCATATTTATGGTTATTGTGAATGTTGGTCAGAAACAAATGCAGACACTAATCTAAATTTCAGTATTACTGCACATTATACAAAAAACTAAAGGCCCAACGAATGCATAACATCTCATGGAAATTCAGCCTATACTATACTTAAAATAGTCAGTTAATTCATATTATTAATAAGAAAACATAATTGTTAAATTTGGCAGTTAGTGGTACTAGTTACTATGTGGTTCTACAAAAAAAAGTATCGTATTGTAAGCTCTGTGGTTGGCTGGTTATAGCGTTGGACCTGCTACTTGAATATTTAACTTCTTAACAAATAGAATCCAGAGAGTAGCAGTAAACAGAGTGAAGTCGGAGATTTCCGCACTGAAAAACCCTGTTCCACAAGCCACGGTACTCGCCCCACTTTGTTTCTCATTCTTATATTTGATATTGACATTGACCATAACATCCTTTGCTGATCACACCAGAATCTCAATGAGAATGGCGTCCGTCGAAGACAGCGAATCTTCAGACGGATATAAATAAATTCTTCCAGTGGGCCTCAGACAACAATATGATGTTTAACAAGGACAAGCTTCAATTGTTCTGCTATGAAAGAATATAAGAAATAAAGACTGTAAGGAAGTACAGGACAAACAGAGCGAACGTCCCATGTGCGAGTCTTAGGAGTAACGATGTCGGAAGATCTCACATTCAAGAATCACAACAATGTTGTCATTGCTACCGATAGGAAAATGATAGGCTGGATAATTAGAACTTTCAAGACAAAAGATACTGAGCCAATGATGATACTCTGAGTTACTTGTTCTCTCCAGGCTAGAATACTGTTGTATTCCGGCGGCCCCCTTTAGGGCAGGAGAGGTTGCCGAACTGGAAAACGTACAGAAAGCTTTCACTCATACACTCAATCAAGCACCTGAACTACTGAGAACGCTTGAAGTTCTTACAACTGTATTCCTTGGAACGTAAGAGGGAAAAGGTACATAATAATTTACACCTGGAAAATCTTTTAGGGACTGGTCCCAAACCTGAGCACCGAAATCACTCCGTATAACAAGAGAGAGACTTGACAGATGGTGCAAAATACCTTCACTAAAATTTAGGGAAGGACGAGTACACTTAGAACTCATGTGTCAGAGATCCCTAACTCATCAACGCCTTGCCTCCATGCATAAGGAAAATAACCAACAAACCTCTGGCGGCCTTTGAGAAGTCACTGGACAAGTTCCTTAAACCAGAAACTGACCAGCCCTGCTGTGGTTCATACGTTGGACTACGTAAGGTCAGCAGTAACAGCCTGGTTCATCAGGCCTTGAGCCTCCAAGAAGCTTGATCTAGGACCGGGCCACGGGAGCAAGGGCCCCCAGAAACGTTCTTCAGGTATCCATTCTTCTGTTTATACACCTCTTAGTGTACAAATACCTCAGTGTACACACATACCTTAGCGTATACATACTGCAGTGTATACACCCTGAAGTATTTACATACCTCAATATATGCACACTTGTGAAAACATAAATAAATGTATTTTACTAACATTTTGTTTACATTTTGTTATTTTTCAATATAATTTTCAAATCGTATTTTATTTAGCCGAAGACTCAGAAGCGTAAAATAATAAATGAAAAAAATCATACCTCCCTAAGACCAGAGCAAGGGTTCTGTCATATATTTTTCATATTTATGAAATAGTAAATCAAATCTAACACCCTCGAATTTGATATTAATCCAAGTCATTTTTTTTATTTAAAATTGCTGCTGGGTTTAGCCCTGGCTCTTTACGGGCATCCCGTGGCCTGGTAGCAAAAGCTCTTGCTACACACGGTAAGGGTCCGGGTTCGATTCCCGACAAAGAGGTGGAAACATTGGACGTGTTTCCTTACACTGGTTGTCTATGTTCACCCATCAGTAAAATGGGTACCTGGGTGTTAATCGACTGGTGTGGGTCGCATCCTGGGACAAAATTGACCTAATTTGCCCGAAATGCTCAGCATAACAAGCGGCTTTCTATATAGTAGTATGTCATTGATGTCAGCTAGGCCTGTATACCTTGTACATGCACTTGTAGTAAATAAAGATATTATTATTATTATCTACAACTCAAGACATTCCTCTCACCGGCTATTCTTTGTCTGTCCCCACTTTCCCGCTCACCCACTAGTGGGTCTTACCTGAGAGTCTGATTGATATAAAAACTGAGATTAAAACTATTAATTACATTCCTGGCTTCGGGGAATGTATGATGTGAGCTTCATAAAGTTGTTCATGCATTTGTGTTCCACTGATGGGAGGCCGACCCCTCTCCCTCCCCATCCTCTATTTGCCGCACTGCAAAGTATTCCAAAATAATAAGTGTACAAAGAGCACTAACATCGGATTAACAGAACTAGTTTGTACTGAGCTTGCAATCATGCTTAAATATACAGGAGAGTGATCTGTGACTTTAAATCTGCTCGTCAAGTACTTGAGCATTCTGCCTCCAAAATAACTATTAAGAATCTCGTAAAACGGCCTAAATGGTGCACAGAACAAACTTTCGTATCTCATATTTTGATGGCTTTCCATATAGGATTATCATGATAACTGACTGGATAGGTCATCCTGAGAGATGGTATTTATCACGTAATTTGCGTAATCAAGAGTACATTTGCCAGTCCCTAACATAAAATTGATTGCAATATATATATATATATATGACTAGTTATTGTGTATTCAATCCCTTACTACTGCAACTGAATACATTTTTGTTGTAAACACTTCATTATAATTGTAACTTGCTTAGCTAACAGAATACTGAGGCCCAGTTCTTGAACTCATTATGTACCATTGTACATAATGGATAAGCTGTACGTATAAAGCTATATACAAAAGCTTTTACGATCATTGCTGCCAGGTTGTGCGAGTAGGCTACCCAGTTGAATCAAGAATTCCATATCTGTCCCATATACTTCCAGAAACTTTTAAGAAAGTTTTATTCAGGTTCCTTACACAGGTATATAGTAACATACATGAAAATTAGTAAGGATAATCCAGTAAAGTCAAGCAACGTTATTTACTTCTGATTTCGCCGAAATCCTATCTATCTTCTTTTGTTATTGTTACATGTACCGATCAATGTATATTTTGTTGTGAGAATCCCTTCAAGGAAAATGTTGGGAGGTGCTGATGCTGGCGAAGGGCTCTTGATTCAACCCTTCCCCTGCCAATGCCTTTCAACCTAATGACATCTGTGGAAGTCCATGGGGTTTAGACTTCGCGTCCGTCTGACCCCGCCGCCAACTCACCTGGTGTTACTGATTCGACCATAGCTACCGAGGCCTGTGTGCCAGTGTTAATAAAGGTCAGACATCCATGTGTCTCCGTCAGGCTTCATCGTCTGCGTTACTCTACACTACATTTGATAGATGTTGCCAGGCCATCACGCTGCTAAACCTCCAAGCAACAGTTTCAGCCATCTCCCCTTCCCTAAGATCCCTACGCACTATATGGATCCTACGTGTTTAGTGCTTCCCCAAGAATATAGCAATAATGTGGGAATCAACCCTCAAAGGGGGTGCCGAGACGCAGGTGAAGAGCTCTTGATCTAGAAAAATGAAGCTACCCTCCCTTCCCTAGCATCGAAGCAAGAGTCCCTCTCATTCCCCATGGCGCTATACGACTCCCTACGGGTTTAGCGCTCCCCTGACATAAAAATAACGTGGGGATCAAACTTAAGCAAAGAATCCATCTCTGCTGATTTGCTAACTGTCCGTACGTAAAGCCTTCAGCTCCATTGTACCAGATATATAACAACTATTCCATTATTTTCTTATCATTTCCCTAGCATGAATGTCGAGTAACTTTGCTTTATTCTAATTTCTGGCAGCACAAAATACGCTTGAATTTATCTTTTTACATTTCATGTATACAAATTTACCAAAGCCTATTGCAACGTATATATAAAATATATATATATATATATATATATATATATATATATATATATATATATATATATATATATATATATATATATGAGTGAATGGAGACGAATGGTTTTGGGACCTGACGAGCTGTTGGAGTGTGAGCAAGGTAATATTTTGTGATAGGATTCAGGGAAACCGGTTAGCCGGACTTGAGTCCTGGAAATGGGAAGTACAATGCCTGCACTTTAAAGGATGGGTTTGAGATATTGTCAGTTTGGAGGGACTTCTAAACTGTCATATCTGAAAGACCCTGCAAAGACAGTGATTATGAATGAATGAGATGAGTGTTGAATGATGATGAAAGTATTTTCTTTTTGGGGATTTTTCTTTCTTTTTCGGTCACCCTGCCTCGGTTGGAGACGACCGACGTGTTAAAAAAAAATATATACATATACGTATATGTCGTGCCGAATTACTTTGTCGTGGGTGGGGACTGCAAGATATATTACCTCCCTTGTCGTGGGTGGGGGTACTGCAAGATATATTACGTTTCTTGTCGTGGGTGGGAGTACTGCAAGATATATTACCTTCCTTGCCGCGAGTGGGGACTGCAAGATGCCGCTGATAATATTGCACCAACAAAAAGTGCAGCAAGGCAGCCATGCTGGAAATACGATTAATGTTGTTTACATTAGACTTCCACTGCTATAACAACCTCTCCCTTGCAGACCTCACTATTATATTACATATTTCTGCTTATTTATTTTGTATATGACAATTCGACGTATCTAATGATGTTAATAAAATATAGGAAAAGCGTGTATTAATTGCTGAAAGTATCTATTCCATGATTAAAGCGGGATAATTTGTATATATAAAATTGAGCTCCAATGAGCGCCATTATTAATTTTAATGAACGGTGAAATATTTTAATAATTTGTATATATTCTGAGGTGTATATCTCTCTTAAAGAACAAAAAGACACAATACCGTGACTGGAACAACACACAAATAACCCGTATATATAGAGAGGAGCTTACCACCACGTCTTTGTGTATAATCTCTCTTGATATGTATGGGCTGAAAAACAGTATGTACACATAAATATATATGTATATATATATTTATGTGTACTATATATATATATATATATATATATATATATATATGTACACAAATATATATGTATATATATTTATGTGTACATATATATATATATATATATATATATATATATATATATATATATATATATATATATATATATATATATATATATATATATATACGTATATATATAAGGACCCCAATGGAAATATGTCACTGACTTTTTTGGGTTATCCTAGGTTCTCTACACATATGCTATGTATGATAATCTATGTAACTGTATTTGTGTATACCTGAATAAACTTACTTATTCAGCGCATACATATCAAGAGATACGAACACACACACTTAGAGATAACATTAATCATTACATTAGGCATTAAAGTATCCTTGACTGGTGGTGCACATGTGACATGCTGCCTTATTAATAATAATCCTCGGGTAATCGATAGGCTTTAACACCTCCCAAGGGAGGGGGCGAGAGTCACTTGATTCAGGAATTGGACCATCCTCTCCCTTGGATCGAATCTGAAAGCCTTCCATTCCCTCCCCCAGGAGTTGTATCACACCTACGGGTTTAACTCTTACCCTCGCCATGGTATTCATACGGAGAGGTGTCTCTCTCAGTGTATATACTCTAACAGTTGACTTTAATCCCCAATTTATTCATTTTGACTGGTGGTGTATATGTGTTATGAAGCCTAATGACCCTCATGTTGTTGGCTGGCTTCACTTTGGTTTAACTAAATAAACCAACTACTATCCAAGCTAAGATAAATTCGTGAAGCCTCGTCCACACAGTTCTTGCTGTAACCTTGTAAAATGTCATATATATCAGGGAAGCCGCGCAATGCGGTTGTACTAATGGTGTTAATAAAAACATTCATCACGTAAAGGTGACCCAGCTTGGTGTGAGGGAGAACTTGTGATAATAATGTAAAAAATATATACATCATTAAAATGGGACTGTGTAAATGTTCAAAGTTCCAACAAATTTTAAACCGGATTCATATTGTATTTAAATATTATCAAACTTAATGATTAATTTATTGTAGTCTACTATTTTCCCTATATGCATATCTTTTCTCTTTAACTTATTTCTTACGTGTTTTAATATTTTAAGCTCGTATATAAGTTTTCAGTAGGTACCCCTGAAGGGATATAGTATCTTAAACGCTTACTTGATTTTTTTTCATTTCTAGGTTTTTGTTTATAAGTTTCGAACGCCTCATACGATCGGCTTCAAATTTACGAAGGTAGTGTACTGTAAGAAGGAAAAGGTTCATGCAACTATTGGCATGGGTAGGTGCCCTCTCGTCAATGTTATACAGACCATTCCCGGACTTAGTTTCCGCGCGATGATTTGACAAATGCTCTTCTGTGTTCTGATTGCCACTAAAGTGTATATGCCATTTTGCGAATTTTAGTTTTAAAATGGTGTATTATTATTTTCAATCAAATAACTAGAGTATGCCTTTTCTGAACAAGATGGTACCCAATAAAAACAAGTTGTATAGATGCAAATTTGCCAATTTTCTAAGTTAATAAACTTGGACTCAATGGATTCTGAGCAATAACTGGAGAATATCTCTTCTGACTGGCTCAAAAACATCAGTGGTAATATTTAACAACTGTAGAAACTTATGCCGCACTTCGTACTATTTATTTTGTGTGAATAGGGGCTGGGGTTATGGGATACGGGGATACCCGTCTCGGAAGCTAGGTAGGAGTGAATCTGGCAAGAGGCAAGTTGAGAGGCAGGGCCAAGAGCTGAAACTCGACTTCTGCAACCACATATAGGTAAGTACAGAAAGGTAAGCAAGCGTACACACACACACAAACAAGGGGACACAACTGGAAGCTGAAGACTCAGATGAGTCAAAGGGATGTTAGGAAGCATTTCTTCAGCCATAGAGTAGTCAGGAAGTGGAATAGTCTAGAGAAAGATATAGTGGAGGCAGGAACCATACATAGTTTTAAGACGAGGTATGATAAAACTCATGGAGCAGGGAGAGCAGAGACCCAGTAGCGGACAGCGAAGAGGCGGGGCCAGGAGCTGAGTCTCGACCCCTGCAACCACAATTAGGTGAGTACAGTCTATGACTCGACCCCTGCAGCCACAATTAGGTGAGTACCCACAATAAGATAAAGCTCATGGAGAAGGGAGAGAGTGGACCTAGTAGCGACCAGCGAAGAGGGGCCAGGAGCTGTAACCCGACCCTTTCAACCACAAATAGGTAAGTACACACACCAAGGCCAAGTGTTGAAGATCCTTTGATTGATGGTAACTAAATACGGAGACAGATTTAGCGCTCTTTTGAGAATATAATAATAATAACAATTAGACATAACCCATACAATCGACATTTTGATTCAGCCACTCCCATTTGCTTTACAATGTCCATACTAAAAAAAATGTGGGAATATCTGAAGGCCCGGAGCCTGGCGCCCTGAAGCAGCTACAAGCTCGAGTCAATACCCACACTGCTGCAGCACCTCTGCGGCACCTGAGCACAGCACTCACACTGCTGCAGCACCTCTGCGGCACCTGAGCACAGCACTCACACTGCTGCATGCCGCCACCTGCATCACCGCTGCGACACCTGAGCACAGCACTCACACTGCTGCATCACCGCTGCGACACCTGAGCACAGCACTCACACTGCTGCATGCCGCCACCTGCATCACCGCTGCGACACCTGAGCACAGCACTCACACTGCTGCATCACCGCTGCGACACCTGAGCACAGCACTCACACTGCTGCATCACCGCTGCGACACCTGAGCACAGCACTCACACTGCTGCATCACCGCTGCGACACCTGAGCACAGCACTCACACTGCTGCATCACCGCTGCGACACCTGATCACAGTACTCACACTGCTGCATCACCGCTGCGACACCTGAGCACAGCACTCACACTGCTGCATCACCGCTGCGACACCTGAGCACAGCACTCACACTGCTGCATCACGACACCTGAACACAGCACTCACACTGCTGCATGCCGCCACCTGCATCACCGCTGCAGCACCTGAGCACAGCACTCACACTGTTGCATCACCGCTGCGGCACCTGAGCACAGCACTCACACTGCTGCAGCACCTGATCACAGCACTTACACTGCTGTATACCGCCACCTGCATCACCGCTGCAGCACCTGAACACAGCACTCATACTGCTGCAGAACCTGAGCACAGCACTTACACTGCTGCATACCGCCACCTGCAGCACCTGAGCACAGCACTTACACTGCTGCATACCGCCACCTGCAGCACCTGAGCACAGCCCTCACACTCCTGCAGCACCTGAGCACAGCACTCACTGCTGCATCACCCGAGCACAGCACTTACACTGCTGCAGCACCTGAGCACAGCACTCACACTGCTGCAGCACCTGAGCACAGCACTCACACTGCTGCAGCACCTGAGCACAGCACTCACACTGCTGCATCACCCGAGCACAGCACTTACACTGCTGCAGCACCTGAGCACAGCACTCACACTGCTGCAGCACCTGAGCACAGCACTCACACTGCTGCAGCACCTGAGCACAGCACTCACACTGCTGCATCACCCGAGCACAGCACTTACACTGCTGCAGCACCTGAGCACAGCACTCACACTGCTGCAGCACCTGAGCACAGCCCTCACACTCCTGCAGCACCTGAGCACAGCACTCACACTGCTGCAGCACCTGAGCACAGCACTTACACTGCTGCAGCACCTGAGCACAGCACTCACACTGCTGCAGCACCTGAGCACAGCCCTCACACTCCTGCAGCACCTGAGCACAGCACTCACACTGCTGCAGCACCTGAGCACAGCACTCACACTGCTGCATCACCGAGCACAGCACTGACACTGCTGCAGCACCTGAGCACAGCACTCACACTGCTGCAGCACCTGAGCACAGCACTCACACTGCTGCAGCACCTGAGCACAGCACTCACACTGCTGCATCACCTGAGCACAGCCCTCACTCCTGCAGCACCTGAGCACAGCACTCACACTGCTGCAGCACCTGAGCACAGCACTTACACTGCTGCAGCACCTGAGCACAGCACTCACACTGCTGCAGCACCTGAGAACAGCCCTCACACTCCTGCAGCACCTGAGCACAGCACTCACACTGCTGCAGCACCTGAGCACAGCACTCACACTGCTGCATCACCCGAGCACAGCACTTACACTGCTGCAGCACCTGAGCACAGCACTCACACTGCTGCAGCACCTGAGCACAGCCCTCACACTCCTGCAGCACCTGAGCACAGCACTCACACTGCTGCAGCACCTGAGCACAGCACTTACACTGCTGCAGCACCTGAGCACAGCACTCACACTGCTGCAGCACCTGAGCACAGCCCTCACACTCCTGCAGCACCTGAGCACAGCACTCACACTGCTGCAGCACCTGAGCACAGCACTCACACTGCTGCATCACCCGAGCACAGCACTTACACTGCTGCAGCACCTGAGCACAGCACTCACACTGCTGCAGCACCTGAGCACAGCACTCACACTGCTGCAGCACCTGAGCACAGCACTCACACTGCTGCATCACCCGAGCACAGCACTTACACTGCTGCAGCACCTGAGCACAGCACTCACACTGCTGCAGCACCTGAGCACAGCCCTCACACTCCTGCAGCAACTGAGCACATCACTCACACTGCTGCAGCACCTGAGCACAGCACTTACACTGCTGCAGCACCTGAGCACAGCACTCACACTGCTGCAGCACTTGAGCACAGCCCTCACACTCCTGCAGCACCTGAGCACAGCACTCACACTGCTGCAGCACCTGAGCACAGCACTCACACTGCTGCAGCACCTGAGCACAGCACTCACACTGCTGCAGCACCTGACCACAGCACTCACACTGCTGCAGCACCTGACCACAGCACTCACACTGCTGCAGCACCTGACCACAGCACTCACATACCTTCGTATGTTTCCATATAGCACACTACAACACTTGTGTTTTTCCAAGGCAGGGAAGGTCGAAATGACTGTCAAAATTACATCGATTTTAATGCAAGTCTTTGATATTAATTTAAATAATTCTTTGTCTCTCTAAGGCAGATATTTTTTCATTTCTTAACTTGATACTAAAACCTGGTTTTTTTTTTTGCAGTGGGATGAGCGACTTTGTTTACATGAGCATTTTTTTCTCAAATTATGACCTGGATCTGGCCATAATAAAAAAAAAAGATGGTATTGTTACAGTTAAGTGAGAAGCGCTAAACCCGTAGGGATGGGGATCGTACAACCCCTGGGCGGAATACGCGGTAAGCAGGTTCGATCCAAGAAAAGGGAGGAGGTCAGTTTCAATTCCTTGAATCAAGAGCCCCCTCACCGACATCAAGGCACCTCCCTGTTATTCCATTATGCTTATGTGTATTGCTAAGAGGCAAGACAAGTATTGCCTCACCCTGTAAAAATTCTTCCCTTCAACATGAAGTTATGAGTGTTTAATGTATTGTCTAATTTTACCCGTTTATGTAAACATTAGCCAGTACCAGACAGCAGGTGTGTCCCTAGTAACAAGGTTTTCATGTTAAGGAGAGGCGTTACCAAGTTCAGGGTAAGAAATTGTTATAATCATAACCTAACGCTAAACCTACAAGGGTCAATTAAGGTAAGAAAAACTGTGAGCGGGAGATAATATTTAAGGTGAGGTAGACCTTGATGATGGTACAAACAACTGAATCTTGACGTTGTCCCTTGTTTTAACTTCTGACATGTAGAAATTCGTAGTTGGCCTTGAAAATAACGTAGTCATATTACGCGCTAAACCCGTATTGGTTGTACAGCGCTAACCTTATGCCTTGAAATGTTTCCTCAAGGTGATCCCTTCTTCATCTGAATGATTCGGACTGCAAATTCTAAGAGCACTTCAAATTTACAGTCTGGCTCATTCAGACTGAGAAAACGAATAGGAAGCATTCTGGTTTAATCCAGGGAAGCGGAGCATACCTCTAATTCCACACATCAAGAACCCTTCACTGGTATCAATTATTATTGTAATCATAACTAAGCGCTAAACTCACAAGGGCACTAGTATCAAGACATCTTCATTGAAGGAAAAAGCTGCCATAGCAGAAGCCTTAGTGAAATGTTTGACCTTATTCAGATGACTAAGGCTGATATTATTATTATTATTTGTAAGCGCTAAACACATAACGGTGATGTATTTATTTTAATTAGGGCTTAACCAGTAGGGGTCATATATTACTATATGTAGGGGTCATATATTACTATATGTAGGGGTCATGCAGCACCTGAGGAATAGGATTATTTCATTCATGGAGAAGCGTTAAACCTGTAGGGGTCATACAATGCCTGGGAAAATAGGAGACAGTCAGGTTCACTCTAAGGAAGGGGTAATCAGGTACAATTACCCTTTTTAAGAGCCCCTCACTAACAATGAGAATTATTATTATTATTATTATTATTATTATTATCATGGGGAGCGCTAAACCCGTAGGGATTATACAGAGCCTGTGGGGGGGAGGGGATGGAAGGTATTCAGGCTTAATTCAGGGAACCGGAGCACAGATCCAATTTCCTAGGTCAAGAGCCCCTCACCAGCGTCAAGGAACTTCCCTTGAGGGGTAACTAGCACTGAGGAACTTCCCTCAGGAGTGGGGAATGGGATTTAATCAGGTATGAGAGCTCCATTTCCTTTGTCCAAAAGCCCTTCACCAGTTGACAGATTTCATTCCTGTAAGCAACCCCTCCTGGATGATTATTATTATTATAATCGAAACTAAGCACCGCCATCCTGCATGAAACATTATGAAAGGGAACATAAAGTTTTGGTTCCCACAATTCGACTGTCATAGGATAAAGCAGCGGTACACTGCGGTACACTGCGGTACATTGCGGTACACTGCTGTACACTGCAGGTGTTGATAAAATTTGTTAAAATTAGCTTGTGAACCTGTCGATTTTTTAATTTATTTTTATGGGGAGGAAGCACTAAAACCATAGGGGGTCATACAGCGCTTGAAGAACGGGAGGCAATCATGTTCAATCCAAGGAAAGGGAAATTACTTCCAATTCCTTGCATCAAGAACTCAGTATGAAGGAACCTCCCTTAAGGGTACATTATTATTATAAAAGAAGCGCTAAACCTACAAGGGTCATATAGTTCTTGAGGGTACAATAGAATAGTGCATGACAGTGTTCACAAATTGTGCAAAAAGAACAATACACTATTATTATATCAATGGGAGAGCGCTAAACCTGTCAAGGCCATACAGTGCTTAAGGAAAGAGAATCAGGTTTAATCTCATGGAAGAATTCCAATTCCTTGGATGAATGGCCCTTCACCTACACTAATTATAATCAAAGAAAGCGCTAAACCGACAGGGGTCATGCAGTCACCTACACTAAAAAAAACACGCCCCGATGGCCTGGTGGCTAAAGCTCTTGCTTCACGCACGGAGGGCCCGGGTTCAAATCCCGGCGGGGCCGAAACATTTCGAAGTGTTTCCTTACACACACACACACACACACACATATATATACAACAGGCCTAGTGTCTAATTGACATGTGCCTACTACAAAAATGGTAACTAACCCCCTTTGAAACAAATAAAAATAAAATAACTGAAGGATGCGAGGAACTGCATGATCATCCAGATGTTGAAATAATTATCTTGAAGCACCAAACTCGTATGGAAATACTGAAGTTAGTGCAGTGGAAGGTCGTGAGAATATCTAGTGTTCAACATGGTGATCCGTGCGTGCTAAAGTGAATTATATTCGTAGGTGAAGCACTAGGAGTGTGGTTCCAATAATTCTTTGGATCAAGAGCCCTCCACTGGCATCAAGGAAGGATATAATGTAACAAGAGACCATTTTTTTGTATCCTTTTTAGTCAGGGGAAAGTGCTAAACCCACACTCGGCGTATAAATCCTGGGGAATGGGATATACTCAGGTTCGATCCAAGGAAGGGAAGGAAAAGTCCCATTCCTGGGATCAAGAGCCCCACACCAGCATCAAGGCACCTCCCTAGAGGGTATAACAGTTAAATTATGTTTATACCTACTCTATCAGAGACTGCTGTAGATTCAAGAATACTAATGGTATGCATCCAAGCTAAAAAATCTGACACGTTAAATAGGATTTTATACGAGTGCTTTAGAGACTACATTTACGAGGAAGAATAA
Organism: Cherax destructor; assembly: GCA_009830355.1. NCBI lineage: Eukaryota > Metazoa > Arthropoda > Malacostraca > Decapoda > Parastacidae > Cherax > Cherax destructor. Next base: position 55,532 of record WNWK01000937.1, on the reverse strand, counting down.
AACCAATAGGGTTCATACATCATCTGGGGGATAGGAGGTAATCAGGCTTCATCCAAGATATGGGAAAAAATGTGGGGTGGTAGCTCATTGTTTTGAGAGAGCAATCTCTTCGCCAGCATCATTGCAATCTTCCCATGGAAATAGCAGAGGTGGTGGGGGAGAAAGAGGGAGATAGAAAGAGAGAAGGGTTTGAAGCAGGTCTTTTCCATCAGAAAATATGTAATAGTCACCTAACTTCACACAGACATTATATTTCTGGAGTGTTAAACCAATAGGGGTCATTCAGCATTACACAACAAAAATGTAAAAGGTAATGGAAATAATGAGGGAAGGATACATGTATAAATAAATACTTCTGTATTTAAAACCATGTACCAAAACCATATGGGTCATATACCACCAACAGAAAGAGGGAGGCAAAGAGCCCAAATTAAAGAAAATTTAAGCCATTTACTGTATTATTATAATCAAGGGGAAGCACTAAACCCGTAGGATTATACAGCACCTGTGGGGGGATGTGGAAGGCATTCAGGTTTAATTCAGGGAACTTGAGCACAGATCCAATTCCCTAGATCAAGAGCCCCTCACCAGCATCATGGAACCTTCCTTGAGGGAAAGCCATTCAAGAAATATGTAATAAGAGTACCAAGTACCAACACTGAAGGTGGGACCATCAAATTATTATATTCATAGAAATTGCCATATTATTATTATAATCAAATAGAAGAAATTGCCATAATACTCCATGGGGAAGTGGAGAAGAATCTTTCCTCTTCCTCTGTAAGCCACGTATGTTGTAGGGGGAGACTAAAATGCAGGAAGCAAGGGGCTAGTAACCCCTTCTGTACAAATTATTAAATGTAAAAAGGAAGAAAAACTTTTTTCTTCTTTTTCGGGTCACCCTGCCTTGGTGTGAGATGGCCAGTGTTAATAAACGAAAAAGAAAAAAGTGACATAACCATAAGCCATTCAGACCTGCATAACAAATTTGAAGAAATGGTAGATTGAAAGAGGTGAAGGTGGGAGAGGAGAGGACAAGATAGATGATGTAGCAAATCTGTGGCAGTTAATTATTCCATTCATGGAAATAGCTAAATCCTCAAGGGTTAAACAGTATTTCATAGGCAAGATGAATGAAAAAGAGAGGAGGGAATTTAGGGAAGAGTATGGAGTTGAGGGAAGGATATCAGCTGAAAGAATGGGTTTACAGTTAATGTAGCAAATAGGTGTCAGTTATGAAATCTTCAAGTCAAGTGTCAGTTGATGTCATAGTGAGGCTGCATTAAAGATGGGACTGTCATATCAGGACAATGTGAAAAAGGCATCTGAAATGAAGCTGAATAGGACAATCTATCAAGGTGTTTCACCATCTGCATGACCTGACAAATCTCAAAGTAGCTCAGGGAATCACTCCATGATATGACCATGTGTGAGTAGTAACCAATGCACTGGTATAAGAGTATTATTTTTCCACAACTGGCAGGTTGAGTGCACAGTTTTATGCTAAAGACATGGAACTGAACAAATTGCAATGCCTGTTAAGGGATGAAGAAAAAAAAGAATTTGCATAATCTACCTGCAGCACACTCAACACCTGTGACCTTTAACTCCAGCCTACATGAGTCAGGTGCTGTAAGTTAAAAACATAACATGATTTTTGGTATGTACACCATTATATTTGCATGCTAGTGTAAGAACAATGTATTTTTTTTATAGTAATATTTTCTTAAGTCAGATTTGAAGTTAACAAACACCATGTTTATTAAATGGTTTAGGTCTCAACCATTTTAGATAGTCAAACCTCGGTTGTCTATTGCATTGTCGAATAAATCAGTTTTTGAATCAGGTGTTCAGGGAAAGAATGTCCTGGTTTTTGTACATTCTTTTGCTTGTTGACGGAAAGTTTTCTTGTGTACGGAATGGGACAAACTGGCTAAAGTCACGTGCTCACGGAATGCGCACTGGACAATGGGTCAAGAGCATAGGTACGAGTCAGTATAGCCACTAACTAGTGTACTGTAAACATCAATTTCTGAAAGGTGCTTTGAAGTCACTTCAGAAACAAATTAAACCCTCAGGGAGTTCTGGAAGGACCATTTCAGTATCCTCACCTACTTGAGGCTTATAGACAAAACCTGGGAAAATATGTTCTCCAGGACCATGCAGTCAACATGGAAGAAATTGTGGCCTGACTTTGTGGCAGCCAGGGATTTTGAAGGCTTTGAAGATGAGCCTGAACGAGTAGAGGATATTGTGTCTCTGGGGAATTATTATTATTATTATTATAATCAAAAGAAGCGCTAAACCACAAGGGTTGTCTCTGGGGAAGACGTTGGGCCTAGAGGAGGCTGAAGATGTGGAGGAGTTGGTGGTGGAGCATAGAGCTGAGCTCACCACAGAATTTCTAGACCTTCAGAAGGAGCACCAACAGAGGAACTGTCATCAAAGGAAGAGGAGGGAAGGGATGATGTGCCCATTGCACTTATAAAGGAAATGTGTGCTAAATGGTGTGAAGTGCAGGAGTTTGCTGAAAATTAACATCCAGACAAAGCAGTGGCCATCCAACTCTCTAACATGTACAATGACACTGTAATGTCAAACCTCACTGAAACAAACCTCACTGGACAAGTTTTTAGTGAGACAAAGAACCAGTGAGCCAGAACAAGGTGTTAGTTGTGAAAAAAAAAAAAAAGACAAAGAAGAGAAACACCAGCAAGACAGTTGCCTAACATATTAATAGGCATCTCTCCTTCCAAGCAGTAACATCCTCCCTCCTCTCCTGCTTCCAGTATGCCATTAGCTCTCCTCTGACAGGTAAGAGGCAGTTAAATTTTCATTTACTATACATTATTTCGGTTAAATTTTCATTTAGTACAGTGGTACCCCGACTTACGATGGTCCCCAAACACACCCTTTTATGCAAGTTGATTTTTTTAAATGCTTTTGTAAGTGTAATTTTGGGGGTCTAAAAGGACTAGTCAATTTTACATCATTTCTTATGGAGATAAATTCGTTTGGTAATGGCACTTGAACAGCATTCTGGAATGAAAAAATATCGTAAGTCGGGGTACCACTGTATTCATTTTTAGTTTCCCTGTGCTGTATAATTTTATAAATCCTTTATGTAGTACGTACTTAGCACATTATATATATATTATATTGTCATTTGCGGTCTGGAGCAGATTAATTCTATTTACATTATTCTTTATGGAAAAAATTGCTTTGGGTGTCACTGATTTTAGTTGTTGAGTCGACATCTGGAATTAATTAATTAGAAAACCGGGGTTCCACTGTATTTGGAGTCCCACTGTAATTACATAGGATACAGTATTTGAAACATTAATAAATTCTCATGGATATTTTTTATTAAAAGAAATCAAGAGTAAATTTTACAAACATAACAAAGCCTCTGGCAAAAACCATCTCTCCTTTTATGTGCAAATAATCTTTATTGCTTAAAGTAATATTTACAAGACAAAATGGAGTCTTAGGGAAATATCAATACTTAGAAATATACTGATTATTCTACTGTATAAGAATACAGGTGATCACATCATATTAAGCATAGCAACTAGAAAAATTATGTTACAGCAATATTATTTCCTGCTAGACACAAAAATAAAATACAAAAGGCAATGCTCACAGCCCCCAAAAAAACCACCGCTGATAGCTGTTCGGAAATATCACGAGATGATCTCTCTGTTTTGTAATGTTCTTAATGTCTTAAGAGTCAGTGTCATAATGTAAAACACAAGATAATATCTTGAAGATGTTTTGTTAGTAAGTTAGGACAAAATTTTGCACTCTGTATATACAGTATTTGGCATTGCAATAAAATGTGTATGATTTTCATCATAGAGGAAAGAAAACATCTAAAAAAAAAAAAAAAGTAAGGCCTCCAAACATTAAAATCAGACTAATTGTTCTTTTTCGAGCCTTGTGCATTTGACTAAGCACATCAATTTGTACTTTATCCTCCTGAAGACTAAAGCTGAATTAGAAGATTCTGAGTGGTCCATCATGCATAGAATAGAACATTGTATATATATGTATGTACCATGTGCATGAATGAATGAATGTGTGTGTGTATATGTGTATATGTATATGTGTGTATGTGTGTGTATATGTGTATATGTGTATATGTATGTCTATGTGTGTATATGTATGTATATGTGTGTATATGTATGTGTATATGTGTGTATATGTATATGTATGTGTATATGTATGTGTATGTATATGTGTGTATATGTATGTGTATATGTGTGCATATATGTATGTGTGTATATGTATGTGTACATGTATATGTGTATATACATATGTATGTGCTGCTTCACAAGATAAAAAACACGAAGTTGGGAAGCTTTTGATTTTTTAGTACATCTTAGCAAATAGGTTATTATACACCTTGAGAGATGCATAAAATTCATTTCAAATTTATACTCTAGTAACCATTTGGCAAATATACTTTTCTTTACATGACAATGGAATAGCATCAAACATTACTTGAGTGCGAATAAATGGTTTACAAAATTGACAAGCTGGGTATCTATACTTTGGAAACATTTTGCCACGCAGTGACTTCTTCAGTCCAATGCAGAGAAAGGTGGAAGATGAGGAGTTTGAGTTAATCAGTCCCTCAGCCTGGAGTCGATATGTTCAGTCCATCAATCTTGACTTTTCTCAAGAGTGATGGACCGAACACATCTGAGGGACTGATTACCTCAAACTCCTCATCTTCCACCTTTCTCTGCACTTGACTGAAGAAACCACTGAGTGACAAAACATTTCCAGAATAAAGATACCCAAATGATGCACAAGTGTCTCATTAATTACTTGAGTGCACTCACTGAAAAATACAGTATATATAACCTTCATTAAAGTTGTGCTAAAACCAATATACAGTGGACCCTCGGTTAACGAATACCCCGGAAATCGTGCAATTATGTAAGTATAATTTTGTAAGTTCTTGTGGAAGTGTATTTTTGGGGGTCTGAAATAGACTAACCTACGTGAAATTTTTCCTTAAGGGAGTAAATTCGTTCAGTAATGGCACTTGAGCAGACTTCAGGAGTGAAGTTTTTACGAAACTCGGGGGTCCACTGTATATAATAGCTGAATAGGTGAAGCTTTACATATTATGGAAGGTTTTTGCAACCCCACCCACAATCGTTTTTGCTGCTACTCACCTCAGAGTAATAAATAATTACTACTCAATCAAGTAGTTTACCTTTAAAGGCAAGGGAAGTTCCAAGAAGTCACCCAATGCCTAACATCCTACCATTGCCAAATCTCTTCAAATCTGGTATTCAAGGTTATCCAATGTTTTGAATTCACCTCTGTAAATTTTAACAATTTGACCTATAGGTCATAATTATGATAAGTCATTTTACTGTCACAAAACAATAATTATTCTTTGGGACATCATAGCTAGATAATAACCACTATATACCAATTAAAGTATACATACTGTATCTGGAATCAGCAGAGTACAAGAATTTCTTAAAAGTTTTATTTCATAGCTCAAAAATTAAATGACTGACCTCTTGAACTAGTCTAAAAGGTCAATGTACAATTTCTGCAGGTATCATGACAGAAAATTAATTATCTAATAATAAAGGCAGCACCTGCTATGAGAAACTGCAGTAAGGGCCCCCACAAAAAGTATGTATATATCACTCACATGGTCCATGTGAGTAACAGGCCAAGCACTGCAACCATTCAGTCACAAGGGTTCAAATAGAATAATTTTACAGCCAGCACTTGTGACAAGGTTGTATCATCCACCACCAACTGTGGTACTACTGTCTCATCCCACACCCCCTCAGTTTCATGGTACATGTATTCTCATACCCCTCAAAGCCTTATAGTCTATAAACCCAAGGTAAGCTATAATGAACAACTGTCAATGAATAAACAGAAAACTATACAGAGACTTGAACTGTGGTCCATGTGAGTAGTAAGAGCTCGTTGCAAAAATGATCCTATTAGACCTCTCATGAAGGAATGGTTAAATGGTAGGGTGTTAAGTTCCAAAAATATCAGATATCGTCTGAGAGTGCTCCATGATTTACTAATTTTATACATATTTGTGAAATTCAGATTATGGTTGCAAAGATATGCTTAATGAATTCACTATTTAGAATTAAAAAAAAAAATACCCACAAAAAGTAATGATATACCTATGCATTCTGCTAATGCAGTCAATTTACTGGTTTAGAATTTCCAGTGGACAATCCCTGCAGCATTCAGTGACACTTAAGTACCTGTATATTGTGCCTATGAAAGATGGAAGAGCAAAGAACAAGCTAGTCAAGAACATGTGGTATTGGCTTCTTCTTCCTGTCAATTTTCTTTGTTTTTAGTTATCATTTCTTTAAAAAAATATTTTTCACAATCAAAACCATGGCACTTGCTTTATAAATAAAAGATGCAAATGCTGATTTCATAAATGCAAACTGAAAGTTTATATACCTTGTCTCAAAACAAGATTTGGCTTCAAAAAATTTTTGTTATCAATTTAAATATCATCATTCCTATACAAAGTAAATTAGCTACATTTAATGACAAACAAAATTAATTTACAAAAATTATTTAATTAATTTTTTTAAGTAATTTCTGACAATATAAAGTTCCATTTTACTGGGCAAATGAAGGTCATTAATTGATGCTTTTTGCATGGAAGTGACCATTTACAGTCATGCACTGTTGCTGACTATAAGCACGTCTTCAAACTGAGAATACTGTAGAATATTGCACCTCCAGTGTGTTTATGGACTTCAGAAAATACTTATAAAAGAAAAAATATAATACAATTTAAAATAAAATTTAATTTTCATAATAAAGTCATATGTTTACCATTCTTCTTGTAATACATTCGTTTTAATTTATCTTTGTAACACTGAAAATATTTCTACTGTAACCCATAAGAGGTTGATCAAGAATTTACACACATTCAGTCTCTAACACTTGCAAAGTCCTTGAAATTCACAAAAACATCCTTCAGTGGCAACTACTTAAAATGTAAGAAAGTCCTGGCAAGATTTTAAGAAGCACTTTTAGGTTTTGTTTATAAAACTTGCAATGCCTAAGTAATAGTAATTTTACACTGTCAAAATCAGTCAGACTGTTAAACCCTCACGCTATAAGAATAATTATTCTAAGGTATTTTATACCATAAATAAGGAGGGGTCTGGGATAGTGACAGCTGGGAGGGACTTTTCTCAGCTGTCGTATCTGAGCTCCTCTGCAAAGACAGTGATTATGTATGAGTGTGGTGAAAGTGTTGAATGATGATGAAAGTATTTTCTTTTTGGGGATTTTCTTTCTTTTTGGGTCACCCTGCCTCGGTGGGAGACGGCCGACTTGTTGAAAAAAAAAAAAAAAAAAAAATTTATACCATAAACATTATTCTAATTCATGGAAGATGTCACCTCCCTAGCATTACAGTAGGTCCTCCTGAAACTTTTTTGGAAGTCAATTGTTTAGAGCTTGGAACCTATTGTCACCTCAGATATCCATGCTATACGTAATTGGAGATACATTCCCATAGCATAATATTCTGCATATAATTTCATATGTTTTTTAACTAAAAGAAATCAATCCAATATACATTCTGTACTGTTCCTCTTCCCTTACCAATAGTATTAAACACTGCTTAGCTTATATATACTGTACATGTTAATTAACCCTTTCACAGTCTCTTACATAGATCTACATTATAATTAAAATGCTCTCTATTGTTTTATGATAGGTAAATTTTGGCCTAGACAAGAGAGAATGGGTGTTTGGTGGGTGTGCACAGTATAAAAAGAATCCTGCCACACAAAGTGAATGATGGGAAGAAGTTACCTCTGACCTTGTGTTTGGTTTAAAATAACAACTTTGAGACATGTTTTAGTGGTTTTCATGGTTTTCTTGGCTATTTCCTGGTATCAGTTGATAGACTGGAAGACATACTAGCGAAATGGAGATGATTTTGGTCGGTTTCAGACCAGAAGTGGCTTGAAATAGGCCTCCAAGTGGTTTGAAATATTTGATTTTCCTGAGAAAGGGTTGGGACCTCACAACCCCCTCCCCCCGTCTGTCTGTCTTATGAGTTTTTTTACTAGTCCTTAATCATGACCAATCATTCTTGAGTATATTTTAGTAGCTGAGAAATAGGGTAAAATTTATATATATATTTTTTTTGTGATGATTCATGAGGCCTAAGTATGTGACTAATGAACAGAGGAAAGGTTGCTTTAGTGGTTGGAATGCCTACAGTATTTATTTTGGACTATTTTAAAATTACAGTTTGTTGAATTTCGTGTAAAATTGGCTAAATTATCAACTTATCATGCTTTATCACAGATCTGATAGTTGAATGGGCAACCTCATATGCTCAATTGTTAGAACAGAAAGCATACTAGAAAATAGGAATTTGGTCAATTTAAGCAATGTAATCAGCCCAAAATAGGCATCAAGAACTTTACACCTGTATAATTTCATAAGTTTTCCATCAAATTTCACATTGTAAGTGTCATTACCTTTAGAAAAACATTCTCTACCCTTTTAGAAGATGAAATTATTATTAATTTTTCTGAAAAATCATGACAGTGAAAGGTTTCAACAAAAGTTACAACAGCATGTATACAATACAGCACAAATATATAAGGGTTAGCAGTAGCTGAACTGTCATCCTGTCTTTCTCATTCTCACTCCTATTTATTCTCACCCTCTCTTGCATCATATCTAACACAACCCTTCTTACATATGCTCAACACTTACTTGTTACTGTGATTGAGTGTGTTGTGTAGGAGGAATGGGGTGACATGTGTAAGAGAGGGCAGCAGCCAGACTGCCTCCCTCTCTCTCTCTCTCTCCTATTCACTCACACCCTTTCATGCATCATAACTCAAGACTCTCTATGTATGTTTACCACTCCCTCACTGTTATGGCGAGGGTATTATGTGTCAGGAAATTATGGGAAGGTAGTGGTGAGGTTAACTGTGAGGGAGGGTTTGGCATGAGCTCCCACTGTTTTACTCCATACCCACTGGACATGCCCAGTACATGGGCAACAGATAGCAGCAGCTACCACAGACCAACAGAACAAAGTAATTATTTAATCTATACTTCTCTATGAAAAACTCACAAACTCTCTACACATGCACAAAAAAGAACATATACAATACCAATGTATTTGGTAAAAAAAAAAAAAAAAAAATGAGAAAAATTATTAGTGTTTGAATAATTGCAATGATCGTCACTGAAGACCAGTGTTCATAAGTATGTAATGAATTGGTTCCAAAGTGTCAATACCTCAAGTGTGGCACATCATCAGTTGGAACCTACTGTATGCTAATATGTGGATGCAAAAATCAAAGTACTTTCCATAATTAAGTTTACAAATTTGCTGAAAGGTTCTCAATTAATCTGTTTCCTATAAGGAGTTAAGATTTCCTAGAGAAGACAACTCAGCTCACTACTTTAAATACTACAGAGTACCAAATAACTTATATCCCTCCATAGTTCTTACATTATCAAGAGTTGTATAAATGAAGAACACTGCTCAGTACACAATTACCATTTTCTTGGAAAACATGAAGCTTAAATGGGGAGTCACTTGAGTATTTTGTATGCTTAGTAGTTTCTCAGTTATTATAATTATAGATAACTGTAATGCTCACAAGAACATCTGTTGAGAACAAGAGGAGATTTGAGGTCAGTCTCCAGTTAGAAGCACTGGCAGTTTGACTTCAACAAGTGAAAATATTGTACTCTCTTACAGCCACACATGCATTCCAGTTAGCAATTTGCATAAATATGAAATTATGCTAATTAACTGTATTGGTATCAGTAGGTAAAAGCATATTGTACAAAATACTGATTGCATTATCAAGGCAGATTCAAGCTGTCTGAACATTATAATAGACATACAATGTACTGCACTTTTTTAAGAATCCATAAGAAACTAGTGTGTCTTGGATTTCTGAGGTGAGGCAAGTTTGACCATCATTGCATACAGCTTGGGAAAGTACTGAAAGAAAAAAAAAAGCATTAATATTCACCATCTATAAAGAAAGTGCATAGATATAAAACAAGTTACTTTATGTTCATTGACAGTGGTAACTTCACGATGATTCAAGGTTTGCTAATTATAATTAGCTAAATTGCATTTCCTTTAACATACAAAACACAATAGAGTAAGTTATAGCAACAAACCTAAATCTTTGAATTAATACCATTATATGCTTATTACTAATTAAGCTATAAGCAAAATATAAGAAAAACCATCTCTTTTTTGCATTACTGCCTATTAATAGACTAATGAAAAAACAAGAAAAAAGGATATACCAAATTTATGTTACAAAGGGAAGCCAGTGCAAATCACATAAGGATATGAATCGATGGTTTAACTATAATCAATACTAGACACACTGACAAATTCTGAATACAGAAGGGCCCCGTTTTACGGCGCTTCGTTAATGCAGCAGTTTTTTATTATACCCATTCTTCATTTATTTATACTTCCTACAATAAATATATTCACCACTCACTATAAGCTAAGGACGAAAATGTTTTAAGGTAAGTAATGTGTGTACAGTGGACCCCCGGCTAACGAACACCCCGGAAATCATACAATTATGTAAGTATAATATTGTAAGTGCTTGTGGAAGTGTATTTTTGGGGGTCTGAAATAGACTAACCTACGTGACATTATTTCTTAAGGAAGTAAATTCGTTCGGTAATGGCACTTGAGCAGGCTTCTGGGATGAAGTTTTTTCGTTAGCCGGGGATCCACTGTACTGTACAGTGGACCCCCGAGTAATGTAAAAACTTCATTCCAGAAGCCTGCTCAAGTGCTATTACAAGCAATTTACTCCTTAAGGAATAATGTCACGTAGGTTGTCTATCTCAGACCCCAAAATACACTTCCACAAGTACTTACAATATTTTACTTACATAATTGTACGATTTCCGGGGTGTTCGTTACTCGGGGGTCCACTGTATATGCATTTTTTAGTCCTAGCTCTATTGCTCACTTAATATATTATAGTGTAAACATGTTATCAGGCTTTTATATGCATTTGAAAACAAAAAAAGGCTATGTTTCATTTTACAGTGATTTTTGCTTTACAGCAGTAGCCTGGAACCTATCCTACTGAATAAGCAGGGCCTGCCTGTAATAGACATTAACTGTTATTCAGAGATAATAATCAGGCAATTACACATGACAACATTATGACCTCTGGATTTCTTTACAGTAATTTTTCCTCTATTAAGAATTAAACTTACCTGAAGGAACACATAAATAACACCTAAGTATGCTAGGATAGCCATTGTAAGAAGAAAATCAAAAGCAGCAGGTTTGACAGCATAGGCAGCCATGGTGGCACGAGTGATGTCATAGAAAGCCCATTCAGGATCCCTCTTATCAGCTTTCAGGAAGGTGACACGTGCTTCATTGGTGTACCTGCCAAGTGAGCCATTGTTATGCTTTCCTTCACAATGAAAGGCAATAATACTATAGTACACGGCACACTCAAAAGAGCCATATATCAGAAAACATTTCTTCAACAAAATAGTAATAAATAGAATGAATTATGTATTCCATACTTTTCTTCATAATACAATGTAATAAAACTATATTACAAAAGTGTACTTAGTGATGTGTATTCACAAAAGAAAAATCAAAGCTCTTCATGTCTGTCATTTTATTTAATTTAGGATTATTAATTTTTTAAACCCACTGGCAGTTTCCCACTGAGGTAAGGTGATATTTATATGACCATATCAATGTCTTCCAGCCACTGCATTTGCTCTATGGATAAAACAAATGTTACTTTACAGTCAAGTAAGCACTGTTAGGACTATTCAATAACTGGGTGGGATCACCACATAAACACTGCCTTGATTAGGGAAACATTGACAAGCAACAGGCTTCCTGTCATTAATAATAGAGTATATCCCATTCCATTCATTTTATATCAGATCAAAATGAGATCAAAAGATGACCGAATTTAAATTAATCAAGAGCAAAGGCTCACAAATCTTTAATAAGGATATCAATGGTTTGCCCTAGTACCTACTGATCATGAAATAACCATGAATACCAAATATCACAATATTTAGGTCATAAATTAATTAAAAGCACTCAACATGACTTGTGTAGATATCGCTCATGTTTAACTCTTTCACTGTCGTAACCCTCAAAATTAAAAGTACCATCAGTGTTGTAGTTTAAAAAATATTTCTTCTAATAAGGTAGAGAATCTTTTACTAAAGGCTGATACCAAAAATGCAAAATTTCATGAAAAACTTGCAGAATTACACAGGTCTGAAGTTGAAGGTTGGGGAACACTTTATGCAACTGCGATTTTGCCCATTTTAAGGCCTATTTTAGGCCAATTCCAGTGCTCAAATTGACCCAATTCCATAAAGCATCCAGAAGTCAGCAACTTAACCAATTTTACACAAAATTCAACAAATTCCAGTTTAAAAACAGAGTTTAAAACTAATACTGAAGGCATTCCAGTCACTATAGCAAGTCTTCCTTGGTTCATTAATCACATCCCCAAGCTTCTTCTATATAACACTTGCCTTCCATTTTGAGTCTGTTGCCACACAAAAAATCAAAGTGTTCCATATGTTTTGGCTAATAAAATATATCCAAAAATTTTTGGTCATGGTTTAAGCTGTCCCAATATTAAAGAAGGCCTAGTAAAAATCCATAAAACAGACTGCTTGTAGTTAACTACACAAGAAATCTTACATAAAATCTCAGAAATCTTTTCCATTTCACTAGTACATATGTCTTCCACTCTATCAAATGGCCCCAAGAAAGCCAATAAAACTATATAAAAAAAAAAAAATGTCTCTAAAGTTTATATTTTAACGCAAACACAAGGTAAAAGGTTAGATGTCCCCATTATACACTGAATGGGTCATGATTTTTATACTGTTCACAACCGCCACATAGGCCAATTCTCTCATGCTTACACCAAAATTTACCAATCACAGCAAATTTGAGGGCACTGCAATACATAAAGCGACATAAGTGACACTGGCCTTAATGACATAGATTTATGTGACCGACAGTGAAAGGGTTAATAAGTCTTCTTGATTTTATTTTTATATTTTAGAACATACGAGGCACTGCATGGCAGAAAAGAATAAGTGCCCAATTCAAACAATGAAGAAAAATGTAAGAAGATTGGAGCTAAGTAGCTCAAGTTACCATACTTTGTTTTGGGGCTCTGAGCTTAAGTTACAGATGCAGAAGACAATATCTATACATTCTACAAACAGATGAAATATTAAGGAATCAACACGTTCACCAACCCAGATGTTGGCTGTGTTAATGTTTATTCTTTTCTGCTATGCAACACCTCATATATACAGTGGACCCTCGGTTAACGAATACCCCGGAAATCGTGCAATTATGTAAGTATAATTTTGTAAGTTCTTGTGGAAGTGTATTTTTGGGGGTCTGAAATAGACTAACCTACGTGAAATTTTTCCTTAAGGGAGTAAATTCGTTCGGTAATGGCACTTGAGCAGACTTCAGGAGTGAAGTTTTTACGAAACTCGGGGGTCCACTGTACTGTACAATAAAACCAAGGCAGAATGATATAATATGATATATAAAGATTTAAAAAGTTCTACATCAAAGACTTCTTTCAAAAGTAATAATACATGGAAGAGTATGTAGATGAATGTGTATTAAGTAGTGTCTAAAAAGAATACAATGCCTAGCAAGGTTTCAACCTGATTCAGCTTAATATTTCAAATGTACTACTGGGTGATATTTTAATCAAACTTTAATTATGGTGTGATAATTTTGTAAAACACATTCTTTCTTTATTTCACAATGACTTGAAATTGTAACTAAAGAATAGTTAGGCACAAAATTAACATGACAAACTCCAGACTGGAATTTACTGAGGGATATGAAATCTTTCTTTCTTTCAACACGTCGGCTGTTTCCCACCGAAGCAGGGTGGCCCATTTAGTAATATATACAAGAGAAGGGGTTACTAGCCCCTTGCACCCGGCATTTTAGTCGCCTCTTACGACACGCATGGCTTACGGAGGAAGAATTCTATTCCACTTCCCCATGGAGTTTTTTAATTTTATTAGCATTTTCTCTTATCCCCTTCAACTTTGTGTGTGTGTGTGTTAGTTACCATTTTGTCCTAGGCACATGTCGATTTGACACTAGGCCTGTTGTATGTATGTGTGTGTGTGTGTGTGTGTAAGGAAACACTTCGAAATGTTTCGGCCCCACCGGGAATTGAACCCGGGCCCTCCGTGTATCAGGCGAGATGAATTAGATGTAATATCACTGAAAGAGCAAAGAAAAAGAAAGGACATGGTCATGACATACAAAATACTATGAACCACTGACAGGATAGGCAATGATAGGGTCTTTACCATGATGCAATAAAAACAAGAGGGCATAATTGGAAATTACATTCCCCAAAATGAGCCAGAGAGATATCAGTAAACATTTTTTCAACAAAATACACTGCAACAGATTCCACAGAAAGTTAAAAATTATGAATATCAATCAGAAAACTTATTATTACTTACAACTAATTGTAACCATGAATAACATTATTGAAATTGTATTTTTTTTTTTTTTAACACACTGGCCATCTTCCACTGAGACAGGGTGGCCCAAACAAGAAAGAAACACTTTCACCATTATTCAACACTTTCACCATCATTCACACATTATCACTATCTTTGCAGAGGCATGCAGATATGACAGTTCAGATGTCACTCCAAACAGTAAATATCCCAATATGTATATTATAAAAATATTCTTGCTTCATATGATTTCAAAATTTATTATTCACAATTAATGTCAATTAAGTTTTCTTCCAGAAGTGACAGATAAGATGGAATACATTCCATAAATAATCAGTAGGTTAAAAAGTGTTTAATTATGTCAGGAGAGCATTTATATTATTATTATTTCTGTTAATCATTATTATTTATAATTCTAAGATAAGCTTAAAAGTGACTTTCAACTACAGTACTGAACATCTACCATATGTTTTCCCACCATGCTGCTAAAATAATATTTTATATTTATCCTACCTATAAATATTTTATATTTATAGGTAGTAGGTTGGTAGACAGCAACCACCCAGGGAGGTACTACCGTCCTGCCAGGTGACTGTGAAACAGAAACCTGAAACTGTTTTACATGATGGTAGGATTGCTGGTGTCTTTTTTCTGTCTCATAAACACGCTGGATAACAGGTATATCTAGCTACTTCTACTTACACTTTAGGTCACACTACACTGGCATACACATGCATATATATACATACACACATCTAGGTTTTTCTTCTTTTTCTTAATAGCTCTTGTTCCTTTTATTTTCTCTATTGTCCATGGGGAAGTGGAAAAGAATCTTTCCTCCGTAAGCCATGCGTGTCGTATGAGGCGACTAAGATGCCGGGAGCAATGGGCTAGTAACCCCTTCTCCTGTACAAATCTACTAAAACGAGAAGAAGAAAAACTTTATAAAATTGGGTTGTCTGAATGTGCGTGGATGTAGTGCGGATGATAAGAAAGAGATGATTGCCGATGTTATGAATGAAAAGAAGTTGGATGTCCTGGCCCTAAGCGAAACAAAGCTGAAGGGGTAGGCGAGTTTCAGTGGGGAGAAATAAATGGGATTAAGTCAGGAGTATCTGAGAGAGTTAGAGCTAAGGAAGGGGTAGCAATAATGTTGAAGGATCAGTTATGGAAGGAAAGAGGGAATATAAATGTGTAAATTCAAGGATTATGTGGATTAAAATAAGGGTCGGATGCGAAAAGTGGGTCATAATAAGCGTGTATGCACCTGGAGAAGAGAGGAGTGTAGAGGAGAGAGAGATTTTGGGAGATGTTAAGCGAATGTATAGGAACTTTTGAACCAAATGAGAGAGTAATTGTGGTAGGGACCTAAATGCTAAAGTGGGAGAAACATGCAGAGAGGGTGTAGTAGGTAAGTTTGGGGTGCCAGGTGTAAATGATAATGGGAGCCCTTTGATTGAACTTTGTATAGAAAGGGGTTTAGTTATAGGTAATACATATTTTAAGAAAAGAGGATAAATAAGTATACAAGATATGATGTAGGGCGTAATGACAGTAGTTTGTTGGACTATGTATTGGTAGATAAAAGACTGTTGAGTAGACTTCAGGATGTACATGTTTATAGAGGGGCTACAGATATATCAGATCACTTTTTAGTTATAGCTACAGTGGGAGTAAAAGGTAGATGGGATACAAGGAAAATAGAATCAGTAAGTAAAAGAGAGGTGAAGGTTTATAAACTAAAAGAGGAGGCAGTTAGGGTAAGATATAAACAACTATTGGAGGATAGATGGGCTAGTGAGAGTGTAGGCAATGGGGTCGAAAATGTATGGGGTAGATTTAAAAATGTAGTGTTAGAGTGTTCAGCAGAAGTTTGTGGTTACAGGCGAGTGGGTGCGGGAGGGAAGAGGAGCGATTGGTGGAATGATGATGTAAAGAGAGTAGTAAGGAGAAAAAGTTAGCATATGAGAGGTTTTTACAAAGTAGAAGTGATGCAAGGAGGGAAGAGTATATGGAGAGAAAAAGAGAGGTTAAAAGAGTGGTGAAGCAATGTAAAAAGAGAGCAGATGAGAGAGTGGGTGAGATGTTATCAGCAAATTTTGTTGAAAATAAGAAAAAGTTTTGGAATGAGATTAATAAGTTGAGGAAGCCTAGAGAACAAATGGATTTGACAGTTAAAAATAGGAGAGGAGAGTTATTAAATGGAGAGTTAGAGGTATCGGGAAGATGGAGAGAATATTTTGAGGATTTGTTAAATGTTGATGAAGACAGGGAAGCTGTGATTTCGTGTGTAGGGCAAGGAGGAATAACATCTTGTAGGAGTGTGGAAGAGCCAGTTGTGGGTGTAGGGGAAGTTCGTGAGGCAGTGGGTAGAATGAAAGGGGTAAGGCAGCTGGGATTGATGGGATAAAGATAGAAATGTTAAAAGCAGGTGGGGATATAATTTTGGAGTGGTTGGTGCTATTATTTAATAAATGTATGGAAGAGGGTAAGGTACCTAGGGATTGGCAGAGAGCGTGTATTGTTCCTTTGTATAAAGGCAAAGGGGACAAAAGAGAGTGCAAAAATTATAGGGGAATAAGTCTGTTGAGTGTACCTGGTAAAGTGTATGGTAGAGTTATTATTGAAAGAATTAAGAGTAAAACAGAAAGCAGGATAGCAGATGAACAAGGGGGCTTTAGGAAAGGTAGGGGTGTGTGAGACCAAGTGTTTACAGTGAAACATATAGGTGAACAGTATTTGGATAAGGGTAAAGATGTTTTTGTGGCATTTATGGATTTGGAAAAGGCGTATGATAGGGTAGATAGGGATGCAATGTGGCAGATGTTGCAGGTGTATGGAATAGGAGGAAGGTTACTGAAAGCAGTGAAGAGTTTTTATGAGGATAGTGAGGCTCAGGTTAGAGTGTGTAGGAGGGAAGGGACTATTTCCCAGTAAAAGTGGGCCTTAGACAAGGATGTGTGATGTCACCGTGGTTGTTCAATATATTTATAGATGGGGTTGTAAGAGAAGTGAATGCGAGGGTCTTGGCAAGAGGTGTTGGGCTAAAAGATAAAGAAGCAAATACAAAGTGGGAGTTGTCACAGTTGCTTTTGCTGATGACACTGTGCTTTTGGGAGATTCTGAAGAGAAGCTGCAGAGGTTGGTGGATGAATTTGGTAGGGTGTGTAAAAGAAGAAAATTGAAAGTGAATATAGGAAAGAGTAAGGTGATGAGGATAACAAAAAGAATAGGTGACGAAAGATTGGATATCAGATTGGAGGAGAGAGTATGGAGGAGGTGAATGTATTCAGATATTTGGGAGTGGACATGTCGGCGGATGGGTCTATGAAGGATGAGGTGAATCATAGAATTGATGAGGGGAAAAGGGTGAGTGGAGCACTTCGGAGTCTGTGGAGACAAAGAACCTTGTCCATGGAAGTAAAGAGGAATGTATGAGAGTATAGTTATACCAACGCTCTTATATGGGTGTGAAGCATGGGTGATGAATGTTGCAACGAGGAGAAGGCTGGAGGCAGTGGAGATGTCATGTCTGAGGTCAATGTGTGGTGTGAATATAATGCAGAGAATTCGGAGTTTGGAAATTAGGAGGAGGTGCGGATTACCAAAACGATTGTCCAGAGAGCTGAGGAGGGGTTGTTGAGGTGGTTTGGACATGTAGAGAGAATGGAACGAGACAGAGTGACTTCGAGAGTGTATAAATCTGTAGTGGAGGGAAGGCGGGGTAGGGGTCGGCCTAGGAAAGGTTGGAGGGAGGGGGTAAAGGAAGTTTTGTGTGCGAGGGGCTTGGATTTCCAGCAAGCATGTGTGAGCGTATTTGATAGGAGTGAATGGAGGCATATGGTTTTTAATACTTGACGTGCTGTTGGAGTGTGAGCAAAGTAACATTTATGAAGGGTTTCAGGGAAACCGGCAGGCCGGACTTGAGTTCTGGAGATGGGAAGTACAGTGCCGGCACTCTGAAGGAGGGGTGTAAATGTTGCAGTTTTATAACTGTAGTGTAAAGCACCCTTCTGGCAAGACAGTGATGGAGTGAATGATGATGAAAGTTTTTCTTTTTCGGGCCACCCTGCCTTGGTGGGAATCGGCCGATGTGTTAATAAAAAAAATAAAAATTTATCCATATAATTACAGTCACCCTGTCTTGGTAGGAGACGGCCGATGTGTTGAAAAAAAAATTTCCGGTACTAAAATTTGTTTTTTTTGGTAAACAAATGAGTTTGGCATTATTTAGCAGTTTTTATAAATGCAGCATCAGCACTAATATTCAAAGAGTAAATAATTATACAATACAACAATAAGTTACAATCTTCCTACCTAGTTAGAATTTGATGAAGTGTGGACACAAGTGGGTTATTTTTTCCTGAAAGGAGCTGAGGAGACCTTGGTTGTGATGTCAACAGATCCAACCAGGATTTTACACTCTTTTTGGTCACAGCCTGAAAAAAAGGGGTAGAGAGACAGGTTTTAATGTGCTTGCATTATAAGAAATCTCTAAAACTGAGTATAATGCTGAGTAGAAATAACAAGAGATGAGCAAGGTGCTAGTGATCAATAATGTCAAACTTACAATTATTGTCTTGCCAGAAGTGTGCTGACATCGCTCTTCAGATGACTTCAAACTGCAATATCCTTACTCCTCCTTCAGAGCATAGGCACAGTACTTCCCACCTCCAGGGATGGAAGTAATAAGAACTACATACTGTAAATGCAACATGCTGAGTCACTACTGGAAAGAGCTGGCTCAAAAGCTACTCACCAAACCATTGTCAAAAATCCCATCTACAGAAGTGTTATAGATGTGTCGGAGAAGTGCAGTAGCCACCACTACCGTATTGCGAGTCAGAGATGTTAAGTCTACATTTTCTGATGCATCCAAAATGCTTCCTCGTTCCCCAGTCTTGGGTCCCTGAAAGCATAATATAGATTAAGATTCTGAGTGAATTAACTAATTTACATCATTCCTTATGGGAATAAATTCATTTAGTAACAGCACTTGAACAGCATTCTGGAATGAGGGTGAGTTTTGGAGTGTTCGAATACCGAGGGTCCACTGTATATGTTAACGGTTCCGAGGATCATCAGCCCCACGGCCCTGTCTCAGACCAGTTCTACTAAATTAAGAAAATATTACAGGAATGAAAAACTATTAGAAAAAATATGCAGGCCAATAAAGTATATACCAAATGTAAGCAGAAGTTCGTAACATTTACTTGTCATCGTGTGTATTCATTAGACAGAAAAAGGCCAGCAATCCTGCCAGGCTTCCATTTCAGTCACATGGCAAGATAGCAAAACACTACTACCTCCTACAGAGGTGTATTACTACAAAAGTGAAACAAGGTGACCTAAAATCACAAATAAAAGTTTAGTGAAGTAAACAAGTATATAAAATAGAAGCAGCAAGGCCAAGTAGGGTTACAACAGATTGTATACAAGTGACAGACAAGACATATGCTGATTTTTGTGAGAATTAATATTATAGCACATGAGTAACCCCAACAATGAAATTACATGGGTAAACAATAAACAGTGAGCTAAGCACAGGAACACAAAAAAATCAGACCACTGGCACCACCTGACAACAAGTGCCAGGTTCACAAAACATTAATGGCAGCAGCTGCCCAAAGTTATAAAAACTTGTCTCATGAGCAAATGGCAGGTAGTTCTAGGTACCTTTGGTATCGATTAATGATAAATAAAGACTTACTTCATGAGTATTAATGTTGTATACTTGAGGAGCAGCTACTAGGTAACCTTTAAGTATTAAAATGAATGTTTGGGACGTTCTCAATCCATTGATAGCGATGAATAATTTTTGCTGATTTAGAATTCACTTAGCTTCCAAGAATAAATAGCAGTTTTACATAAAATCCTTTTTCCAAGAATTTAAAGTAATATTCATTTATCTATCAACTATCATACTTTCTTAATATTAAGAGGAATAGTTGCCCAAATCGATATTAATTTTGATTGGCAATTCTTTTGTAACTGACCATTAGTCATTAGCTTCCTTTCGTATTGTACTTATGTTTGTAGTTAACTACACAAGACGTCTTACATGATAGGCTATGTCTAATTCTTCAGTAGCACATAAGTCTTATTATGATTAGTTGCCTAGAATGAACTGCATAATTACTTTCTCTTGTGCCTACTATTGTACTAATACATACATGTATCAACATTATTTGTATGACTCAGAGAAATAAAACATTATCATTAACATAAAATTTAAACCATGTCAGACGTAAGGCCCAATGATAGTTACCGGGAGTCTGGAAAGTGTGAAGGCTGGGAGTCTACGCATACTGTATTTTTCGTGTTCCCAAGCTTGGGTGTCCTCCTGAAGGTTAATCTTCCTGTGCACCATATCCACATTGACACCTGCTGCTGCTCCTGCTACCTGCAAGGCCTAGAATCCACACACATATGAAGAATTGTGTAGGGATAATTAGAGATACAAATGAATATTTAGGATCTAGCCCCTATTTGCATGACAAAATGCTTCAAAGGCTGTGCTCTGAAACCAAGGCTAATTTATGACACGAGTCAGAAGTGCTAAGTAACTAAGTATTTCATATGCAATGAAAACACTAAGGAAAAATTGCCACACCTCTAGGAACTTTTAAATTTGCAAGGTCAGAAAGCAGTGCAAATGACACCAATGTGCACTTCTGTAAATAGGGGTTTGTAACAATGGAAAGCTTTACAGAATTTTCAATGTTTTTATGAAGTTAGAAAAGATGGTAAAATATATATAATGAGTGAGAACATCTTGCCCAAGTACACAGTGAAATCTCACTACACCAGCTTTTTATAAACCCGACAAACTTAAATTGAAAGCTAAAACTTATGCTTCTACCTGAAAGAATTGGTAACCTGGAGAGGTTTCCTTGGGTCGCTTAGACACATGAAGCCTTAGTGAGTCTCCACTCCCTAATGTGTCCAAACAAAGTGTATAATGCGTCTCAGAGAGCAGGGGAGAATCGGAAGCATCTAGGTGGTCTTCTAAATACCGTTTTGATCCCTGATAAAGTAAAAAAAAAAATACATTTTGCATTCCTGTTAACTACTTAAGAGTTATGTATCCTTTAAAAAAGTCATCTCAGCCTTACTTAAGTCATTTACATAAAAGTTGAACAATAGTTTCATATTAAAAGCTATTCAGATTAATTCATTTCTCTAGCTAGTTTACTGATGAAAACTGAAAATATTTATTAAAAAAAAAAAAAAAGCATGCACTGACCTGGTAGTTAATATAACCACCTCCTGAGAGCAGGAAAGCCATGTTGAGGCGAGGATGTGTGCGTGGAGAAGCATAGAGCCGTGAAAGGATCCGGGCTAGCTCCAACAACACTACTACACCAGAGCCATTACTGTCAGCTCCCCATGAGAGTTCCTGCACACATACATATATGTATCAAATAAAAGATACCCTCTTAAGTATATTTTTCAATACTAAATACTATATACAAACCTCCCACTGATCGCTGTCTTTTTGAGGGGTGCCTCATTATATTTTCATCTTTCTTTCTTCTTTCAACAAACCGGCCGTATCCCACCGAGAAAGGGTGACAAAAAAAGAAAAACAAAAGTTTCTCTTTTTAACTTTAGTAATGTATACAGGAGAAGGGGTTACTAGCCCCTTGCTCCTGGCATTTTAGTCGCCTCTTATGACACGCATGGCTTAAGGAGGAAGAATTTTGTTCCACTTCCCCATGGAGATAAGAGAAAATAAACAAGAACAAGAACTAGTAAGAAAATAGAAGAAAACCCAATAGGATGTGTATATATATGTTTGTACATGTAGGTGTAGTGAGACCTAAGTGTAAGTAGAAGTAGCAAGACATACTTGAAATCTTGCATGTTTATGAGACAGAAAAAAAGACACCAGCAATCCTACCATCATGTAAAACAATTACAGGTTTCCGTTTCACTCACTTGGCAGGACAGTAGTACCTCCCTGGGTGGTTGCTGTCTACCAACCTACTACCTAGGACTTTCTCACATATTTTACCATATTTGCTGAAGAAACTGAATGTGTTAGATACACACAGTAGAGTGTTCACTGCACATGAAAGAGAAGAAACCAAGACAGACAACATCCTATCTTACTGGAATATATATTTTAATGGAGAAGATGACTGATGATTAATATAATATTCATGATGAGATGTTAAATGCATTGATGGCTATTTACTGAGTGATAGATCACATCTGTACTACATTTATAAATTTAGGGTTCAAACTATTAGTTCCAGATCTCCCAATCCCTCCAGCAGGCTTAATATATAGTTTGCCATTAAAGGGTGCCCTTTCCCTATGACAATGTCAAATCTTGAAACCAGAGTGTTTGCCTGTTCAGTATATGCTTGAAAAATTCATAGATCTTGTGGGAAGGGTACTGAAATGGTGATTTATACTGTGCTATCAAAAGTCATACTTAAAAATTAACTAAATCCTTTATCAGTCAAACATTTCCTTTCGCATCTTTTTCAGGTCACAATACCTCGGTGGGAGATGGCGGCTGGTGTATTAAAAAAAATATTTTTATGCATTGTACACAAAAAATGAAAGGATTATATTTCCATTGCTTCTACTAAACATTTTTAGATCTTAATTTCTTATACAACTAAATAAAAAAAATGTCTTACTGGAGCAGCCCCAAAGGCATCATAGTGGGCCACAATTGCTATAGTTGGCAGCTGCTCCTCCACACCATAGCCACTAAGTTTACCCTGAAAAACAGAATAAGATCTTTTGGATCTACCATGCAATTCACCCAATTTCATGTTACATACTTCTATAAAAAATATATAGTTTTAAGTATTAAAGCCTCTTCAAATATTACTATCACTTACTCATACATATACCTCCATTCTCTTTCACCCTTGCTTCTAGGATTCATTATTTCAATCTTCTATACATACACACATCAAAATACAAAAGTAAAAAAATAAATGTAGACTAACTTGGACATTAGCAATGGTCATATCTGCCATTAGCTTGGACTGACTCCCTCCAACCACAATCTGGTACCCATCAGTAGACAGTGAACTCATCATGGCTATGGAAAAAAAACTATCATTATAAAAACTAGCTACAAGACAGGGAAACTGTAATTCAAATTCAAGCCTACATAAGCTAAATCATTTTATTAAATATTGCATTTTTTTTACAGTAGACAAAATGAAATTTCAAATTCCAGCACCTCAGCATGGCCATCCAGAGGGAAAATGCTCACTGCGTACTTGGTTCGCACCCAGCTTCAGAGGAGCTGGAGGAGATCATAATCTTTGATATATTGTGCCAATGTATACTGATCAAAAGGTGGGGTCATGTGGTGTTCTGACCTAGAAAAAACATGGTGAGCACACCTACCAGCTGCAGCTGATGTCACAGCATCAGTGTTTGTAGCTGTCCGAACAGCTTCATATATATCAAGCAGCTCCTGTGTCTCATATGCCACATAGACTGCTAACTGGGAGTCAGCTTCCAACATAGCTGCTTCTACATCATGAACCAGCTGCAAAATTAATAGGTGAAAAAATGATTGATGTTTGTATTCTTATTCATTTCCAGCCCTGCAAAAAAACTTTGACAATTTAACACACTGTATCTAAAGTTGCATGAAACATTTATACAAAACTGATGATTTATTTCATGTACAAGAACTAGTTTCATTCATCTTATAAACCCCATTTTCTCTGACAGGAGTCTATTAGCCTTTGTGAAGAAATATTTTCTAACATCCTTTTGGAACCTTTTTGTACTCAAGTTTACAGTTGTGGCTTCATGTCATCCCTCTTAGGAATATTAGAAAATCACATGTCAATATTCTTATATCCTTTCATAATCTTATGGTATACTGTATGTAGGCTTCATGTTTCCTTTTTTCTTCCCATTGGCCAATGCAGATATTTTTCAGAATTTTTATTCTTCTCTTCACAGTTCATTGGTCTCAGTTCTTGAAATATTTTAAGCTGCCTTTGTAGATTTTTATGCTATCCACATGTTTTCAAGGTAGAACACCTTAAAAACTTCAGTATGGGAATTTCATAAGCATTTCATTCTTACTCACTAATAAATACTGGCAATAATAATATCAGTACAAACATTAAAATCTTGTTAGGATATTAAAA
Organism: Cherax destructor; assembly: GCA_009830355.1. Taxonomy (NCBI): domain Eukaryota; kingdom Metazoa; phylum Arthropoda; class Malacostraca; order Decapoda; family Parastacidae; genus Cherax; species Cherax destructor. The sequence goes on along the minus strand of WNWK01000937.1, from coordinate 30,816 downwards.
CAAAAAATATTTTATAAAAAATAGGTATCCACAAGCATTTTTTAGCAAAAAGAAAAGAAAATCCCTATTAACATCACACTTGAACCTAAGAAATGAAACTACAATAATTCTCAATGACATGATAAATGGGTAAAGTATCTAATACCTGGCGTTGGTCCACAGAGAAAGAAGTCACATTTACTGGCAGGAGAATTAGTAGTGCTGCGGCACCTTGGCTGACCACCCTCTGGTAATGAGATGGAGTAAGGTCAGCTAGCCGCGCCAGCACACACCGGCGCGCTACAGAGCTTGCATCTAAACTCCGAGCTTCTACATTAACTAAACTGCTCCGACTGCCTGTGTGTAGCAAAAGCATAAAAACTACTTAGTACATGAACCCCATGGTCTTTGGGATTCATACAGTACAAGCTACTAGATATAAACACATCTAATACTGCAGGATAAGGATATGACACTACAGTAGGAATTACTTCTCTAATATAATATAATGTACTGTACTTAAAGAAAAAACAAATTGAGAAACATTATATTAGGCCAAAAGGATAGGGATCTTATAAAATATCAAACAACTTGACTTATACCTAATGATGTTTTATTATTTCTGCTATTCATGTGAACCCATTACTTCAAACTTTCTATAATGTTATTAGGTTGATATTCTGTGAATGAGGATTATTTCTGCAAAATATTTTTTTTTTTTAATTAAATTAATGTACAGTGAACCATCGATTTTTGCCAAAAATTCTTTCCAGAATGCTGCTCAAGTGCCATTACCGAACGAATTTACTTCCTTAAGAAATAATGTCACGTAGGTTAGTCTATTTCAGACCCCCAAAAATACACTTGCAAAAGCACTTTCGAAAATACACTTACATAAATGTTCAAGTTTGGAGATGACCGAAAACCGAGGGACCACTGTATTTCAGCTTAGGTTCAGCTGGTAGGTAAAAATTAGTGCCATCAATCAAAATAATTTAAAAATGTAATAAAGAACTGTATTTTAACCAATCTGAGAACCTGTTAGTAAAACAAATATTCCCCAGATCTTACTGTTAACATGTAAAATATACATTATACAGTACTATTATTATTATTGTTGCTGTTGTTGTTTACGAGGAAACACTAAACTGCAATGGTCATTCAGCACTTGAAAGGGTAGGGAGTAATCAGGTTTGCTCCAAGGAAAGGAAAATAGCTCCAATTTTCCTAGATCAAGAACCTTTCACCACCATCAAGACACCTCCCTCCCTTGAAGGAATACAGTACAGTACTACTTAATAAAAAATAGCAAGTGATCAAAGGACATATGTATCAGCTGGAAGACCTGAAATGGCTTGTTGAGATTTCTATAACTATTACTGTGCAGGTTGAAAAATGGTTACCTAACTGACAGCAACATGTGTATCATCCACAACACAAGTTAATTCATGCCATTAAGAAAAAGCATTTACCTAACTCATAATCTGAAATTGACCATTGATGCACATTTCCGTAGGTCTTTTTTTTTTCCTACTTACTCGTATGTGTGGCTATGTGGCATAACTGTGACTGCTTTTTTCAGTATTTTTATTTTACTCCTGCAGCCTGGCCTGTAACCAGGTAAGTTATATGTAATTCAGGTTAAAAACACTGACATTGTTTTTGTGTGTGTTTTAAATATCTACAGTGCTTGTATTAGCAACAGATTTTTTTTTTAAGGAATTGCAGTGGACCCCCGGTTTACGTACTGCTCCAAACTCGAACAATTATGTAAGTGTATTTTTGTAAGTGCTTTTATAAGTGTATTTTTGGGGGTCTAAAAGGACTAATCTAATTTACATTATTCCTTATGGGAACAAATTTGTTTGGTAATGGCACTTTAACAGGATTCTGGAACGAATTATGGTCGTTAACCGGGGTCCACTGTATAGGGAAATCCCAATTTAAGTCAAGCACATTAATATAGGCAAAAGATAAGATTAATTATTTTTATATTTAAAAAAGTGCTATAATGAATAAGATATATGTGTAATGCTTGAGTATTCTCAATAAAAATACCCAGGTGTTGCACATGCCTTATTCTTCAATTTGTTGGTATTATATGTAAAACCTTTGATCTAAAGATAAAAAAATATTAATGTGGATCATTTAAAGCCTTAATTAAATTTATTTATAAACGGTTTTACACTAGTATAAATTTTTACAATGGTTGCATGAGGAACACGAGTGTTATAGACATAGATTGGAGATAATTATGGGGATTAAACCAAGTTATGGTGCCTCATAGCTCAGTGGTAGAGTCTGGCTTTCAACCAAAGGGATTCAGGTTGAATCCTTGGCAGGATGAGTTGTATGGGCAGGTCTCCCAACACCTGCTGCCCATTACCTAGCAACAAACAGAGTTTGTTGGCTGTTGTGGATGGCATCTTTAGGGAGGAACTGAGAGATCCCAATGAAATAAGCAAAATTGGCTTGGGCTAGCCTGGGTTATTAACCCAAGAATCCAGGAAACCAATCCATATTATTATTATTATATTCAGATTAAGCACTAAACCTATATGGGTCATATAGTGCTACTTCTAATCCATATATGTACAGTATTCTTCTAGGATAATCTATCGAAATCAGTGAGAGTACTTTCTACAAAATAAGTTTTTATTTAGGTTTTGCATACATATGATGATTTTACAATGGTCTTAATGGCATACAGATGTTAGAGGCACATAAAATAGTACGATACACAGATTTAACTTGAGATAACCCAATCAAGTCATCTGAAAAGATAAGTACTAGTGTAGTAAGAATCCTGACCCATAATAGGCAGGTCATTCTCGAAGTTTTACTTATGTACTGTTGCCAATGGTCCATGAGAGTCCAATCTCATGATAACATTCATAGGTAATCAGGTTTGATCACAAGGGAAGGGTAGATCCAATTCCTTGGATCAAGAGCCTTAACCAGCACTAAATATTTTATTTAGATTAATTCAAAGGGTTGTAACCCAGAATAATCCAATAAAGAAATGACCACTGGACTGTCTGATTTATTTCCATTGGGGTCGCATCCTGGAGGGCCCACACTAGTCACCTAACATCCAGGTACCTACTTACTGCTATATGAACAGGGGCAGGTGTAAGGAAACATGCCCAACATTTCCACTCGTTTAGGGATGCTTTAAGGGATTTTAACTTCAGTATTAATTACTAGGTATTATTATTATTATTATTATAATAATCATAACCAAGTGCTAAACCCGTAAGGGTCATACAGCAATTACTAGATATAGATTATTATAATCAAAAGAAGCGCTAAACCACAGGGGTCATACAGCGCAGCAGGGTAGGGCAGGATGCAGGGATTATTATTATTATAATTATTATTATAATCAAAAGAAGCGCTAAACCACAAGGGTTATACAGCGCGGCAGGATGCAGGGAGACTGGATTGTAAGAGGGAGAGGGATGATTATTAGGGTATGGAGTGCAGCAGGGTTACTAGGTATAGAGTTAGCAGGCAGAGCATAAGGAATATAAATAGTAGTACCGACCATGGGGAGAACCATGGAGGTCATATTGCTGAAGACGGTAGACAGTAAATTCAGCAGCGGCATCTACTGGCACCGGGGACATGAGGATGAGAAGAGGCAGTGCCACCACCAGGTAGTAGGGCACGCTGCTCCGGAGCATCTCCACCAGCTCCTGGTCAGACCACATCCTCCTCAAGTACTACAAAAAAAACAACGCCAAAATTCAAATTTAGTCCTGATCGCCACTTTAAATCAGGAGAAAAATTAAGGCACCAATGCTCTACACCGTGCAGACGAAAACATAGACACTGTGAATGTTGTGGCTGGTGGCTGGCTGTTAAAACAAAAGAGCATAGCTTTTGATGCTAAATGTAAGTGTTCTTGAAATAAAAACTCACACTGAAATGCGTTCTTTATGCAAACTTTCCTACTTATTTGTGGTATCAGATTTTATTTCGAATATTGAAAGATGTTATCACAGGATGAACATGATCTTCTACAGAATGTTCCACGCGGTAGAAGTTGAGAGTAATTTGGAACCACTACACTCGTAGCTGGGCATTTTTTATTCTAATGAAAAAAAAAAATACATGAGGTTCTGTGCCCGGTGACTATTATTGTCTATTGCAAGTTATATTTCCATCCGTCTTACTACATTTTATGAATTGACTACAGATGTTATGGTTCCTTTTGTCTGTCGTATTTGTAAGTTACTCTGATTTTTTAATGGGTATAAGATACATTTTTTGACTTCATTAGGTTATCCTAGGTTACATAATGTATGGCTAATATTTCCGGCCGGGTCTGAACTCGGCCATTATCTCTTAATACAGTCAAGCTGGATATCCATACCTTGCAAAAATAATTACTGCGCAAATAAATATTCTGGGTGATATTAGCCATAATAATGCCTTCATGCATGTCCCCTTCCCTGGACTGAATCTGATTGCTTTCCCTGGCGCTGCATATCCCCTACGGATTTAGTGCATCCCACTTGATAAACGTTCAGATACGCTAGAATGCACCCAGGAAGAGCCTACCTAGAGGATGCTCCGAGGGTCAATGCCCCCGCGGCCCGGCCCATGACCAAGCCTCGTGGTGGATCAGGGCCTGCTGGCAGCACGTAGACTGACGTACGAACCACAGCCTGACTTTAGGTGCCTGTCCAGGTCCCTCTTGAAGACAGGTAGGAGTCTAGGTTAGGTTAGGTAAGGTTTGTCAGGAAACAGGACAAGTGGGTCTTAGTCAGATGATGACCCGCCGTTGGAGCTTTTGCTCATCTGACCGAGGCCTTCCGCTGGCTTACCGGGCCACCCCTTTAAAAAATATGGTTATATTTAAAGTCATTTAGTAGCCAGGAGTCTATTGGTAATCCCTGTTATGTATGCTGGGAGGCAGTTGAATAGTCTCGGGCTCCTGACACGTATTAAGTTATCTCTTAATGTACTCATGGCACCCCAGTTTTTTCTCGCCTGCGTTCCAAGGAGTACAGGTCAAGGAACTTCAACCATTTCCAACAATTTAGGTGCTTTATTGTACTTATACTTGCAGTGAAAGTTCTCTGTATATTTTCCAGGTTTGCAATTTCGCCTGCCTTCAATGGGGCCGTTAGTGTATACCTGGAGAGGGTTTCGGGGGTCAACGCCCCCGCGGCCCTGACCAGGCTGTTACTGTTGGCCTCACGTGGCCCCGGTGGCTAAAGCTCTCGCTTCACACACGGAGGGCCCGGGTTCGATTCCCGGCGGGGTGGAAACATTTCGACGTGTTTCCTTACACCTGTTGTCATGTTCAGCTAGCAGCAAATAGGTACTGGGTATTAGTCGACTGGTGTGTGTCGCATCCTGGGTGACAAGATTGAGGACCCCAATGGAAATAAGACAGTCCTCGATGACGCACTGACTTTCTTGGGTTATCCTGGGTGGCTAACCCTCCGGGGTTAAAAATCCGAAGAAAATCTTATCTTACCTGTATCTAAAACTTTCTTATAGATACCTAGGATAACCCAAAAAAGTCAATGTGAAAATAAGTTATTTTTTTTAAAGTTATCCTAGGTAATGTACACACGTTACTATCTCTTATAGTTTGTGTAACTGTATTTGTGTGTACCTGTACCTAAATAAACTTACTATAGTTAGGTTCGCGAAATAATTTGAATTTGTGAAGGACCAGGGTTCGAACCCTGGTCGGGAAATGGTGGGATTACTTTTTTTTTTTGTCCTATCCACCTTGCGGTAAGATTAGGTAGCTGAATGTTGTCTAAATGTTGTGGGCCCCATCCGAACAAAATTTTTTATATGCAAATGTGTTAAACTCCAGTCAGTTTGGAAATCCCATCTCGGCATAAATGCCAATGTTTATCAAAAAGACACTTGAGCAACACTAGATTTTCTATTCTGGAAACGTTTCGCCAGTCAGTGGCTTCATCAGTTTAATGTGTAAGAAAAGTTCAGCACCTGCTGTAGGTATTCAAGCACTGGGCGAAAAGTGTAGTCACATTGCGCTCATCCTCAGACGCTGTATAACCCTTTTGGGTTTAATGCTTCTCCATAACTTTCAACACCGGCTGTCTCCCACATCAAAGTTGGTGAAATAGATTTTGTTTTGAAGTAAATAGCGAGTCTCTTAGAGAAGTGAAGAGTTGCTCCAATTTAGTCCTTCAAGGGCATCAAAGCAACTCAAGAATCATAATCGGGGATATTTTTTAATCAGGGGGAAGCGCTAAACCCACTGGGGTCATATAGCACTTGGGGAATGGGAGGCATTCAAGTTGGACTGTCCCAGCCAAGGGGATGACAGATCCAGTTACAGATCACGGGCACCTCCCTGGCAGAGGGAACAGACTGAGGGGAAACAGCAAAGCTTAGTGAAAAGTCACAGGAAGATACAAGAGAATACAATACCAATAAATGTGAAACCACTAGAGACCCAGTATTAGGATGATTTAATGAAAAGCGTCACTCACCATGAATGGCTTCAGTTCTACAGAGTTTAGTGGTAAAGGTGAGGCGTAAAGAAGCGAGACCAGTATTGCCGAGGCAGGGGAGGGGGACCAAGGGGCATGGGTTCTAGGTGATTGCCCTGTTTATGAAGAATTCATCCAACTAAGAATTAAGAAATAAAAGTTGCCAACAGGGTTGGTAGTTTCAATCAACATCACTTTCCAGACAGTTCCTTAACGAGTTTGGCCTTTTAAAGGTCACGATATGGTTAAGAGTATTGCAATGGATGACTGGTATTGCAAGTCATTTCTGCTACATGCGTCCGGTGCTCTCGTACATTTTGCAAAGCCTCTAGATGTTTCTCAAATTCTGGCAACCTCTGCAAGACATCACGTACACTTAATTTACAATTGGATGGTCTAACAGTTCTAGTTTTATTATGGTGGACGTCTTTATTGCTTTCTTAATGTCGAACCTGGCAAATGTTGACGTTGGTAGCTACCAGACTAGCAGAACAAGTAATTATCAGGCGAGCATTCCTGCCTACTCTAGTGAATAACTAGAAGTCCCCTCCTGCGAGCATTGATAAAGTGGGATGGGAACCGGAGCTGTGCGGGACTGTTAGTACTGTGCTGAATGAAAGGTAAAAACCTTTATCATCTCTTAGGCCTGCCATCGTGGTGCAATAAATGCAAAAAATCTATGTAGACCTGAAATTTTATCCCCGTTCCCGAGTAGTACATACAGGAAGGTTTGCTAGTCTTTTCTTTACGCCAAAATTTTACTCCTGGGGAATAAGATAAAACCCTTCCCTTTATAGATATACTAAGGAACGTGGATAGCTTTCCTTGGTAGTGTTCTCTGCTCACACCGAGGAGTCCAGAATCTATCCACGGCATGGGCGAAACTGTGGGCAGGTTTCCTTACAGCTATTGCCCCTGTTCACCTAGCAACAAGTAGGTACCTGGGTGTTAGAAGACTGTTGTGGGTCGCATCCTGAGGATAAAGATTAACCAAAGTTTCCCGAAATGCTCTGTATAACCTTGGGCTGTATGTATGATGCCAATGTCTGCTAAGTCTAATTCATGCATCTTTACTTTTAGAAATAATTACAATATTAAATAAAGATTTTGGCGTGAAATCACAAATTGTGATAGCCCAGTTATGCACCACTTGCAGCTAGCAATAGTACTAAAAAATTCAACCCATCACAAGAATTATCACCAAAATCAGTAATCTGTTTTAAGCAGATAAAAGTTATCTTGACAACTACAGAGTCCATACAATGTGGCTGACCATAGAGGCAGTCAAAGTTTAGGCTTTTTCAAAAAGCATTGAACCATCTACCCTATCAATCACTGCAATAATCACAAAGATGGACAAAATTGCATAATCCAATTTATCCTAGAACTGTCAGAAGTGCCAAAGCAGTCTAGATCATACAGCACATTAGTACATCCAAGGAAAAGGTAGCTCATATTCCTCTGATTAACCCCTCAAGGGTTCCTTGATGGTGAGGGGCTCTTGATCTAGGGAATTTGATCTGTGCTCCAGTTCCCTAAATTATGCCTGAATACCTTCCATCCCCTTCCCCCACAGGCGCTGTATAATCCTACGGGATTATACATTAAACATTTTGCTTCTACTTTCCCCCCAAAGCGAGCTTCTATATTATTATTATAATCAAATAGAAGCGCTAAACCACAGGGGTTGCGAGCTTTTATAACTTTTGGGAATGTGCTCATTTTTATACAGGCATCAGCCTAAAGTAAAGTAGTATCTGTAGAAGCAAATGCGTGTTTTCCCCATTACTAGTAATTTCTAAGCTTTACTGAATGAAATCTAGAGGGTATATTAAATGGTAATTAAGAAATTTCCTTCTATTTGGCATTTTAGATACCAACCGTAAATAAAGTGACCCAAATATACAGGCCTTTCCAAGCTGAACTCGAGGTTAAAGACACCTACATTATTTTTTTTACTTTATTATGAAAATGGTATACAATACCCACAAGTAATGCATTGCTAAATTAATTATATTAATATTTGTTAGGTAAACCATCACAAAGCAGAAAAATTGCAATTTATTCTTTTATTAAGCTAATGTGACATACGGAGGAAATTTAATTTCCGCTATGGACCTAGTATTCAAACTGCCACTTTCCCGTGGCACCCCAGCCTGTGCAGTAGCCAATGTGATTCACCTGAAAAAGAATAAAAAAAGTCTTAACTTTTAAATTTAAAGAGCAAAAAATTCAGACATCAATACAACATACTGTATATAATTACATTGTCGGGCAAGTGCAGTACGCTGTAGAACATTAAACCAATGTGCAAACCAAGCTAAAGTATTCAAAAAAAAAAAAAAAAATCAGAACAAGGCAATTTATGAAGCTATCTAAAGCAAGAGTAGTTACTACAACTGTTTTCAGTGTTAAGGCATCTAGAACTGTAGAAATGTTTAAGTGCTTTAGAAGTCTCTGGCATGGTTAGTAATTTTTAGTAGTATATTGTACTTTGGTGCCCAGGCAGAAGTTAGTTCGGTACAGTCGGAAGAATATTGTCAATCAGCCATTCAAGAGTGACCAAGAGTTTTGGAAACTGATTAAAAGCACTATTAGCAGTGATTTTAATGCCATTATTGAAAAAGACTAGGGGTGGTTTTGACAAGGACCTGCCTTGTATAGACCAGTAGGCCTTCTGCAGTGTTCCTTCATTCTTATGTTCTTAACATTTTTGCTCTGATTTCACTTTGCATTTTATATTTACAGTATACAGATTCAAGTGTATATTCAGCATTCATGAAAATAAAACTTGTGTATAAATAAATTTTACAGCATTTTGGCCACTTGTCCTAGTAAGGATTTTTTCAAATGGATGTTTTAAGATACTGGGAAAGGGGAGAGAAGGTTGACAAGGACCATCATACTGGCAGTCTGGTACTATGACCCTGGTACTGAATTTCAGTAGTTACATTTATAGTTCACTAGAAAAAGTCTTACGAACATAGGTGTCCAATGACGTGTAGGGAAACACTTAGAAATGTTTCCGGCGGAGCGGAAACATTTCGAAGTGTTTCCTTACAAAAACACAACAGGCCTAGTGTCTAATCGACATGTGCCTAGGACAAAATGGTAACTGTTTAAAGATTCCACCCCTCTAAACTAAACCTTGCTAAATGGATTAAGAGTTTAAACTTTTTAACAGGCTAGAGTTCAGCAAGTAGCAGAAGTGAAATTAACTTCCAAATTAAATTACAAACAAGTTAAAATAAATGATTGCTTAAAAGTCATTTTCAGTTCCATCAGCCAAATATGAAGCTTTTTTCGACCAAGTCAGCCTAAAAATAGGAATTAAGAATAAATTCAAATGCAAGATTTTCTTAACATTAAGTCAATGAAGTATTACCTTCCAAGGCTCTGGGTCTGTCCACTCCATGAAGGGATCAGTGTCCTTGTAGCCAACCTTGATACGCCCATTCCTGAAGGACACCCAGAACTTCCGTTCTTCTTCAGCACATACTACGTCAGGGGTATCTACTTTAATCATGTCTTCACCTATGGGAAAAGATTACATCAATTAATGAAACACTTTAAAAGTAAAATCTTTTATTCAAAACTAGAAGTTACACGTGTACTGTATTCATGAGTAGCTGTCCCAAATTCACATTCATACTTTTTTTTTTACCCGCAAGTACTAAATACACTAGAATCTACCCAAGAATACACACACAACCCGCACATATAAAAGGAGAGGAGCTTACGACGACGTTTCGGTCTGACTTGGACCATTACAAAGTCCTTCGTGTTAGTGTGACTTTGTAAATGGTCCAAGTCAGACCGAAACTTCGTCGTAAGCTCCTCTCCTTTTATATGTGCGGGTTGTGTGTATTGTTCCAGTCACGGTATTGTGCCTTTTTTGTTATCTACCCAAGAAAATTACATTTGGCAGTCTTCAAATAAACTAAGTTTAATCACTCCCTTGGTAAAATTTATGAGAAAAAAACCCCCCTGCTGAACCAAAATATTATCGTTACGTGAACAAATGGGCAAACCAAGAAAATAGAGTGCAGCAATTTTAGAACCAAGATAATAGAAGTTACAGGGTGAAAGTTGATAGCTAAAGGTATTTTAACCATCCATATACATACCGTTAGTATTCGCTACAACAACCACTTAACTTGGGACCTGTCCTGTACCCAACCCTCGTTCTTCCTTAGTATGCATTCAAGGAGTAAAGCAAGGGGTAAAGCAGCAGGAACTGACGGGATCATTGACAAATGTTAAAAGCAGGGGGGAATATTGTGTTGTGGTTGGTATTTTTGTTTAATAAATGTATGAAAGAAGGGAAGGTACCTAAGGACTGGCAGAGAGCATGTATAGTTCCTTTATATAAAGGGAAGGATGATAAACGAGATTGGAATAATTATAGGGGAATAAGTTTACAGAGTATACCAGGTAAAGTGTATGGTAGGGATATTATTGAAAGAATTAGAGGAAAGAGTAGGATTGCAGATGAGCAAGGAGGCTTTAGAGTGGGTAGGGGATGTGTATATCAAGTGTTTACATTGAAGCATATATGTGAACAGTATTTAGATAAAGTTAGGGAAGTTTTCATTGCATTTATGGATTTAGAAGAAACCTATGATAGTGGATAGGGGAGCAATGTGGCAGATGTTGCAAGTGTATGGAATAGGTAGTAAGTTACTAAATGTTGTAAAGAGTTTATGAGGATAGTGAGGCTCAGGTTAGGGTGTGTAGGAGAGAGGGAGATTACTTTCCAGTAAAAGTAGGTCTTAGACAGGGATGTGTAATGTCACCATGGTTGTTTAATATATTTATAGATGGGGTTGTAAAAAGTAAATGCTAGGGTGTTGGGGAGTAAGATTAAATTATGGGGAATCATGTACAAAATGGGAGTCTAGTTACTTTTTGCTGATGATACTGTGCTTATGGGAGATTCTAAAGAAAAGTTGCAAATGTTAGTGGACGAGTTTGGGAGGGTGTGTAAAGGTAGAAAGTTGAAAGTGAACATAGATATGAGTAAGGTGATGAGGGTATCAAACGATTTAGATAAAATAAAAATTGGATATCACATTGGAGAGAGGGAGTATGTGAATGTTTTCAGATATTTGGGAGTTGACTTGTCAGCGGATGGGTTTATGAAGGATGAAGTTAACCATAGAATTGATGAAAAAAAAGGTGAGTGGTGCGTTGAGGTATCTGTGGAGACAAAGAAGGGAATGTATGAAAGTATAGTGGTACCAACGCACTATGGGTGTGAAGCTTGGGTTGTAAATGCTGGAGCGAGGAGGCGGCTGGAGGCAGTTATGTCCTGTTTAAGAGACATGTGTGGTGTAATTATTATGCAGAGAATTCGGAGTGTGGAAATTAGGTGGGGTGGAGTTACTAAAAGTATTAGTCAGAGGGCTGAAGAGGGATTGAGGTAGTTTGGTCATTTAGAGAATGGATCAAAGTAGAATGACAGAGCATATAAATCTGTAGGGAAAGGAAGGAGGGGTAGGGGTCCTCCTCGAAAAGGTTGGAGGGAATAAAGGAGGTTTTGTTGGCGAGGGGCTTGGACTTTCAGCAAGCGTGTGAGAGCATGTTAGATAGGAGTGAATGGAGACGAATGGTTTTTGGGACCTGACGAGCTGTTGGAGTGTGAAGAGGGTAATTATTAGTGAAGGGATTCAGGGAAACCTGTTATAGATTTAGCCGGACTTGAGTCCTGGAAATGGGAAGTACAATGCCTGCACTTTAAAGGAGAGGTCTGGGATATTGACAGTTTGGAGGAACTTTTCTAAACTGTCGTATCTGAGCGCCTCTGCAAAGACAGTGATTATGTATGAGTGAGGTGAAAGTGTTGAATGGTGAAAATATTTTCTTTTTGGGTCACCCTGCCTTGGTGGAAGACGGCAGACTTTTTGGAAAAAAACCAAACATACTGCACTAGTTATTTTAGCAGGGATGTTAAAGAGACACTCTTCAGTAGCTTTACAAACATTATCCCAGTTTGAAAACAAAATTTACCCTTATTGAGGCGGATGGCAGAGTGCTGGTTCTCCCAGCCACCAATGAATACTTCGTACATGGGTGTAGTGTCTTCTGGTCCAGATGTTAATGCTAAATGGGCATCGTTGCTACAGGAAACACTAAATTCAAACGTGTCACCATATACTGGTATATAGTTGTAGGTCAGACAATCTTCGGTGGTATATTTTCTTTCACCTGTGGACAATTTAAACAAAAATAAACTTTCCTGCATGTTACTATTAATGTACAGTATAGTGTAAATGAGTAATTTTAGAACCAAGATGTTATGAGTAGACATGCAATACACTGTCTTTAGGAGAAAGTTGTACATTAAGAAATAAAGTGGACCCTTACCATGGAACTGCCACCAGCCAATGGCACCCCAGCCAGTGGAGTAACCATAGTGAGTGATTGGGAAAGGCTCAGGAATAGAGGCCTGCATGAATGGCTCCCATTCACCACCCTTGCCAACACGAACCTCATCGTGGTCAAAAGCAATCCAGAATTCTCTGAATTCCTCCTCGCTCAAGATGTCTGGTGTGTCCACCTTCACCAAGTCATCAGCTGTGAGGGTTATCAAAATTTAGTATTATTTCTTTAGTGTAACCTTTATGCCTACAAGAATTTAAACCAATTCTCATCCATCCGAGTCAAATATTCCGCTCTGAAGTTTTATTTTTAATTTTCCTACCAAGGTAAACTAATTAAGAATCAGGATTATACTAGCTACTGCAAAGGTTATTGAAACTGCAAAATACTGTGCCTTAGTAAATAAGGCACAGTAAAAAATATTCACATCAAACTACTGATCTAAATATTTTTCACGTTATGGAGTTTTATCCACAATTGTGTAATTGAAGTGTTAGCAAATTTAAGACTAAAAGGAAGAACTGTATTAAAGTGTTAAGTGCCCTGTGGAGTGCCTCCTGCCATAGATACCTCTAAGAAAACAGTTAGGGTGACCCAGTTTGAAGTTTGAAGGGTTGGAGAGGAAGGGGAGGGGGCTAGGTAGCTAAATTGATTTAGCAAGTAACCTTTGTAAATACTCATGGCAATAGGTGTTAGTATTACACAGACGAGAGCTTTGGCCTCTAATATGATTTTTTTTAAAACATTTGACTAACAGTCGAGCCATTTTTTAAATCTATGAAATAAATAATATAATGCTGTATCTTGGTCTTTGAAGTAAAAAAAAAAAAAAAAAAAAAAAACCATACTACTTCAATGATTAATTTTATTCTTTTGTCAGCGTTAATAATAGGAGTCCTGTTAATGCATTCCTACTGCATTATTTGTTTTAGCTTTCTTAATATTGCTCTTCCCAATAGCCACCATCGAAAGTATACTAACTTCATGATTACCTTCGTTTCTACCAGACTTTCTCTGCCATTAAACAGTCTAATCCTATTCCTTCTCAAACTCCCTCTTTCAACTATGCTACCACCCTCTCAGCTTTCAACCAGACTCTCCACTATCTTATATACCAAGTCTTTGGACTGAAGCCATTTATGGCGGAGTTTCCTTATTCGCCTATCATTGCATACGTGTGCCTACAACCTTTTGGTATCACCATACCACTTCCACCATAGTTACAAACCATTTGACCAGTTCAATAAACAAATTATGAAAGTTACGTTAAATTTCAAGTCTTCTTTATGCCATAAACTAATTACCGGCAGCTACTCCTGAAATATCATGTCACCCCCTTTTCAATATAACCATATGTGGCACATTAAATAAGCATTTATATTTGGAGAACTCAAATCAGGTTAGGTTCAGGTAAGGACAGGTTACGTTTTGTCAGTTACAAACCAAGAACGCCACCAGTATTTATAGTCAGGCGCGACCTATTTTATATTAAGAAATTTTCCTTTCCGTGCTGTACAAGTTTTATATGGTGAAGAGTACAAAATTCTATCTAGCAGTTGGCAGCTATTACCCAAACCTGCCCGACATGATTTTTTGAGATGCCTATTCATTAAGGTAAAAGGAAATTTGCTTCATACTTACAGCTATCCACTAGGTTGCATGGAATATTATTGAAAGCGTTAAGGTACATGTATATTTTTTTTATATGCATAAGCTCAATTTTTTTTTTTAGCTTAGCCCACTAGTATAAAAGGAAAAGTTTTCACCTGCAAAGTGAAACAATGGATAATGGTACAAGTGTTTCATTAAGAAACTTATGTCAGAAACCTCTATACATTTTTTTTGAGGAAAAAATGCTAACTTTTCTTGAATCTGATGGCAGAAGCGGCACCTTCCCAGCCACCAATGAACACTTCCAGCATGGGGTCAGTCTCCTCCCCTGCAGAGGTGAAAGCAATGTGGGCATCATGGGCGGCCTTCACCTGTAATAAATGATTGAGCTTCAACCGTGTGTAAAATATATTAGCCATCAATGGGTACACAAGTTGGAATCAAGTGTCAAAATTACATTTACGAGGTACATTAATAATTTACGCCACGGCACTATTGATTTAAAAGAAAAACTACTTGCCTGGAAGTGCAGTGTCTTTCCAGAGATGTTCCTGAAGCGGTACTCCTTGTTCTCATCAGTACCATACGAGGGCCAGTCGTCACCTGTAATTTATGAAACATTTATACATAAATATCAGCAGTCATGTTTAGAGTCAAAGATAGCTCGAAAGAGGTTGTCATGAAGGTTTGTACGAATGTTGACTCCTGGTCAAGTGTTCTTGCTTAAGGGCTGTCTTATAGTGATTACACGTGAATCACTACTACACTGGTTTAATATGCTATTATGTACCACACTGTTTCTAAGCTATCCTGATTATTTGAGCATTGGGATTCAAAAAATCTGCTAGAATTAGCAATGTGTTAAGACAACATTCAGCCCCTTCCCTCCTGGTCAAAGGTTTAAAAATATCTATGACCCTGGTAGGGTTAGCGCTTCCTTTTGATTATAATTAAAAATATATACCTACCATGCTCACTATGTAGGGTATTTTGTACAAATATTAAACCTAGACCTGAACTCAAGGAGAGCTGCAAGAGAAAAATACAATTAAAGTATTCCTTTCACACCTTTTATTCTGCTCAATCCAAGCAGAAACCCCCTATATAGATAAAAGTTTAAAAAATGGAACAAAGTTTTACCCCTTCCCCTTTGTCAACCGCGTCAATATTAAAAACATTGAAATATGACGTGAATGTTCGTAAATTGTCATGCATTGATTACTCAGCCACTACAATTAGAACCAAAATTGTCAAGCCATCAATTACCCTTTCTTTATATTAAAAGTATTCTAGCAATTTATTACCTAAGCAAGGTAAACTAGTATTTAAGACCAGGTATTATGCAACTGGTCTAAATTCATTTGGTATACTTTTAAGCCTACTCTTAAGTTTGATCGAAAGGCTGTATAGCCTAAATTACAGAATTTATATTTCAGTTCTATTATGAACAACCCCTCAAGGGGGCACTGTTTAAACTATTTTACCTATCTCTGGTCTAACTCAACTCCCTTATTTTCCTTGACACAGAGACCTGTAGATTACCGCTCCATGGAGTAAAGTTGAGGTAAGGCAAAACCATATAGTACATATACATTAGAACTAGAACCTAACATGCCTGAAGCATAGTGGAATTTTTTTTTTTACACAATTTCCTAAATGTAGAACATATGAATGAATACAATAATTGCATAATATATGATGCTGTTTGGGGGTGGAGAACAGTCTGTAGAGACGCCGGTGAGAAAGACGCCATGTTGAATTTAATGTGTGAGCACTGGTCGGAATTTTACACCAGGAATTCGGAGTTTTCAGAGGCCTAATGGGGTGTTTCGGCCTGAATTTGTAATAAGAACCCGTGTTAATGTCCCCTTCTGAAGAATTGGGAGGAGAAATTTGCAAGACTAAGAATTGCGTGTGGATGACGAAAATAGAGGACTTCAATGAATCCTTTCCAACAACACACCTTAGCTAGGTGACTATTACCCATAATGTACAGTAGTTTTTGAGTTGGCCTTCGTAAATCCTTTCTGCTAGGGGTTAGGGTAGGGTGCTCCATCAGCATCAAGCTTCTTCCCGTAATTAAATGGTAAGTGGTATTCAAGTTCTTTTCTAATAACACTATTGTGTTAATATGAATAAATTGTGTATCCAGCAAGCCTAATCTCATACAGTCCACTAAACTTCAATGTTCAGAATAGCTGGTTTTAATTTTATAATTTAATGTCAGGTCAAGCTTTGTGAAAGCAGGTAGGGAGTGGCTTCGAAGGAGTTGCAGTTCAGTGACCTACTGTGACCCCACTTACCTCAACCAAATTACTTGCAGGTAATAATTCAGGTAATGCCCTGTAAACCTCCTGCAGGCAATTTACTCACATAATAAATAATAATAATTTTTCACTGTTCACAGAAGACAGTCTTGTTGCAGTACATTTAATATACTTTTCATGATCGTTACATTTTTTTAATACGTAACAGCTACTACATTCAAGAGCTCAAACCCACAGTAGTCATACAGCGTCCGGAAAGAGAAAGGCAGGTCCAATTAATTAGAATCCGACAGCATGTACAATGAAATTTATTTTTAAAAAAGTTACTGGAAGATTTAAATTAAGGTTAGAAAAAGGAGTTGTAGTTCAGTGATCTACTGTGACTTAAGTCCCACTTACCTCAACCAAATTACTTGCAGGTAATAATTCAGATAATGCCCTGTAAACCTCCTGCAGGTGATTTGCTCACATAATAATAATAATAATTTTCACACGTATATCACCAAGACAGCAGGCGGATTACAAGCAATAAGTGCGTCTGTGAGAAGGGGATTATCCATTTAAAAGTGGAATTTTCTCAATTTCTGAATATATTAAGATTTCATGGCAATTATGGGCTATATTCAGATTGCAAAGCACTAATGAATCCGAGCACATTTATTTGAGCTAATCACTGCGTGGGAGAAGATATTTCCCCCTGTTAAGCGTTAATTTTGTGAAAATCGTAAACATTCTATGCAAACTCGTGGATTTATTTACTAAACTGTTAGGGGCGTACAGTGCTTGAACCAACTGAATTTCATATTAAAGTGCTGCAAATTGAAGTCAAAATTACACTGATCACACTGTCACAGACGGCCGCGGGGGTATTGACCCCTGACACCCTCTCCAGGTATACTCCAGGTAAGCTTAACAGCATTAAGATGTTAAGGCTTATGAAGAATGGAAATAAAGCCTAGTTTTGAATTTCTCTTAATGGTCAAACAAAGCAGTTTGGTGTAGGGTAATGACAAGTCCTGGAGAAGGCAGGGTAAAATTTAATATATTAAGTCAATTACGTGTGTGACTGCTACTAATATCTAGCATCTCTAGAATAGTGATTTAGTTCAGTGGATTAATGGTGTAAACAAAGCTAGCTCCTGATAGTCACACTTAACACCAAAAACGGCTGTTCATCGAAGCTATCTAAATCCCTCACGGATAAGGGAAAAACTATTTAGAGATCAACCGAGCCTCTCTGTCTGACTGCACTTCTGAGTGAACTCAAGTCATCCTCCATGAACAGTTTCCGAATGGGATGTATTCGAATTTAATTGCGGGGAAAGCTTAAACCGTGGATTACAGTACGCTACGTTGAAGCAATTTAAAATTTAATTGAAATGGGTAAAGAATTGGGCAAACCCTATAATCTCAAACTAGGGCTCAAGGCTACTGTTTGCATGTAGAGTTCTCAAATATTTGCTAGTTGCACGATAGCGTTTTGTGGCTATTGAAAACCCGTCCAGGTTGCATGCCGAGAGTACGTGGATCACCAGCACGAGTGGAAACGTTGTGCAAGTTTCCTTAAAACTACTGCCCTTGTTCACCTAGCAGTAAGTAGGTACCTGGGTGTTAGTAGACTGGTGTAGGTCGCATCCTGGGGGACAATCAAAGGACCCCATTTCAGTCCTCAATGACATCCTTGATGGTTAAACTCAGGGTTAAAAATCCTAACAAAATGTTACCCCCTTTATTGAAACTTTACAACCAATGATTGCGTAGACCTCTTAGCATATCACCGTGCCTAAAATCTACCTGGAGAGAATTCCAGGGGTCAACGCCCCCGCGGCCCGGTCTGTGACCAGGCCTCCTGTTGGACCAGAGCCTGATCAACCAGGCTGTTACTGCTGGCCGCACGCAGTCCAACGTACGAACCACAGCCCGGCTGATCAGGTACCGACTTGAGGTGCCTGTCCAGTGCCTGCTTGAAGACAGCCAGGGGCTTGTTGATAATCCCCCTGATGTATGCTGGGAGGCAGTTGAACAATCTTGGGTCCCTGACACTTATTGTGTTGTCCCTCAACGTGCTAGTGGCACCCCTGCTCTTCATTGGGGGGATGTTACATCGCCTGCCGAGTCTTTTGCTTTCGTAGGGAGTGCTTTTTGTGTGCAGCCAATAAAAGATTAAATTCTTAAAAAGTAAATTTTATATTCATGGGGAGCGCTAAAACCGTAGGTATACAGCAGTAAGGGCAATGGGAACCCTTCAGATTCCATTCAGTGAATGGAAACCAGGTCAAATTCCTTGAATAAAGTCATCTACCGGAACAAAGGATCATCAAGGTCAAAAAAAAAAAAAAATGTTAAGAGTATCTAGCATCTCGACTGCTGTAAGGCAGTGTGGGAGTCAAGGTCACTCAAGAGTCTCACCATCTGTTCTGGTGAGCTTACCTCATACCTTCACTCCTTCCCTTGCCTACTTCCCCGCCCTGCATGCCTGTACCTAAACACCAAAAGGCATGCTTCTTACCTCCTTCCCTAAAGTAAACACCAAGAATAAGACTTATGACAGAACAAATACAAGTTTTACCCCTCAGCAGTTACCCTAAACTCTCTCCCACTTGGTCTTGTCCCTCCCACAACACCTAAAGTGTTCTAGTGGGTGACGTCAGCAGTATATACAAGATAAGTGGTGTAGTGGGTGTGGTGATCTTCACTGGAAGAAACTGGGATATTTGTCAAAGCGAAAGTCTCCACGCCTACATAAAAATCCAATAGATGAACTTTCTAGTGAAGCAACAGAGCTAAGCAGACTGGACCAATAATATACACTGAATTTCTGAACACTTAAGGTGTCTTAAAAAAAGTTAATCAAATCAGAATAATCCTGAACAAACTACTTCCCATAAACTCAAGTTCGTGGTAATTTATCAAATTTTAGTATACAGTATTAGATGAAAGAAGACTTTGCAAATATGCATCCATCATTTTTTGCTTTATGCAACTTTACGACCATTTTAGAAAGATGAAATTTAAATGCCCTAATATATTCGAGGTTAGCCGATTCTATTAGCCAAAGAAACTGCAAGCAAAATGGAAGAGCCTATAAGAGCGCTAATACCATATATACTAGGTTGTCAACTCTACAGATGAACCAAGAAACTTGGGAAACTATGTAAAAAGAAAAAAACAGCCTCCAAGCCTGAAATTTAAAAACGTGCAACTCAAGCGAGACTTGCGTATATGTTAATCCTACATCAGCATTTTTGGAGGGTGAAGTCATACCTCACTAACACTAGCCTCCCAACCTTGGCCTGCCTCTGGCAGATTTTGATCCTCTCCGGAAGATTGTTTTCTTTACGCAGGTTTTTATATACACCTTTAGAAAGTCTGGTCCGATCGACTTTCAAATTTCCGAAGCTTGTGCACTAACTAGGGAGAGATTCTTACAGCCTTTTATGTGCTAGGTGTGGTTAATTTTTATGTATACCATCAGACTTTCAAGGCATTATTTAGAGTAACATGGAGGCGGTAAACCGCTAGGAGTCTTGTAGAGCCTAAGATAAGAGGCATTCAGGTTAGATTTAAGGAAAGGGGCCTGTCTTTCCTTGAATCTAGTCCTTCACCAGCATCAAAGCACCAACCTTGAGGAGGGCTTCTTCGGAGAAGCTTGTAATTTTCACAGATGTGCATCTTTAGAAGATTGAGATGCAAGTGTAGGTGTCAATTTGCCATTTTTAAAAATTTGATATTTTTTTATAACTTTTATTTAACCCGCTTTAACCTGTAAATAGCTGATGACTACATGCTGTCCAAATTTGAATAGTCTAAACTTGTTGAATTTAAGTTACCTGAAATCTTACGTTAGCTCTTCTGATCTACTTCCAAACAGTAAAAGCTAGTATAGTAGAATTAATATGTAGTAAAGTATTGGTATACAATACCGACAATGAGACTTGGAATACCTGGGTATCTTTATTATAAAGTTTCGCCAGCCAGTGGCTTTATCAATTCAATACAGAAGTTATTTGGTGTTGAAACTAGAGACCTCTGTATAGAATTTATAAGCAATTGGCTGGCGAAACTTCATAAGATACCCAGGTGTTGCTCATGAGTATTTTATACCATTACTGCTACCATACCCGTGACACTTACAACATCGTGGAGTCTTTATACAGAAGATACCGCCAACTATTTTTGATAATCTCTGGTCCAACTTCGTAAGTTACACATACTTGCCTATGCTTCAGAGTTAAAGACTACGGTGAACATATAGGCCGAGGCACTGATTACCTCTCCTACTTTGTTTCAGACTTTCATAGCCTCTTGAAATTATAAAACCACTGGCTAGCCTAATTTTATAAGAACAGGTATTCCACACGTCTTATCAATTTTAATTAAAATTCCAAATTTAAATAAACACTTTTGATAATTTCAGAATGTCATCCAATGTGCTTCAAGCATGAAAGTAAATTTAAAAGTGAAATTTCTGGAGCGGTTTCAAGAAAAGTGCTGCTGTAGGTAGGTAGATCCATATACGATAACTAAAGAATGCCTTTCGCGGTAGCTTTGAAGCTTTCAAAGCGAATGTATTAAGTGCAATATTCACTATTGTGCAGGTGCCAATTTCCAATTACGTAAATAGGATAATCTTTACAGGATAACTTTCATGTCTTCACTTCAGATATTCAGCGCAGATATTTAACTTTGAAATTTATGCTGCACTTTTACTATTCCTCTCGTGCCCTTTGAAATACAGGGAGGGGGCTGGAATATGGAATACGGATACTTTCAGTTGAGCAGGTTAGGCAAGGTTTGTCAGGAAATAGGACGTGTTTCCTGACGCGGGTCTTAGTCAGATGACCCACCGTTGGAGCTTTTGGTCATCTGACCGAGGCCTTCCGCTGGCTTACCGGTCCACCCCTTTAAAAATTATGGTCAGTTATACACTCAGTTGAGCAGTCACCCAAATATGAAGTTTCGCACAACCTCTGTGCAGCTAAATTATGGAAAACAGAGATGATTCTTCACACTAAGAGCTAAGCGGGTAGGGTGATGAGGGTAGTCAAGCATTTACTGTTCATTTAGGCCATGTTAACACTAATACGCAAACAAACAAAAAAGCCAAAAATAAAGGGTATCTGGTGCTATTAGTCACAGCTGATGCAAATTGAAGGAAAGAACCATGTAGTTAACCTTTCCTTGATAATTTTCTTCAAATCAGAATACAAATTCAGCAAGCTATTGGGCATCAACGCCCGAGGGTGGGATCAAGGGAGTTTAAGTTACTAAACCCTGCAGCTGTTGTCTGGATTGCTCCATTTGCATTTACCTATTTTTTTTTACAATACACGGCATAATTTTACTATTTGCTCAGTCATTCTGGTGAACCCATGAATGCCCGGACAGAAGGCATAACCATGTCCGGACCCCAGGACAAGACATTCTCGAAACTAAGTACCAGCGCTGAAGAGTTGTGACCATATGGAAATTAATGCAGTCATATTTAAGGCAGTGGTGTGCGTAGTAGCGCAGTGTTTTCCAGAAGGGTAAAGAGTAGAAATCAACAAGCGGAGTTTATTTTCAGAAGTCTAAACAGAGATTGCTCTTCCCCCCCCTCCCCCCTCCATCCTCCTAACCATACTTTCGTCCGCAGCTAAATCAATGGCCGGCAGGCGCTACCCCATGATCCTTCAAGGCCGCTGTCTAGACTAGTGCAAGAGTTTGCACGAATATTTGGCGAATAACAATTGTTAGTTTGCCAGTGAATACTTGAGGGTTGGGGTTATTATATTAATGGGCACTACTTAATTTTGTGCTCTTAATAATCTTTCTACCTTTCGTTCCCTAATTACTTGACACTTTCAGCCGATGTGTACATTAAACCGTTTATGCCTTTATGTTTATAACAGCCACAATTTTATCAGTTCTCGAGCTTATCACCTTTCGCCCTCTGGATAAGGGTCATTTACTAAGCAAGGATTCCATACAATTAAAGCATATTTGAGAATGTGCTAAATTTAACGAGTCTAGGTTTTTGAATAGAGAGCAGGCTTTGTGCTGCACAATGTGTACGTACACTTCCTATATAGTCTTCATTTAGGCCCAAAATGATACAGGCTCCTGCATATGGATGCATGCGTTTAAGCTGTGTATTCGTTGACCAACAATGTAGTACATGTTAGTTTCAAGGGGGGAGGGCCCACATTGAGTGTCAAAGGGAGGGGGGTAAGCTGACAGTGTCAAAAGGGAGAAAGGGATTGTGAACGCGCACGCTGGTAGCATTCTCCCACATGTGAGGGAGGGGCGTGTCCACCGGCGGGTGACCTTGGGTGTGCTTGTCTGGCAGTGGCAGAAATTTATTCCTAGTTTTTTTTCTCCTTGTCAGTGACCCGAGCACGTGTCTGAACGTGACAATTCCGGAGTTCCCTTAAAAGATTCCTTGGCGCTCTTCGGACAACCGAATACTTAACTTAAACCCAATTAAGTAAATTATATATATATGTATATTATATAATTAACAGGAATAACTAGGAGCAATACCGCGACGAATACACCGAATAACCCGTAAATATGAAACTATGTGCAGGTTACTTTTGAATTAACAGTGTTAGTAGCCTAGAATAACCCTTAGTGAAGCTACTGTCCTACTTCCACTGGGATCAGTTTTATCCTTTTCCTCCAGGAAAAGGATAAAACCATACCAGTCTGGCTTATCCTTTCCCAGGATGACTCAATTATGTGTAGGCGTAATAAGTCCTAACCAGGGGTAAGGAATGAGTTTCCTACTTGCTAATAACCCTACTTAACAAATAAAATGCCATTAGTTTAACACTGTTTACCACGGTGCCCGGTGGCAAAAGCTCTCGCTTCCCACGGTGAGAGTCCGTGTTCGATTCCTGGCGAAGGGGTGGAAACATTGGATGTATTTCCTTACACCGGTTGTTTATGTTCACCCATCAGTATAAAATGGGTACCTGGGAGTTAGTCGACTGATGTGGGTCGCATCCTGGGACAAAACTGATCTAATTTGCCCGAAATGCTCTGCATAACAAGCGGCTTTCTATATAGTATGTCATTGATGTCAGGTAGGCCTGTATACCTTGTACATGTACTTGTAGTAAATTTATTATGAAGCACAACACTTTAGAATTCAAAGAAATATAAAAAGGAATAAACTTGCACACGAGAGTCACTCCCTACGAAAGCAGAAGACTCGGGAGGCGATGTAACATCCCCCCAATGAAGAGCAGGGGTGCCACTAGCACGTTGAGAGACAACACAATAAGTGTCAGGGGCTCAAGACTGTTCAACTGCTTCCCAGCATACATCAGGGGGATTACCAACAAACCCCTGGCTGTCTTAAAGCAGACACTGGACAGGCACCTAAAGTCTGTACCTGACCAGCCAGGCTGTGGTTCGTACGTTGGACTGCGTGCGGCCAGCAGTAACAGCCTGGTTGATCAGGCTCTGATCCAACATGCCTGGTCACAGACCGGGCCGCAGGGGCGTTGACCCCTGGAACTCTCTCCAGGTAAGCTATTAATATTACCTGGAGTCTACCTGGAGGGTATTCCGGGGATCGACGTTCCCACGGCCCGGTCTATGACCAGGCCTCCCGGTGGATCAGGGCCTGATCAACGAGGCTGTTACTGCTGGCTGCACGTAGTCCAACGTACGAACCACAGCCCGGCTGATCTGGCACTGACTTTAGGTATCTGTCCAGCTCCCTCTTGAAGGCAACCAGAGGTCTGCTATTTAATGTTCATAAAAACAATTAAATCTTGTTGGGGGGGGGGGGAAGGGGCTTAAACGGAAGAAATGTCAGGATGAATAGCAAAATTTTAATGTAAAATCCAGGGTGCCACTCTTCACTCACCATAGTGCTGGTAACTTGCCTCCTAACATGGCCCTTGCTGCTCTTTTTCTCTACCGCCCCTAAACTTTCCTTTTTAGTCAGCGGATCTGTTATTGCCTCTAGAAAGCCGGTTATGCGTCCATGGACGTATCCCCCCGGTCCCATAGTGAGCCGAGGCCGTTAGAAATAGAATTTTCAAGGAATTATATTTTTAGTTTAATACTAGTTCAGATATGTTAGACTTTGATGCTCGTGGAGGACGAACAATCCAGAAAGATTTAACTCTAATCTCAATTCGTGTGCCTGGCTTCATGCAAGAGAATGTTGCCTTCACGTCTCAGGCTATTGAAAGTAATGCGAATGTGATAAACTTTTAATTTTCTAGATTTTAGCGATATGACAGTTCGAAGGTTACTATGGCGAAAGCCCAGTCAGAGATTACAATAAATCTTGGTACCATCTGGCTGGTTTAGGATAACACTTGCCACCTTTCTCCTGTCAGTTAAGGGAGCAAACAGTGATTGTCTGTAGGTCTTGTATGATCCAGAGCAGTGATGATGATTATTATTATTATTATAATCAAATAGAAGCGCTAAACCACAGGGGTCATACAGCGCTGCAGGTCACTGAAGATGATCTCAGTTTCTTGTAGGTGGGCATGTCAAAATTATCTGCCAGGATGGCGGGGAATGTTTTAGCAAAATTCCTGTAATTTTATTTTTATCTTTATTCACCGGTCCCATGACTTGGGAGAACAAGCGAATCATACAAGAAATGTAAAGTGGTTTGCCAAAATGCTGAAATCTTTAGATTGCATACACATTCGCTATTTTTGCATTGGCCAGAAGAATGAAAAGATTTGACATCTTAATAATTACCATTTTTTTAAGGGTTAAGAATTTTCTTTATCTCCATATTGTGTAGATTATCTGAAATAATTATGACTAACATATGTAAAGACGTAATTAGGTGGTAAAGATTCATTGCGACTGTCTTGCGACGAAGCTCAGTGGTGAATAAGGGGTGCAGGAACCTGCCGTTCAGGCGGCACAATTAAAAGACTGCGAACCCCAGGTATCTCTTTTCTGTTGTGTCAATAACCTATGTGACATGTCAAGATATCTTATTAATGAAAATAAGATACCAGTTATACTAAGCAAATTTCCTAAATTTGCTTGTAACAGATAAGTGAATTGTAGATATAAATCCAAATGTACAATTGTTAACCCTTTTGGGGTCAAGTGCCTAGGCCTTTTGTGTATCCATATGCTCTTGCGCTACCGTCCACAGGATGGATATGGGGTGCACAATAAACTAGCCACTTCGGTGGCAAAATCTAAATCTAATCTGTTGGGTGAATGGGGAGTAACACTAGTTTCCATTTATGCTGGGATCGAACTCTGGTCTAATGAAGAGAGCAGAAGGTGCCACCCTAAACTAAACCGTCATGTAGTTTTGTCTGCCCACAGTTCTCGTCAAAAGCAGGGGACTTTTCCAAAAATAGTGATATAATAGACCGCTTTAATGAGTAGTTGTCGGTAACTATTACCCCACTTAATTAAAACTAAAAAAATATCAATAAAAGCAAAACATACGCAAAGCTCAAATGCCATTTTGTGAAGTATTAGGGCCAGATCAAAACAACAGCACAATTAACCTCACCCATAATTAAATGTTTGATGTTGATGAAGGTGTAGCTGTTACACACTGACACAAGACACTGTGGAAGCTAGGAAGGCTTTGAGCTTGATTGACCAGAGCGTCGGTAAGATGGGGAAGGAAGAAGGATGGGTAAGGATGGAAATTGGGAAATAGGTGGGGGGGAGAGGGGGAGGTTAGGGTTATAAAGGTAAGTGGCAGATCAAAACAACAGCACAATTAACCTCACCCATAATTAAATGTTTGATGTTGATGAAGGTGTAGCTGTTACACACTGACACAAGACACTGTGGAAGCTAGGAAGGCAGCCGCACCCACCCAACCTTATATATACACACCCACTCAGCAGCCATCTTGCGCGCGCACCTTCACATTAATAGTTTCTCTAGTTGTATCTGCAACTCTTGGGGTAGCCCTAATGTTTAGATAAATTTATGCATATTCTGGACTATTTGGAGGCTCACTTTACTTGACGACATTTGTGACTATGTATAGGTTATTCTGTTACAGAAAGCAATCCTGGTATTTTTCAGAGGGAGTTGGCAGCTGAAACTTGACAGCCGGGTAATATTCTTCCTTAATACGGCTTCTCATGTAGTGATGGTGGCCATCTGTGAAACAACAGCTTTATAAATCAAGGTGTCTATGCTGAAACTGTATATTAGTTCATAACTATCCTAAATAACAGTCTTAAGGAAAAAGTTGGCTGAGCTAAGGGATTACATTGGCTGCGTTCCAATGCCTGAGGTGTTACCACCACACAAGTACTACTGCAGCATTCCTGTATGACACATTCCTAGTGTGTAAGCGCTCTTCATGAAACAATAAACACCTAGAATTGGGAAATTCAACACAAACTCGAGAGGAACATGTCTGTGTTTTCTTTGCGAGGAGGAAGTGTTGAGCATATGGCAACAGAGATCAGACACGGTTGAAGGCCACATCTCTACCACAGTCCTCCACGCCATTACTCAGGCCTAAGCTTGTATCACTATGTATGTTCGTGCCATCAATATATGCTTAGATATATAAAACCATATCACTTCACACCACAATGCTAGTAAACTAGTGATGTCTAGCGATCTGGGGATATATTAGTTTGTTAGTCTTAATTATGAATGATAATTAATCGCAGACAAGCGATTGTAAAATGCAAAACTAGCCACCAGAGAATGAAAGGAGCTAGCTCTAGGCCTTTTGCATGTGCTTCATCACGAGCTATTGTAACCTTGCATTTTACAACATTGCATTGCTCCTGAAGAAGCACTTGCAATAGTGCAGGAGCCCTATAGCCAGTTCTCTCCATCCCTTGGTGGCTAGTTTTGCCACTAGGGGATGGAACCACGAAAACAATTGGTTTTAAAGCGAACAGCAGTACTACAACTGGCCGGGAATCGAACCCAGGACTCATACCAAATTCCTGATGCTCTAGAGTCGACACATCACCACGGCTCATAACGCTAGGCGTCCAGTGAAATCACTAGACTAAGTTTCCTCCTAATGTCAACCGCATTCGCAGGAAGGTAAGCTGCGAAACTAATTTCATTCTCCTTCCGTTTGGATACCATCCTCACGAGCACCATAAATACTTAGGCAACCATGCATACAAATTTTAAATCAAAGAACGATACTGCAGCTGGCCGGGGATCACCAAGCACCAGCAGGAAACATGTCTACTGATTTCAGCAGGCGCCTAGCGTTATAAACCATGGTATGCTTAATACCATATGACACATAAGATGAACTATTAAAAGGAAGGTACCATAATGCAGGTGAAGGGGTCTTCATCCAAGGAACCAGAACTATCCTCGCTCTGAATCGAATCTGATTGCCTTCTATATGACATCTACGTATTTAACACTCCCCATAAATTTATTATTATTATTATTATTATTATTATTACTGCATTACTATGTAGATTTAACCTAATACTTAAATCCCTTTCCGGATGCTCTTCAATTATGTTAACATTCTCGCATACCCAATAATTAACATTTTTACGCCTATTTATTAGGGGAAACTGACAGCAAGGCGTTGCCTAGAGTGCTCTGTTTGGTGGGCAACGAGGTGTGAGTGTTGGTGTGGGTGGTGTGTTGATGGGGCTGCCAGGTGTAAGTGGTGAGTGTTGGTTGGGCTGCCAGGTGTACGGTGTGAGTGTTGATGGGGCTGAAAGGTGTAAGGTGTGAGTGGTGAGTACTGATGGGGGTGTAAGGTGTGAGTGGTGTGTTGATGGGGCTACCAGGTGTGAGTGGTGAGTGTTGATGGAGCTACCAGGTGTGAGTGGTGAGTGTTGATGGGGCTGCCAGGTGTATGGTGTGAGTGGTGAGTGTTGCTGGGGCTGCTACCAGGTGTAAGGTGTGGGTAGTGAGTATTGATGGGGCTGCTGCTAAGTGTAAGGAATGAATATTGAGAGGTGATGCTTGTGTGGTATGACTACACTCAGCACAGCTGAGTGCAGACCTCTTCCACCGCTTAGCACACATGTGTAGGGACCCTCCCCACTCAGCACACAATTAGGTAACATTCGCTGCCCAGCCATGGGCGTGGCAGGTGGTCTGGTCTGGCCTCTTGTGGAGCAGTGGTAACTACTCGTTTTCAAAGCAGGATGGCTGAGCAGTATCGACGACGAGTTAACACTGTCTGTGTGGAGCTTGTTCGTGGGGCTATTTATCCAAATAACACGACTATCCTGTTACCAGCTATCATTAGAGACACATATGGCATCGACAAGGGCGATATTTACTGCATAGCCCTCAACGGCAGTGTGAGAATATTTGTGAAGCTAACGACAGCACAGGTGTATGAGACGCTTGTTGACACGTTTGAGGATAGACGTCTACAGGTCAACGAGTCGGTGGAGGTTAAATTGAAAGACGTATCACTACAATATACTTGGATTCGTATATGTAACCTACCATTTGAGGCCAACGAACATGACGTGAGAGAGGCCTTTAAGGTTTATGGTATCATTCATTATGCAGCCATGGGTAGATGGTCCGACGGTTTCTGGTTTCTACGAAGGAACACCGGAGGGTTCTTTCAATTTGAAAATGACGCTGAGGAGGGCCATACCTTCCTACGTAGTGTTGCCTGACTTTAGAACGCAGGTTTACGTCACTTATGTGGGTCAACGTAGAACTTGTCGTATATGTAGCTCATATGACCACATTGCAGCTGAGTGTGCTAAGCGACAGGGGAGGCGACAGGATGACAGGCATACTGTTGGGGCTATGGATGAAGGCACACAGAGACAGATGGATGGTGTGGGCATGAGAGGAACTGCAAAGTGGAGTGATATTGTTCAGGCGTCGGTGGATGTGTTTCAGACGCTACCGGATGACATGCAAAGGACAGTGGAGCGAAAAGTGGAGAATGCAGATGTCGAGCTGGATTTATGTATTGTAGGAGAGATCCCAGAGATGCTGTGTAGGCTGTTGGACGGCTCGCAACGTCAGGTGCAGGTGGGCTCGAATGAGATGGTGGAGGAAATACTACTGTGTGTGGTGGACGGACTGGGGGACAACTGTCCTGAGATTACCAATCTTAGTGTGCAAGAGGTACCAGTAATGGTACATAATGAAGATAGGAGACCTGGTATGGAGGTTAGTTTTGGTTCTAGGAAGAGATCCATGGGTATGGAGGAGGATGATGTCCTCACACCAGCTCAGAGGAATTGTAAAAAGGCTTTGGTGGACGTTAAGCAAAGGTCACCTAACGGTGTGAGCGGAATCAGTGGGGTACGGGGAGTACAGGATATTGATAAGGATCCTATAACTGAACAGGGTGATTTGCAATCTGTGGGGAGGAGATATGTCAGGTCTAAAAGTAAACCCCCCTCATTTATATTCAGGTGCATCGGGCTATGACCCGATACGTCAGGACACATATATATGATGATATATTAACTCATTGATATATTTTGACAAGGTTGGATGTGTTAATAAGCATGATTATTTCTATATTGTACTTGTCATATATTTTTGTATGTGTATAGCTTAAGTGTTGTAGGCTTCTTGTATAACAGACACTTTCTAGTGTGTTATAATTTTGTAATGGTTTAGCGCTTCTTTTGATTATAATAATAATATAATTTTGTAAATATAGTGGCCCCCACTCGCACACAACTGAGTAGGGACGTCCCCACTTTGCACACTTCAATAAGGAGCCCCACTCAGCACATTTTAATAAGGACCCCCACTCAGCACACTTCAGTAGGGACCCCACTCAGCATACTTCAGTACGGACCCCCACTCAGCACACTTCAGTAGGGACCCACACTTTGCACACTTCAGTAGGGACCCCCACTTTGCACACTTCAGTAGGGACCCCCACTTTACACACTTCAGTAGGGATTCCCCACTTTGCACACTTCAGTAGGGATTCACCACTTTGCACACTTCATTAGGGACCCACCAGTTTGCACACTTCAGTAGGGACCCTCCACTTTGCACACTTCAGTAAGGACCACCCCACTTTGTACACTTCAATAGGGACCCACCACTTTGCACACTTCAGTAGGGACCCCCCACTTTGTACACTTCAGTAGTAACCCACCACTTTGCACACTTCAGTAGGGACCCCTCACTTTGCACAC
>WNWK01000936.1:350000-351973 GCA_009830355.1 Cherax destructor | reverse complement strand
ACTGTAACAACCACTGTGAACACTGTAACAACCACTGTGAACACTGTAACAACACACTGTGAACACTGTAACAACCCACTGTGAACACTGTAACAACCCACTGTGAACACTGTGTGAAGGTAGTCACTGGTAGTTCCCCAGGCTACCAGTAACTACCTCAGTGGGAGGTAGTGTAGTTGTTAGTGGTGATGATGATGTTGTTGTTGTTGTTGTTACTGTTTTTATTTTTGTTGTTGTGGTGGATGTTGCTCTTGTTCTTTCTTCTTTTCTTCTTTTTCTTTTCTTCTTTTTCTTTTTTATTTCTTCTTCTTCTTCTTCTTCTTCTTTTTCTTCTTCTTCTTCTTCTTCTTCTTCTTCTTCTTCCTCTTCTTCTTCTTCTTCTTCTTCTTCTTCTTCTTCTTCTTCTCCTTTCTCTTTTTATTAATTTATTATTATTATTATTATTATTATTATTATTATTATTATTATTATTATTATTATTATTATTATTATTATTATTATTATTATTATTATTATTTAATTAATTATTATTAAAGCATTACTTCTCAGTAATATAATTAGTTAAAGTTAGCTTTAAATTTGACTGGCAAATAATCTTCTTTAATAAAATACGCAGGTTTTATTTCAACTTTCTTTAATGAAGTTTATAAAGATATAATAAATAATCATTTCTCTGATTTAAATTATAGGCAGGTGTATAATTCAATTTCTTGTGTCTAATTGGGGTTTTTATATAATGGGGGTTCCTCTGATGATAATTCATGGGGTTCTCCTGGGTGTATAATTCATATGGGTCCTCCTGGGTGTATAATTCATGGGGTCCTCTTTGGGTGTATAATTCATGGGGGTCCTCCTGGGTGTATAATTCATGGGGTCCTCCTGGGTGTATAATTCATGGGGTCCTCCTGGGTGTATAATTCATGGGGGTCCTCCTGGGTGTATAATTCATGGGGGTCCTCCTGGGTGTATAATTCATGGGGTCCTCCTGGGTGTATAATTCATGGGGTCCTCCTGGGTGTATAATTCATGGGGTCCACCTGGGTGTATAATTCATGGGGTCCTCTGGGTGTATAATTCATGGGGTCCCCTGGGTTATAATTTGGGGTCCCCTGGGTGCTATAATTCATGGGGTCTCCCTGGGTCTATATTCATGGGGTTCCACCTGGTTATAATTCATGGGGTTCACCTGGGTGTATAATTCATGGGGTTCACCTGGGTCTATAATTTGTGGGGATCACCTGGGTCTATAATTCATGGGGCTCACCTGGGTCTATAGTTCATGGGGGTTCACCTGGTCTATAATTCATGGGGGTTCACCTGGGTGTATAATTCATGGAGGTCCTTTTGGGGGTATAATTCATGGGATTCTCCTTGGTGTATAATTCATGGGATTCTCCTGGGTGTATAATTCATGGGGTTCACCTGGGTCTATAATTTGTGGGATTCACCTGGGTCTATAATTCATGGGGCTCATCTGGGTCTATAGTTCATGGGGGTTCACCTGGTCTATAATTCATGGGGGTTCACCTGGGTCTATAATTCATGGGGTTCACTTGTATCTATAATTCATGGGAGTTCACCTGGATCTATAATTCATGGGGGTTCACCTGGGTCTATAATTCATAGGGGTTCACCTGGGTCTATAATTCATAGGGGTTCACCTGGGTCTAGAATTCATGGGGGTTCATCTGGGTCTATGGGTCTATAATTCATGGGGGTTCATCGGGTCTATAATTTATGAGGGTTCACCGGGGATCTATATACGGTTCACCGGTCTATAATTCATAGTTCACCTGGGTCTATAGTTCATGGTTCATGCTCTATAATTCATTGGCTACCTGGTGTGTAAATTTCATGGACCTTCTCTACTCTCGTCATAACTTTCGTACTCTTCTCTATTACACTGCCTCTATACATCTACTCTCTCTCTCTCTCTCTCTCTCTCTCTCTCCTCTCTCTCTCTCTCTCTCTCT
>WNWK01000936.1:337500-347500 GCA_009830355.1 Cherax destructor | reverse complement strand
TCCTCTCATCTCTCTCTCTCTCTCTCTCTCTCTCTCTCTCTCTCTCTCTCTCTCTCTCTCTCTCTCTCTCTCTCTCTCTCTCTCTCTCTCTCTCTCTCTTGTTTTTAGTTTTATTTACACAGGGTTTTACAAGATTAAGTTAAGGTTCCTAACATCATTTACAAGCTAAGAGGTGTTACCTACATCATCTCTCTGTCTGTCTGTCTCTGTCTGTCTGTGTGTCTGTATGTATGCCTGTCTATCTGTCTGTCTCTCTCTCTCTCTCTAATCTTCACTAATCTCCAGCAACCATCAGTTCACGCTGTCGATCCTCTTAGGAAAGCAAACACGGGAACACAGTGTAGGAAGCTGCAGCCTGGCTGACTTTACCAGTGGATTGCTGGCTAACTTGGTGGATAGATGGATAGATGGCCGACTGGCTAAGTGGATAGGTGGGCTGAAGACACAGGAATTTCACAGGAATACTGGATGGTGGTGCTAAGGCTTGGACTGCTGGCTCAGTGATTGCATGGGAGCATTAATTAACTCTGTAACAAGACTCGTTGCATACCTCTATATATTTTTTTCCATTTCCTTAACATGCTATTTGTTTTAAGGTATGGGTTCTATGCTGGTGCTACGTACTCCAAGATGGTCCTGACGTATGTTGCATTACGTGCAATGAATGACTCTTTGTTGACATTCCTGCAGGCTACTTTTAGATTTGCCAGACGAAATACTGGCTACAGAAGTTATTCTGTTAATGTGATCCTCCGGTGATATGCTTGGCACTATGCTCACCCCTAGGTCTTTCTCTCCGTGAGATGTCTAGAGCATCTGTCCTTCGAATCTATACTCCGTGTCCGGTCTTCTCTCCCTTTTAAAATTCTTCATAATCATGAATTTGCTGGACTTACCTGACCAATCTCGTAGTCTGCCTAGATCCATTTACAACCTCTACCTGTCCCCACCTGTTTCTATTCTCCTCGTTACTTTTACATCATCAGCAAATAGGGATACAGCTGACTCAGTCCCAGCTGATAAGTTACTCTCATAAACCAGAATCAGTACTGGTCTTAATACCTATCCTTGCGGCACCCCGCTGCCTGCGCCTCAACTTGTTGCCACAGTCTCTTGTGAAGTACAGTATCCAACACCTTCTTCCAGTGAAAGAAAATGCATCTCACCCATCCATCCCTCAGAGAGAGAGAGAGACGTAATTTTTTATTTCATTTGCGTATTTGCTATGAAATATTTTTTTCTCCCAGTATAGCCTGGGAAACGGTTGTGGGCAGGACGGTCTACGACCACATCGCCTCAGGTCAATTAGCAAGAACTCATTTAAAATTAAGTCCTTTCTAAAAATTTATCTTATACGTTTAAAGATTTTTTTTTTTTTTCATTTATGTTTATGTAAAAATTAATAATTTTGTTCCAAAAGAACCTTAGAAAACTTACCTAACCTTATCATAAAAGTGAAATTAAATTTAGCCTAATCCAACAAAAAATATTTTAGATAACTTTACAATAATTTAATAATAAACAAACACAATGAAATAATTTTTCAGAATCATTTTTTGCGAAATTATTGCAAACACAAATTTTCGCTTGCCTTATTCGGCAAGAAGAGCGTTGCTATTTAAGCCAAAATAGCAAGTTTTTACCTATTAAGTACGACATATATATATGTATATGTATGTATGTATGTATGTATGAGGTCGTTGGGCGTGCTGCCGGGGGAATAAGCCTCTTACGGCAGATTATTGTACGCCCGGCAGCCGATCCTGTTATACGCACTCTGATTCCCATTATTTTTCACCGACATTTCTTTCCTTTTTTTTCAATCTCGGTCATCCAAATTTTTCGCTCCGCTAATGTTTTTATTATTAATGTAGTTGTGCGTCCTCCACTGTCTTGTAGAGGCGGGGCCAGGAGCTTCAACTCGACCCCTGCAACCACATATAGGAGAGTACATATTGGGGAGTACAGCCCAGGATGAGGAAAGCGTCAAGTTAAGGATCTGGAAGTTAACATGGCACTTAACATGTCACCAGCATGCCAGGCAAGACTAGCAAACCTCACACTGGCACTCAGGAAGACTAACACAGAGTACTTCTCTCTCTCTCTCTCTCTCTCTCTTATATATATATATATATATATATATATATATATATATATATATATATATATATATATATATATTCTCCTCTCTCCGGTGTTCCTGAGGCACTAGGGAGGTAGAGTAGAGGGGTGAAGAGCGTAGGACAGGAAGAGAGATAAAGACGCTCCGAGGGGAACAGGGAAAGATAAGGAGGAAGGGAAGGAGGTGAGGGGAAGGGGTGTGGTAAGCATGAAGGGGGAGTGAGGGAGAGGGGAGGGGGAAGGAGGGGAGGGAGGAGAGGGAAAAGGGAGGGGAGAGGGGAAGTAAAACATAAACAGCCAATGGGGAGCTAGTGTGTAAACTTAACCAGCATGTGTACATTATTATTAGTATTAATAGTATTGTTGTTGTTATTATTATTATTATGTGGAAGAACGAAATTCTCAGTGATCCGAGAAAGATTTCCCGGGATCCTACAAGCCTAGCCCCATCTACCTCAATGCACGCAAAAGAAACAGTGCAGAGTGCGGCATAAGGGTCAAACACTATGAAATATCAGCGCTTAAGATTTAAAAAACAATAATAATAATAATAATAATAATAATAATAATAATAAAAATAATAATAATAATAATAATAATAATAATAATAATAATAATAATAATAATAATAATAATAATAATAATAATAATGAATACGACATGTACGCCTGGTTCACGGTAAGATCTGGTCACTACAGTGTACAGTGCCACCACAGTGCTTCCCTCTTCAGAAAGAAAAAATATCTGGTGAAACCCGGCACTGTCAGTGCCACACAATACCGGCTCTTGTGTCAACATCTTGAAGCAACAAGAAACAAAATTTTCTGAGCATCTTAAGAAACATCTCAGCCCAGACGAGCCTGGTCCAGGACCGGTCTGAGCATTATAAAAACACCTTACAACACCTAGAAACTCTTAAAACACCAGAAAAAGACTTAAAACACTACGAAAACACCTTAAAAAGACTTAATACACTAAGGAAAACACCTTAAAAAGACTTAATACACTAAAGAAAACTTAAAATGACCTTAAAACACTAAAAAAAACACCTTAAGAGGTATTTAAAACATTAAAAACACCTTAGAAGGACCTTAAAATGCTAAAAAACTTTAATGGACATTTAAAACATTAAAAACACCTTAAAGAACTTAAAAACACAATTAAACACCTTAAAGATCCTTAAAAACACAATTAAACACCTTAAAGATTCTTAAAAACATCTCAAAATAACACTAAAAACACTTAACAAAATCATAAAATAACCTTAAAAACATTTAAAAACACCTTAAAAGTTCTTTAAAAACCCTTTAATACTTCAAAAAAAATTACAACTTTAAAACACCTTAAAAACACTTTAAAACACATTATGAGCATTTTAAAAACACTTAAAACGTCATAAAAACACCATAAAGCATTTTAAAAATACCTTAACAAATTTTTAAACACCTTAAAACATTTTAAAACACCTTACAACTTTTTAAAACCGCCTTAAAGGGTTTTAAGACTCCTTAAAGCACTTTAAAACATATTAAAACACCCTAAAACACCTTAAAACATCTTAAATTTCTTTATTACTAATTAATTTATCAAGATTACTTTACTAATTCATTTATTTATTGCTTATTTACTCACGATCATTTAATTTGCTCATTACTAATTCACTAATTTGAAATTTATTTGCTACTAATAACTAATTATTGAATTATTAATTGCGAATTTAAAAACTTTTAATTAATATTTTTACTAATTGATACATTTTTCTCATCTCTGTTTTTTTTTCTTTAATTTCTGTTGCTTTTCTTCCTCATAAGAACATAAGAAAGAAGGAACACTGCAGCAGGCCTACTGGCCGATACGAGGCAGGTTCAAATCACCTCCCGGCTTAAGCCACTGACCCACCTAGTCAGGTCAGGTCACGTCCACTTAAGGAAGGAGCACGGCGTCAGACCTAGTAGCACAAGCTAGTCAGGTCTAACTCACACCCACCCATGTGTTTATCCAGCCTATTTTTAAAACAACACAACGTTTTAGCTTCTATAACGGTACTCGGGAGTTTGTTCCACTCATCCACAACTCTATTACCAAACCAGTGCTTTCCTATATCCTTCCTGAATCTGAATTTTTCCAACTTAAAACCATTGCTGCGAGTCCTGTCTTGGCTAGATATTTTCAGCACGCTATTTACATCCCCTTTATTTATTCCTGTTTTCCATTTATAAACCTCAATCATATCCCCCCTAATTCTACGCCTTTCTAGAGAGTGCAGATTCAGGGGCTCAGTCTATCCTCATAGGGAAGATTTCTGATACATGGGATCAACTTAGTCATCCTCCTCTACGTTTTCCAGAGCATTTATATCCATTCTGTAATACGGTGACCAGAACTGTGCAGCATAATCTAAATGAGGCCTCTGCTGCTTTTCCTCTCATCTCTCTCGCTAGTTTATTAGTTTGCTGTATTTATTGAATATATTGTTAGAGTTAACTGAAAGTTATTGACCCTGAACGTCAAATAAATTATTCCCGACAGTTTTTATTGGAATTGTTTTTATTATTGTGTTGCTGGGGTGTGCTCTGTTTTTTATGATAGATGAGGGAGGGAGGAGAGGGAGAAGGAGAGAGAGAGAGAGAGAGAGAGAGAGAGAGAGAGAGAGAGAGAGAGAGAGAGAGAGAGAGAGAGAGAGAGAGAGAGAGCACTAATTCTCCCTTGAGGAATACTACACTTTCCGCGCGGCTCCAAATCCACAAGCCAGACTCCCTGGAGATCAAGGCTTACCATTCTCTCTCTCTCTCTCTCTCTCTCTCTCTCTCTCTCTCTCTCTCTCTCTCTCTCTCTCTCTCTCTACATAACAGCTACGTAGGGGAACGAACGTGGAAGACAGGGATATCGAGAGAGAGAAAGAGAGAGAGAGAGACAGACTCACAGTGAAGCAATTAATTACACCCAACACCTCTCTCATAGCTTGGCACTAACAGCGACAGTTAGCTTGATCCGTCCCTCGGACGGAGTGACGGCAGGCATCAAGGTCGCTCGCTTGACGGTATTATTCAATTTAACTAATAAGACAGGTAAATGACGGTCGACAGTTATGCAAAACTCAAAGCTGTCCTGGAGGCGAAATCTGAGTAGCTGTTTGTCTGTGGCTGTCTGTTTCTCTGTGGCTGTCTGTTTCTCTGTGGCTGTCTGTTTCTCTGTGGCTGTCTGTTTCTCTGTGGCTGTCTGTTTCTCTGTGGCTGTCTGTTTCTCTGTGGCTGTCTGTTTGTCTGTGACTGTCTGTTTCTCTGTGGCTGTCTGTTTCTCTGTGGCTGTCTGTTTCTCTGTGGCTGTCTGTTTATCTGTGGGTTAAAGACAGTTTTTACCGCTGTTGTTATTGCTATTGTTGTTGCTGTTGTTATTGTGGCTGTTGTTACTGTTATTATTGTTGTTAAACATAAGAACATAAGGATGGAGCGAGCCTACTGGCCCACACAAGGCAGATCTTTATCAAAACTACCACTACCCACAGCTACCCAAGAATTTACTCCCGTACCCACGACACCAATCAAACTCAGCCCCTCCTACTCATATATTTGTCCAGTCTCTTTTTAAAGCTACCCACTCGGAAGATTGTTCCACGCATCTACTACTATATTCGAAAACTAGTACTTACCTATGTCCTTTCTAAATCTAAATTTATCCAACTTAAATCCGTTGTTTCTGGTTCTTACCTGGTTCGACACCCTCAATACTTTATGAATATCTCCTTTGTTTATGCCCATCATCCACTTATACACTTTGATGATATCTCCCCTCATTCTACGTTTCTCCAGAGAGTGGAGATTCAAGGCTCTAAGTCTATATTCATACGGGAGATTCCTTATACAGTAAATCATTTTAGTCATTCTTCTCTGTATGTTCTCCAATGAATCTATATCCATCCTGTAGTAAGGAGACCAAAACTGAGCGGCATAATCCAAATGAGGTCTCACTAGTGATGTATAGAGCTGTAAAATAACTTTTGGACTTCTGTTGCTTATACTTCTTGAAATAAATCCTAGTAATCTGTTAGCCTTATTGCGCACACTTAGGCACTGTTGTCTTGGCTTTATATTTCTGCTTACCATGACTCCCAAGTCTTTTCCACATTGTGTATGATCAAGCTCTACCTCACCTAGTTTATAACCTCGAGAGATATTTTCATTACCAAGGACTAGTACCTTACACTTGTCCACATTGAACTTCATCTGCCACTTTTCAGACCAAGACATTAATTTGTCCAAATCCTCCTGGAGTTCACTGGTATCCTCCTCAGAATGAATCATACGGCCTATTTTTGTATCATCTGCAAATTTGCTCATGTCA
Organism: Cherax destructor; assembly: GCA_009830355.1. NCBI lineage: Eukaryota > Metazoa > Arthropoda > Malacostraca > Decapoda > Parastacidae > Cherax > Cherax destructor. The sequence continues at coordinate 341,038 of WNWK01000936.1, read as the reverse complement.
CTTGTAACCCATTTGGGATCATAACGTTATTATTTGACCTAATTTCTCTCTGGGGAATATATATGCTCTGAGCACGTTGTACATTATTAAGAAAAAAAAAATCATAAACGCAGATCCCTTCATAATCGTAAGTATGATCAACGTCAATAAGATCATTAGCTAGATTACCCCAGTCGAGATTAGACAGGTGTTCCCTAAGTCCAATATAATCGGCAGAACGAAAATCGGGGACTTTTAACATATTATCCTTTGTTGTTGATAGTGATGTTATTGTTATTGATAGTCATGTTATTGTTGTTGCTGTTTTTGTTGGTATTTTTCTTTATGGATCTGAATTCGTCTAACGTAAATCCATTGTTTCGGGTGCCTGGCTTGCTATCCTCAGCTCTCTGTCTCATTGCAGCTCAGCTTCAGAGTGTAGCGCATTCAGGAATTCCATCATTAAACAGACTCCTCTTCGGAAATCTGGTCTTTTTCTCAGATTTATCTTGACCTGATAGGCCTCTGTCTGTCTGTCTGTCTGTCTGTCTGTCTCTCTCTCTCTCTCTCTCTCTCTCTCTCTCTTTCTTCTTCATGTCCCGCACATTTATTAAACACTACCTCCACTACCTTAGCTTCCCCTCCCTCCCACTCCCTCTCCCTCCGTGTTTCCGCTCCTTCGTGTTGATCCCAACCATCCCAACCATCCCAACTATCCCTACTATTCCAACTATTCCAGCTATCTCAACTATCCCGACTATCAAAACTAATGCTAGCTATTTTTTGTGAGGTAGAATTTTTTTCTTCACGATCAACGATTTTGATATTGTCACAGAGGATCTTCACACCACTTTCCATGTGGTGTCCATAATAATACTTATAAAAATAATAATAATAATTATTATTATTATTATTATTATTATTATTATTATTTTAACTAGAAGCAGTAGTAGTAGTAATAGTAGTACTAGTAGTAGTGACAGTAGTAGTAGTTCTATTAGTATTAGTACTAGTAGTAGTACTAATAGTAGTAGTAGCAATAGTAATAGTAGTAGTAGTAATAGTAGTAGTAGTACTAATAGTAGTAGTACTAGTAGTAGTACTAATTGTAGTAGTAGTAATAGTAGTAGTAGTAGTAGTAAAAGTAGTACTAGTAGTAATAGTAGTAGTAGTAGTACTAGTAGTAGTAGTAATAGTAGTAGTAGTATTGCTGTTGTTGTCTGGTGCTTAATAAGTAACTTTATATATTATAGATAATTATTGTTGATACATTATTATTGTTGTGTAGAGACATATAAGGAAACAAACACACTGTGAAACTTCATTTGTATTCTCTCTCTGCACTATATATATATATATATATATATATATATATATATATATATATATATATATATATATATATATATATATATATATATATATATATATTTATATATATATATACATATATATGTGTGTGTGTGTGTGTGTGTGTGTGTGTGTTTACGAAGAATAAGAAGAAATAGGAGAAAAACGTGGATAAGAAGAAAATCTTAATTTTATCATCTGTAATGTAACAACAAGGTCACTCTGGATGACAAGGCTGTTCTCAAACACGCCCACACCTACACCCACACACTCGCACCCACACCCACACCCACGTCCACACCAACGCCCACACCCCAAACATTTTGCATCAATGTCTTTGAGACCTCGCAAGGGAAGATTTACATCACCACCCCGATCCTCCCACAGCAACCCACGCCCACTCCCACCCAAGCCCGCCCACTCCACACATGCCTGCACAACTGTCGCCCACTCCAAACTTTGAGTCCAAACTTGCCCCCCAACTCGTCCCTCTGAGTCGAGTTGTCCAATAACTTAGGTCGTAGTCGAGGTCCTGTGCACACTTTCGAACACCTGCTTCAATGTTTACCCCTGTAAGGTCCTAGAATTTTAGATATCCCGGTAATTAACTTAAGTAATATTATTAAGTAATTGTCTAAAGTAATTATAGTAAATAAAGTAATAAATTTAAGTAATTTTAGTAAATAAAGTGACGGATTTAAGTATTTTTTTAGAAATACAGTAATTGATTTAATTAAATTCTACGGTTTAAGTAACTGATTTATGAGAGAGAGAGAGAGAGAGAGAGAGAGAGAGAGAGAGAGAGAGAGAGAGAGAGAGAGGAGAGAGAGATGAACTGGGAATTCAGGAATGCTGATCAGCTATTCAGAGGGAATGGCTTCAGGAATTTCAGGAGTGGCCCCTGAAGGGTGAGTGGATTGTTGAAATTCTAGACTAATTATACTGAGAGAGAGAGAGGAGAGAGAGAGAGAGAGAGAGAGAGAGAGAGAGAGAGAGAGAGAGAGGTACTAGGCTCGATGCCTAGGATGTGCGGAACAAACTCCCGAGTACCGTTATAGAAGCTAAAACGTTGTGCAGTTTTAAAAACAGGTTAGATAAATACATGAGTGGGTGTGACTTGGACCTGACTAGCTTGTGCTAATAGGTCTGCTGGCGTGCTCCTTCCTTAAGTGGATGTGACCTAGACCTGACTAGATTGGGTCAGTGGCTTAAGCCGGGAGGTGACTTGGACCTGCCTCGCATGGGCCAGTACGCCTGCTGCAGTGTTCCTTCTTTCTTATGTTCTTATGATTTACACAGCCCAGTACACCCAGTATTAACTGGTGACCTGGACGTTGATCGACTAAAGGTGTCCTGGGTGTGTACTGGGATGTGTACTGGGTGTGTACTGGGTGTGTACTAGATGTATACTGTGTGTGTATTGGGTTCGTACTGGGTGTTTATTGGGATGTGTACTGAGTGTGTAATTGGTGTGTAGTGGGTGTGTACTGGATGGCTGAATCTCCACCGGTGAGTACATGGAGACTTGATCAATTGAACCTTCCACTCAAATGTAAGAGCTATCTGTCTGTCTGTCTGTCTGTCTGTCTGTCTGTCTCTCTCTCTCTCTCTCTCTCTCTCTCTCTCTCTCTCTCTGTCTCTATGTCTCTGTCTGTCTGTCTGTCTGTCTCTCTCTCTCTGTCTCTCTCTCTCTCTCTCTATCTCTCTCTCTCTCTATGTCTCTGTCTGTCTGTCTGTCTGTCTGTCTGTCTGTCTGTCTGTCTGTCTCTCTCTCTCTCTCTCTCTCTCTCTCTCTCTCTCTCTCTCTCTGTCTCTATGTCTCTGTCTCTGTCTGTCTGTCTGCTCTCTTCTCTCTCTCTCTCTCTCTCTCTCTCTCTCTCTCTCTCTCTCTCTCTCTTCTCTCTCTCTCTCAATCTTCATCTTGTTAAACTAATAAAGACTGCATTAATATTACTACTACTACTATTACTACTAATACTAATACTACTACTACTACTACTACTACTACAACAACAACTACTTCCACCACTACCACCAGTCCGATTGTTATTACTATTACTTAAAATATTATTATTATTATTAACTATTTATTATTATTAACTATTTATTATTATTATTATTATTATTATTATTATTATTATTATTATTATTTTACTTTTATTATTATAATTATTTCTACCGCTACAACTACGAGTAACTCCACTCTTAC
>WNWK01000936.1:330000-332500 GCA_009830355.1 Cherax destructor | reverse complement strand
CAGTAGCAGTGGAATGAAGGGACTTGAATAGGAGGAGGAAGAGGAAAAGGAGGGGAGGAGAAGGTTTTTTTGGGGGGCGTGGGGAGAGTTGTAGGGGAGATAGAGACTCACCCCTCACCGTCTGGTCCCCTCATACTAGCCACCCCGTAACGTATTCTCCATTCTTACCTCCCCAAACCATTCCCCTCTTATCCGCCAAACCTCTCCCCTTACTCCCCAAACCTCTCCTCTCTTACCTCCCCATCATCTCTTCCCCTCCCTCCTACCCCCAGGCCAATAACTCTCATATGAGATATTTTTATTAAACCAAGTATTCCATAACCATAACCTTCAGTAGGAAAAGTCAGATTCCTGACTTTTCCTACTAAATACTCTTTACTCTCATTTCTCACTCTCATCACTCTCATTCACTCTCATCACTCTCACTCCCTCTCATCACTCTCACTCCCTCTCATCACTCTCACTCCCTCTCATCACTCTCACTCCCTCTCACTCCCTCTCATCACTCTCACTCCCTCTCACTCCCTCTCATCACTCACCCACTCTCATCACTCTCACTCCCTCTCATCACTCTCACTCCCTCTAACTCCCTGGCGCTCCTGCCTCTCTCAGTTATAATAATGAAGACATAAACAATGGCGGGCTACAAGTAAGTAACACTGAGTATCATTTGTTTATCTTGCCGCTGAGCACCGCCGCTGAATTAACTCTTGTAAATATGTCAGTCAAGCTGTGTGAGCTATCTCTCTCTCTCTCTCTCTCTCTCTCTCTCTCTCTCTGGAGTGTGTACTGGGCGTGTACTAGATGGCTGAATCCACTTGTGTGTACATGAAGACTTGATCACTTGAACCTTCTACTCGAGTGTGAAGTCTCTCTCTCTCTCTCTCTCTTCTCTCTCTCTCTCTCTCTCTCTCCTCCTCTCCTCTCTCTCTTCTCTCTCCCCTCTCTCCTCTCTCTCCCTACCTCCCTCCCTCCTGTTACCCAACCCCTCCCTCCTCCAAGATAACACCCTGCACGTCTCTCCTCCCTCTCCATCTCCCTCATTCTCCAACAATCTCTCCTCATTATAGTACGTCTTGTGTATCACCTGTCCAACATAATTAGCCTGGCTGGAGACACCTGTCTTCCCCGTCTTACTGGCACCGCCGGTGCCAGCCCGCGATACCAACAGTTGCCTTGATCACACGCCCGTAGATTGACATGTTTTGCAGGCAGAAAAATATTTAGTGTGTACTCACCTATATGTGGTTGCATGAGTCGAGACACAGCTCCTAGCCCCGAGGTGTGTGGATAAAAATAAGTTGTTTATATATATATATATATATATATATATATATATATATATATATATATATATATATATATATATATATATATCGTGCCGAATAGGTAAAACTGGTCAATTAGCAAGAATACATTTAAAATTAAGTCCTTTTTTTAAATTAATAATTTTGTACCAAATGCACCTTAGAAAACTTACCTAACCTTATTATAACAAGCGTAATTTAATTTAGACAAATCCAACTAAATATATTTCATATACGTTTACAACAATTTATTAATAAACAAACACAATAAAATATTTTTTTTTTAGTTAGGTTCAGAATGATTTTTGCGAAATTATTGCATACACAAATTTTCGCTTGTCTTATATGGCAAGAAGAGCGTTGCTATTTAAGCCAAAATCGCAAGTTTTACCTATTCGACACGACATATACATACACCCGGAAATGTAGGAATGTGATTACTAAGTTAAGGTTTAAAAGTAACTTGAGGACTTAACCCAAGTCTCGGATGTAATTGACTCGATTCACGAGATGTAAGTTTATAAATCGTCTGAGAATTGTATATAGATTGTTACCTCCCTGAGAGTGACGCGTGATTGTTACCTCCCTGAGAGTGACGTGTGATTGTTACCAGTGAGAGTGACGTGTGATTGTTACCCCTGAGAGCGGAAGTAGGGCTTGTTTAACCGTCAGTTGACCCTGAGCTGCCCCTGTGTGTTCCCTGTCAGTGTTTTGCCCACGGTACAGTCTGCACGGTCACATGAAGATCAAAAAATGCACAATACTTGGAACAATACACAAATAACCAGCACATAGGGGAGAGGAACTTAAGACGACGTTTCGGTCCAATTTGGACCATTTACAAAGTCACACTAACACAAGAGGGGGAGGGAGCCAGTATATATAGTGTAGACAGCCTGTACTGTCTGCTAGGCAGCCTAGGCTGTTTGCTGGTTTAAAATACGGCGGCACTACGGTGCTGCCATCTCTAGGCCTGACCAGGTCAGTGGGACGCTATGCCCACTCGGCCTCATTCTTGCAGCCTACATCCTAGGATCAACATCCTACCCCGCTGTGAACCCACTTGTCTCAATAAACCAGAAGCTAGTCCATTATCGTTTCTCTACAACCTACGCTACCCCTTCGGCACTAAACCGCCGTTCAACAGGTAAAACAGTATTAACAGTGGTGGCAGCGGTGGGATTCAGCTAGGC
>WNWK01000936.1:317500-325000 GCA_009830355.1 Cherax destructor | reverse complement strand
TAGGCTGGGTTTGATTAGGTTAGGTTAGATGGGGTTTGGATATGTTAGGTTAGGCTGGGTTTGGTTAGGATAGGTTAGGTAAGGTTAGGTTAGGTGGGGTTTGGTTAGGTCAGATTCGTCAGCAAACAGGACACGTGAAAAATGGTCTGGTGATAACGTCAAGATGTTGAGCACATTTCTTAGAAGAAACGTTTCGCCATGAGTGACTGGCGAGACAACCCGCGGCGAAACGTTTCCTCTAATGTTTCCTGACGCGGGGTCCTAGTCATGTGACGACCCTCCCACTAGAGATCTTTTGGACATTTGACCGAGGCCTTCCACTGGCTTACTCCTACCCCCGTCCCCCCTTGTTTTATATATTAAGCTAATCTGTATCTTACTAATATAGCTGCAGTGTTTTTACTCTGAGGTGATCTCTCTCTCTCTCTCTCTCTCTCTCTCTCTCTCTCTCCTCTCTCTCTCTCTCTCTCTCTCTATTTCTTCAGGTTGCTCTTGTGTGTTAGTGGTGTTCTTGTCTCCTACTTTCTCTACCTTAATGGTATATCATAACAACAAGGTGATGAATGGGTCACATGTGCAACACCTGGGTGTCTTTATGGTCAGAAGCCAGACACCCAGGTGTTGCACATGTGCCTTGTTTGTCTTCTGTTAGAGGATCAGTACTCCCCCACCTCTGTGAGCTCTATCTACTCCTCAGCTCTGTAAGCTCTATTTACTTCACCTCCTCACTTGCCATATATTTCAGGTAAGCTCTCCTAGAAAGCTTTTTCGTGAACTTGATCAAGACTGTTCAGTACCTGTCTTGTACCCGACTTTATCTCTCACGCGGAGACCAGGAGCCGAGACTCGACCCCTGCAACCCCAGTTAGGTGAGTACAACTCCAGCAACATTTTTTTTTCTACGGGGATTAACCCCAGTCCAGAAGACATGATACCAGGTGACAAATACCTTAGGTAACCTCACCTAACCTTACCTAACCTCACATAACCTTAGGTAACCTCACCTAACCTCACATAACCTTATCTAACCTCACCTAACCTCACCTAACCTAACCTAACCTCACCAAAACTTATCTAACCTCACCTAACCTCACCTTACCTTACCTAACCTCACCTAACCTCACCTAACCTTACCTAATATCACCTAATTTCACCTTTTAGTGTGTAACCTGACTATATCTTTCAGAATTTCTTCGGTTCAGTTATCGTTACAAGCGTTAATAGTACCAGTAGTACTAGTAGTACTAGTAGTACTAGTAGTACTAGCAGTACCAGTAGTACCAGTAGTACTAAAAGATCAAAATTGCTGCAGTTGTTGGCACCTACGTTAATATTACTAAAATTTAAATGAGAAGGGAGAGTGAGGGAGAGAGAGAGAGGGAGAGAAAGAAAGAGAAAGAGAGAACAGGTAGAGAACACTCAGTCTCAATTAGGTTAGTCACTCTAAATTATCTTCCTCAGTAGTAATTAGGTACCTCAGTCTTACTTAATTATGTACCTCAGTCTTAGTTAATTAGGTACCTCAGTCTTAATTAGTTGGTGGAGGAGAGAATTTGTTTACGCAACTATAAGAGTTATACGAAGATTCACGTCTCTTCAATTTAAGAGAGAGAGAAAGAGAGAGAGAGAGAGAGAGAGAGAGAGAGAGAGAGAGAGAGAGAGAGAGAGAGAGAGAGAGAGAGAGAGAGAGAGAGAGAGAGAGAGAGAGAGAAAGAGAGAGAAAGAGAGAGGGAGAGAGAGAGAGAGAGAGAGAGAAAGAGAGAGAAAGAGAGAGGGAGAGAGAGAGAGGTATGGAGAAGGGGGGAATAATAGCTGAGGATCAGGACACAAATGATTGTGAAGGGGAGTTACCAGTATCTTTCTTTGCAATTAATAGAAGAATTTTTGCTTCCTTTAAGTATTATGACAACCACCACCACTACTACCACCATCACTACTACCACCACCACTACTACCACCACCACTGCTACTACCACCACTACTACCACCACCACTACTACCACCACCACTGCTACTACCACCATCACTACTACCACCACCACTACTACCACCACCACTGCTACTACCACCACTACTACCACCACCACTACTACCACCACCACTGCTACTACCACCATCACTACTACCACCACCACTACTACCACCACCACTACTACCACCACCACTACTACCACCACCACCAGTACTACCATCATCACTACTACCACCATCACTACTACCACCATCACTACTACCACCATCACTACCACCACCACCACCCCTAACAACAACATTAGCAAGAACATCAAGAACAAACAGTAAGCACAACAAACAACAGACACACGACAACAACAGTCTGGACAATCGGTATTCTATTAGTAAAAGGTCTGATTCATGCCTTCCATTCCAAGCAGCTGGTGTAAGGGAGAGAGGAGGGTGAAGGAGGGAGGGAATGATGGAACTAGGGAGCGAGGGAGGGAAGGATGTAACTAGGGAGTGAGGGAGGGAGGGAAGGATGTAACTAGGGAGTGAGGGAGGGTGGGAAGGATGTAACTAGGGAGTGAGGGAGGGAGGGAAGGATGTAACTAGGGAGTGAGGGAGGGAAGGATGTAACTAGGAAGTGAGGGAGGGAGGGAAGGATGTAACTAGGGAGTGAGGGAGGGAGGGAAGGATGTAATTAGGGAGTGAGGGAGGGAGTGAAGGAATGAGGAAGGGATAGTGAGTTAGATGGAAGGTGGATAGATGGAGTGAAGGATGTAATTACATTTATCTATTAAAATAAATTCAGGAGAACAATGAGAGGACAGTGTAATAATTTATTCTACTGTATCTTACAGCCAAGCTTTAAATAATAAGATATCACTGTATCTTACAGCCAAGCTTTAAATAATAAGATATCACTGTATCTTACAGCCAAGCTTTAAATAATAAGATATCACTGTATCTTACAGCCAAGCTTTAAATAATAAGATATCACTGTATCTTACAGCCAAGCTTTAAATAAAAAGATATCACTGTATCTTACAGCCATGCTTTAAATAATAAGATATCACAAAGACCCCAATATAAATAAGTAATTTTGTCTGATTTTTTGGGGGGTTATTCTGGTGGTTAATTAACAAGTGTCATTATGTATCATAACTACACTTATGTATACCTGTACCCAAATAAACGTACTTATTCTCTTTTATCAGAACTAAACGAAATAAGGACTAATAAGAGCGAATTTAATACGTCCTCTCCAACCAGAGAGAGAAATAAGCATATTTATCTTGGTTATACCTTTGATGAGTTTCCAGAGTCTTTCTACTCCTGGAGCCCGGCCATGGGCCAAGCTCGTCTGGTACTTGCCTGGTCAACCAGGCTGTTATTGCTGGTGGTGACCCGCTGACTCACATATCCATCACAGCCTGGTTGATCTGGCACCTGGTGAACATACATTCATTCACAATAAATTCCACTCACATGCTGGTTGACTAATTGGTTAATAGGGGGGTTTAAAGCCTATCTACTTCACGATGGTCTTAAGGCTGCGTCTCTCTCTCTCTCTCTCTCTCTCTCTCTCTCTCTCTCTCTCTCTCTCTCTCTCTCTCTCTCTTTCCATAATCTCTTTCTCCACTCTAGTAACGCCCTAACAACCTCTACATTAACCCCATTAGCCTCACAGGCAACCACTTCCCCTAGGCACCCCTTTTCTTCCCCCTAGGCATCCCTTTTCTTCCCTCTAGGCATCCCGTTTCTCCCCTAGGCACCCCTTTTCTTCCCCCTAGGCACCCCTTTTCTCCCCTAGGCACCCCTTTTCTCCCCCCTAGGCACCCCTTTTCTCACCCCTGGCACTGTCAAGTGAGGCGGCCCCAGGCTGGCTCAGACATAAATTCATTTTTTACATGAGTTACTCCATCTCTCAGAACTATAACACAGGAGGAGTCGAACTGGGTGCTACTCTCACTTGAAATACATTCATAATCTCCTTTCTTTCTCCTTCTTCTTCTCCTTCTTCTTCTTCTTCTTCTTCTTCTTCCTGGTGCGTATGTTATTTAGCAGTGGACTCCACAAGAGGTGTGTCAGACATGGAACTGAGTAAGAAGGTAGCAGAAAACGGTGGAGGAAATATGGAGGGGTTAACAGAAGTGGAGGAAACATGGAGGGGAGAACAGGAGTGGAGGAAACATGGAGGGGAGGACAGGAGTGGAGGAAACATGGAGGGGAGGACAGGAGGGGAGGGTTCATACTCCAGTACAACTTGTTGACTCTGGCCTCTAGAGGTTCAATTAACACATTCTTGCGCCAGCGCTGTCCTCAGCTCTCACACTGCTGAAGACTCAGCTACCCTGTCCTCAGCTACGTAGCGTCCAAGGCTTTATACAGCCACGGGGCTACGTAGCGTCCAAGGCTTTATACAGCCACGGGGCTATGTAGCGTCCAAGGCTTTATACAGCCACGGGGCTATGTAGCCTTCAGGGCTTATGTAACGACCTGAAAGGTGGATTACAGTTATGTTTCGTAAATGTCTCACTAATTGTACTTCATAGTCTGGACGGGGATTTGACCAAGACTGAACAATTATTTTGTGAGGGAGGGAGGGGGGAAGGAGGGAGGGAAGAATAGAGGGAGGGAATGATAGAGGGAGGGAAGAAGGAAGGGAAGGGGCGCTGCCAGTGATGAAGGAGGTAAATATTAGAAAAAGGAGACTTGCTGGCCTGAATGTTGTGTCCCTGGTCACCAGTGACTACAGACCAGGTTATCAAAGTTCTCTGAAGAAAAATAAAAAAAATTCAAAGTGGACCTTACCTTGTCTGGACCTTTTTCATTTACGTGAACTTTGTGTGACATACAACTTTTTTTTCCCCCTATAGTGATACTCTCTGTCAATAACAATTTGGAATGGTCATGGGTTCACCCATTAGAGTAGTGCTCACCAGCGAAAGCATGGAGTGAATAAATCGAAGCCTCGACAGGGACTCCAATCTTGGTCCTGGCATGTAGCCTGCCCAACGCTGGACCGCGGTTCGAGTCCCCTTGCATTCTCATCCTCTTAAGTTTGGAGGTTAAAAGACTGCAAAACATGCCAGTGTCTCATGCGTATACCTATTGTATGTTTACCATGGTCTCAAAACAACATCTTCATGAACTTCCGAACTTCCTGATAGCCACTGGACCAATGGCAATATTTCTTAGACAAGTCATCCAACATCCTCTTGTTGAGAGGCTTCTGTAAAGCCACTGACGTGAAAGGTATCATCCATTAGGCCACGCCACAGCAAAGAGGACTAATACAGGTATTCTCATAGGATCTTTTCCCCCAGAGCATACCGAAAATCTCTACAATTTATACACTTGCCTAAAACCTCCATGCAAGACTTCAGAAGAAGTCCCACTGAGATACTGAGCGCGGCCCGGAGGCCAGGTCGTGGACCGGTCCGCGGGGGCGTCGATCCCCGGATTACCCTCCAGGTAGTCATGTATGACAGTAAGTGTATTATCACTTTTTCCATCGCTACTGTTCCTGAACGCTGCTAAACTTCTCTACTATTACAATAACAAGGACTACTACTCTTACTGCTACTTCTACTACTACTACTACTACTACTACTACTACTACTACTACCACTAGTACTGCTACTACTACTACTGTTGCTGCCACTACTACTACTGCTACTACTACTACTACTGCTACTACTACTACTACTCCTACTACTACCACTACTACTACTACTGCTGTTTTTACTACTGCTACTACACCTACAAATTTCTCACCAAATGACCTAACCAAACAAATCAAGACTGCCTAATGCCTTTGATCGTACAAGAAGTCAATGCCTTCATCTCTATGCTGAAATTCCAACGTCTCCCACCGGCATCTGCCTCAGAAGACGTATATGGAGACACACCGACTATATTTTAGCCAGAGCCAAAAGAGGCATTCAACTCTGACCCCCTGTTGTTTGCTTGAATGTAATGCCTCTTACAGTCTACCTTGTTTGCACGAAGGGCTAAACTTAGTACGTATTTGTTGCTGCATTGAGACATAAGGCGGCTCCGTATTTGCGTCTGCATTGATACGTTGGCTCCCTGTTTGTTTCTGCATTGAGACGGCGGCTCACTATTTGTTTCTGCAGGTGTGCGTTGGCTCCGTGTTTGTTTCTGCATTGATACGTTATTAGGTTCCGTGTTCGTTTCAACATTAATACGTAAGGAAATTCCGTGTTTATTTCAGCGTTGAGACGTAAAGTTCCTCTGTGTTTGTTTCTGCATTGAGACGTTGACTCCGTGTTTGTTTCCGCATTGAAGCCTACCATATAGTAACACCTACGTTGGTAGTTTATATATACATATATATATATATATAATATATATATAAGGGGACCTAAGAGATTGTAAAAATTATAGGTGTTTACTGAGTATACCAGGTAAAGTGTATGGCAGGGTTATTATTCAAAGAATTAGAGGTAAGACAGAGAGTAGGATTGCAGATGAGCAAGGAGGCTTTAGAGTGGGTAAGGAATGTGTAGATCAGGTGTTTACAGTGAAGCATATATGTGAACAGTATTTAGATAAAGGTAGGGAAGTTTTCACTGCATTTATGGATTTAGAAAAGGCATATGATAGAGTGGATAGGGGAGCAATGTGGCAGATGTTGCAAGTGTATGGAATAGGTAGTAAGTTACTGAAGGCTGTAAAGAGTTTTTATGAGGATAGTGAGGCTCAGGTTAGGGTGTGTAGGAGAGAGGGAGATTACTTCCCGGTAAAAGTAGGTCTTAGACAGGGATGTGTAATGTCACCATGGTTGTTTAATATATTTATGGACGGGGTTGTATAAGAAATAAATGCTAGGGTGTTGGGGAGAGGAGTGGGATTAAATTATGGGGAATCAAATAAAAAATGGGAGTTGACACGGTTACTTTTTGCTGATGATGCTGTGCTTTTGGAGGATTCTAAAGAAAAGTTGAAAAGGTTAGTGGACGAATTTGGGAGGGTGTGTTAAGGTAGAAAGTTAAAAGTGAACATAGATAAGAGTAAGGTGATGAGGGTATCAAACGATTTAGATAAATAAAAATTGGATATCACACTGGAGAGAGGGATTATGGAAGAAGTGAATGTTTTCAGATATTTGGGAGTTGACTTGTCAGCGGATGGGTTTATGAAGGATGAGGTTAACCATAGGTTACCCATGGAGGCAAAGAAGGGAATGTACGAAAGTATAGTGGTACCAACACTCTTATATGGGTGTGAAGCATGGGTTGTAAATGCTGCAGCGAGGAGGAGGCTGGAGGCAGTGGAGATGTCTTGTCTAAGGGCAATGTGTTTTGTAAATATTATGCAGAGAATTCGTAGTGTGGAATTTAGGAGGTGTGGAGTTACTAAAAGTATTAGTCAGAGGGCTGAAGAGGGGTTGTTGAGGTGGTTTGGTCATTAGAGAGAATGGAACAAAGTACAATGACTTGGAGAGAGTATAAATCTGTAGGGAAAGGAAGGCGGGGTAGGGGTCGTCCCCAAAAAGGTTGGGGGGAGGGGGTAAGG
>WNWK01000936.1:290000-315000 GCA_009830355.1 Cherax destructor | reverse complement strand
AAATACAGGTCCTTTCGGGAACACGGACAAACGCGAGTCCGTTCAGGAATACGGACAAATGCGGGTCCATCCAGAGGAGCGACAGAGAGGTGCAATCAGGTCGATTTGCTCAAGATTGTTATGGGTGCGACGTATGAGCTGGCGAGGGGAGGAGAGGGGTGGGGAGGGGAGAGTGAGGGAAGGGAGAAGGGGATATATAGTATATCACTGTTATACAGGTTACCTATAGCAGCAACCAGGCCTCCTGGTTACTGCTGCCTGATCGATCAGGCTGTTAGTGCTAGAGATGTCTGTAGCGCTTTCACTTCTCGTTGGTGGAGGACTGTGTACCCGTGGCTAGGTTGGTAGCGAACTCGGCTCACGCAATGAGTGTCTTGGTTCGATTCCCGGCAAGGGTGGAAACGTTGGACGTGTTTCCTTACACCTGCTGTCCCTGTACACCTAGCAGTAAGTAGGTACCTTGGTGATAGTCGATTGTTGTGGGTGGCATCCCGGGGGGTTGGTGGTATACCTTATATAGACCTGGGCTTTGAAATGAGCTGAGGTTGGGTAACAGCTCTTACTCTGTGAAACTGATTTTTGTAAATAAAAAAAATCTCAATTGGGTGGTCAATCTTTAAGCAGATTAATGACTCGCTGAACGCTAAATCGTATTAGAATTTGAGTATTTCGCTCATTTCCGCAAATTTCTTAGTTGTTGCCAGTGTTAAGTCCCATCTCCTTCAACCAAATGTCTGATACTAGATGCTTTTGACCTGAATTTTACATTTGAGAAGTATTTTGGGTTTTCTAAATTTCACTTGTTCTTTTTTAAAGCTGCTGTCTCTCATGGGATCTGTATGACTCGTTTAATTTGAGCTTAGCGTTTACCATTGTTCTAGGAGCTGTGTTATCCTTCGTCTCCGCCAGTACAGGCCGCGCCTCTCTCTTTCCAATCTGCACCTTCTTCTTCGTAACGTTATGTGTCTAGATTACTAGTGCCACTGAGCTCATCCTCTCCAAGTACTGATTCAGGTCCTCTTTTATTACATCGTCTTCCCAGCATATTTCAGTAAGCTCGTGACTTTTTTAACTCCCAGATAATGTTCTTGGTGTTCAATTTGTTAGACATACACTCATGACTGTGAGTGTCTTGCTGATTACGACCCGTGAGCGGTCATGTGTGATCTAATAGACTGGGGTCCTAATTTAGTGTCTCCGAAACTATTATGTACCCTAATAGGTCAGCCTTGTGAATATAAGCTAGATCTAGAGTCCAAGTCTGATCGAAACGTCGTCGTGGGCTTCTCCCTCTCCTATGTGTGGGTTACTTGTGTATTGTTCCAGTCACGGTATTGTGCCTTCTAATTTTCTCTAGATTTGGAATATTTCTAGTCTAGTCGGATCCGCTGCTTGCTGACATGAGGCGACCTTGTTGCAGAGTGTTTCTAATTCACTACAATTCTCTCTGCTATTAGAAGTTACCTAGCAATAGGATATTTGGGACCGGGTTGGATAGGTCTACGAGACAGTACTCGATTTTATGTTGAAAATGGTAAAAAAAAAAATAAAGACAAGTTGACAAATTGAAACGTTTCGTCTACATTGTAGGCTTCTTCGGTACACGATTTTGTTTTGATTGATTTTTGCAATGTTGGGAAGTTGCTTCTGGTGGTGTATATCCAAGTATAATAAGTATATTTACTTTATCTTCAGTTTTAACCACCAAAATTTCGACTACATACTTCGTGGTGGGGTTGAGTTGTCTGCTGCTGTGTAACGCACTCTAAGATTGCGTTAGGGACTCGCTGTGTAGTGAGCTGGGTGCGTTGACGGTATGTTAAATGAAGTGCGTTGAAGAGTGCGTTGAAGCTCGCTGCTTTCGCTATGAGTGATGACATGTAGAGAGGAGGAGGAGGAGAAGGTAGGATCTTTGGGTAGTAAAGTGCGTATCAGGGATGCGGGTCACACACACACACACACACACACACACACACACACACACACACACACACACACACACCTCAATAAAACACGATTTACAACCATCTCACCAGAAAATACTGAATCTCCTCTAACAACCCAAATCTCTCCTCTCTCACCGTCTCACAAATACATCTCTCACAGCCTCACATCTCTCACAGCCTCACATCTCTCACAGCCTCACATCTCTCACAGCCTCACATCTCTCACAGCCTAACAAACAAGGAAAATCGGCCTGACGACACAGGAGGACAGGAGGGTCAGAGGAGACATGATAACGACATATAAAATACTGAGAGGAACTGACAAGGTGGATAGAGACAGGAGGTCAAGTCATAGCTCCTGGCCCCGCCTTTTCACTGATCGCTACTAGGTCCTCTCTCTCTCCCTGCTCCATGAGCTTTATCATACCTCTTCTTAAAGTTATGTATGGTTTCTGCCTCCACTAGGTAACTTGCCAGACTATTCCACTTCCTGGCAACTCTGTGACTGAAGAAATACTTGCTAACATCCCTTTGACTCATCTGAGTCTTCAACTTCCATTTGTGACCCTTGGTTTCTGTGTCCCATGTCTGGAACATTCTGTCTCTGTCCACCTTATTTATTTCTCGCAGTATTTTGTATGTCATTATCATGTCTCCCCTAACCTTCCTATCCTCCAGTGTCATCAGGCCGTGTGTGTGTGTGTGTGTATGTGTGTGTGTGCGTGTATGTACGTGTGTGTGTAGTTACCTCAATCAGTGCCTACTAAAGAGACAGTATAGAAGCCAAACACTCAAAGTTTCCACACATAATATTTATACATTGCTTATATACTCGGTGTTTGCGCATCTTAGCGCCTTCATAACAGACATAAACCTGTTCTTAAATCTCATATTAAAATTCTGAGAGCACTCTCAGAGAGAATACAAAGGTAATTAGCATGCAAACAGAAAATACGGCCAGAGAAATGAACAAGTAGGTAGGTATATATATATATATATATATATATATATATATATATATATATATATATATATATATATATATATATATATATATATATATATATATATATATATATATATATACCTACCTCCCTTTGATTTTTAGATAAGTTTTGGATGTGTAGTTTTGGATATCGGTCTGCAGACAGGGTGTATACCTATTAATTTATACCCCCTCGTCTTCTCCCTTCGTTTTATTATCTATAAGTTATGATAGTGTAATGAATGCGGAGATTCTAAGGTGTTTTATGGGTTTGATTGGCGAGTAGTGCCTGGCGTGCCACTGGACGAGGCACTGGCTCCAGTCACATAAACGCCTTTGGATGTGAGTGATTGATACAGTGTGTCAGTTAGCGAGTGTTTGAGTGAGCAAAGTGAGTGAAGGAGAGAGTGAGCGAGTGAGTGAATGAGAGAGTGAGCGAGTGAGTGAATGAGAGAGTGAGCGAGTGAATGAGAGAGTGTGCAAGTGAGTGAATGAGAGAGTGTGCAAGTGAGTGAATGAGAGAGTGAGCAAGTGAGTGAATGAGAGAGTGATCAAGTGAGTGAATGAGAGAGTGTGCAAGTGAGTGAATGAGAGAGTGTGCAAGTGAGTGAATGAGAGAGTGAGCAAGTGAGTGAATGAGAGAGTGTGCAAGTGAGTGAATGAGAGAGTGATCAAGTGAGTGAATGAGAGAGTGATCAAGTGAGTGAATGAGAGAGTGAACAAGTGAGTGAATGAGAGAGTGATCAAGTGAGTGAATGAGAGAGTGATCAAGTGAGTGAATGAGAGAGTGATCAAGTGAGTGAATGAGAGAGTGTGCAAGTGAGTGAATGAGAGAGTGTGCAAGTGAGTGAATGAGAGAGTGTGCAAGTGAGTGAATGAGAGAGTGAGCAAGTGAGTGAATGAGAGAGTGATCAAGTGAGTGAATGAGAGAGTGATCAAGTGAGTGAATGAGAGAGTGATCAAGTGAGTGAATGAGAGAGTGATCAAGTGAGTGAATGAGAGAGTGATCAAGTGAGTGAATGAGAGAGTGAGCAAGTGAGTGAATGAGAGAGTGTGCAAGTGAGTGAATGAGAGAGTGAGCAAGTGAGTGAATGAGAGAGTGAGCGAGTGAATAATTCAGTGAGTGAGCAGGAGTACGAGAAAGACAAGAGGGTGGAGATGGGTAAAGAGAGAGAGAGAGAGCGAGGGGGGGGGGCAGACAGGTCTAGTAGAGTGAGATCTTATATTGTCACTCACTTGATTCCTTAAGTGGATGTCTATGGCCCTTTACTGTTAAGTGGTGTGTCTCACTCGTGTCTCACTGTCCTCCGTCTGTCTGTCAGTCTACACTTGTGGGCCCGGATTTGACTCTCTCTCTCTCTCTCTCTCTCTCTCTCTCTCTCTCTCTCTCTCTCTCTCTCTCTCTCTCTCCCGTTCACTATATCCTATAGCCCTTCCTTATTATCTTTCTCCCTCTCTCTCCACTCTCTATCCACGATCATCCACTCCACCACCACCAGTCTGGGTCACAATACTGGATGCTGCTGGCTGTCACAGATGAGTGTTTATGTTTTCACCCATCAGCTGACTGCGGCAGTCAGCTGATGGGTGATCAGCTGATATACGTGAGAATTAAACCCCACCACCACACGAAGGTGAATACACAAGTATGCAGTGTTGTTATTGATTAAATACCATATATATATATATATATATATATATATATATATATATATATGCAATAAAAATCACGGTAATGTTTATTCTATAGTAACAAAAATTTAGAGGAAATAAATCAAGAAAATATTTTTTTTTGAAATGTTGGGCTCCAGAATAAATCTGGGAATATTAAAAAAAAAAAATACGTAAAATCCAGATATGCTGTTTGTTAGGAGGAAATATAACCCACGCACGCCCACACACGCCTACGCACGCCCACGCACACCCACACACGCCCACGCACACGAACACATGCCTCCATAATACAAACAACAATAAAAATATTAAACACAATTTCCAGAAAGAAGTGTGTTTGCTACAACAAGTATGCAAATGTTCTCATCTTTTGTCCATTTGCGGGAGAGTTATAGAGGAGGCGCCTTTAATGTCCGCCAGGTGGCCAGCATTTTATCAGACAGATATTTCCTTAAAATTCTCGTTTGACATTCTGAATAGTTTAATATTTGGGTTGAAAGAAGATTTCCTTGAGACAGAGAAAAAAAAATCTTTCTCTCTCTCTCTCTGTTAAAAATATTTTTACAAGTCCAACATGGCGGCGTGTTGACACACACACACACACACACACACACACACACACTCACACACACTCATGGATAATGCACCTACGCACTGACACACGTACAAGCGCATGCAGAAATTCCAGCCCTCCCCTTCCCCCTCCCCCTCCCCCTCCAGGCTCATCAGTATGGCTGGCCAGACATGTACGTACACGGATACACATTCCCAGCCCTACGTACACAGACGTGTGCACACGACCTGATCACAATTCCGCAACGCACGCACACGGAGACCGCGTGTGTACCGATTTATTAACTCATTGGGAAATAATTGCGTGATCTACTTGCTAATTGGTCAGGTGGTATTCCTCCGGACCAATCAGAGACCAGATCAGCTTATTTGTAAAGAAAACGCAGGAGCTACGCCAATCAGAAACCGTAATTAAATGCATATTTATCAACCTTGCTCCTTCATCCACCAATCAGGAATCAGTTCCATTATATATATATATATATATATATATATATATATATATATATATATATATATATATATATATATATATATATATATATAAACACAAACACACACACAGTAAAGAGGCGGGGCCAGGAGCTGTGAATCGACCCCTGCAACCACAACTAGGTGAGTACAACTAGGTGAGTATATATATATATATATATATATATATATATATATATATATATATATATATATATATATATATATCCCTTAAAGGGGGATCTTTGATGTCTTTTCAAAGGCTTGTATTCCAAGGAACTGGAGCCAGTCACACCTTTTCCATTACCCCATTGGGAGACCCATCATTTCACCCCATTATCCCCATTAAAACCCATCATTCTCTTTCACCCCCCAAAAATCCTTACTCCCACTGGAACTCTGCAGTAATCCTAATTACACATTAGGGACCTACCAGCACCCTCCCACCCCCCATTAAAACCCAAAACCCATCAAAACCTCCCCATTGGGACTCACCACAAGCTGGACTCATATTGTTACTCATCATGGGGGCCTCGCCTCTGGCTACTCACCTGGGAAAGAGGAGAGAGAGAAGAATTAATAATGAGTGTTGTGAAGGTTGAATGTGGCTCTGGTCTGGCACAGACCTACTCCTGCCTATTATTTTTTATTTAAATTGGTATCATTTTTTTTATTATTAGGTAAGTTGGTATAAGAATGGAACAAAATAATTAATTTAAAGATGGAACAGTTCAGAACTAACCCACAATAAAAGCCACAATACCCATGCTGGAACAATTCAGAACTAACCCACAATAAAAGCCACAATACCCATGATGGAACAATTCACCATTGTAAGGACACTTGGCAACACGTTTCGCCCGTGGTACAATGTGTTGGGTAAAATGTGTGCTAGTTCAAATGTTAAAGACTAGCACGAATGCTAGAAAATGGGTTGAAATGAATGGTAATTGAGGGGAAGAAAATGGGGAGAAGGTCAAGAAGGAAAGGAGAATAGGACAAGGAAATAAAAGAGGGCGATAAGAAGAAAGCAAGAGAAACGGGTAGGTAGAAAGGGGTGGAAATGGGAATGAATGGTGGATAGAGAAGGTCCGAGACCAATTTTGCTATGTGTGTAAAATATA
Source organism: Cherax destructor (assembly GCA_009830355.1). Lineage (NCBI taxonomy): Eukaryota > Metazoa > Arthropoda > Malacostraca > Decapoda > Parastacidae > Cherax > Cherax destructor. The sequence goes on along the minus strand of WNWK01000936.1, from coordinate 308,227 downwards.
GAAAGACTATGATTTAGTAGATGTAGACAGAATTTGATTTAGAAGATATAGACAGAAATTGAATTAGAAGAGTATATAGACAGAATTTCATTTAAAAGATATGGACAGAATTTGATTTAGAAAAAAATATAGAGAGAATTTGATTTAGAAGATATAGACAGAATTTGATTTACAAGAAGATAATTTGATTTAGAAGATATATACAGAAATTGAATTAGAAGACATATACAGGAATTTTATTTAGAAGATATAGATAGAAATTGAATCAGAAGAATATATAGGCAAAGAGAATAGAAGAATATAGAGATAAAGAGATAGATAAGGGTTAATGGGGAGGAGGAGGAGGGAGGGAGAGTTAGGCAAGTGGGAGTAATAGGAAAGAGGTAGAGAGAGAAGAAGAAAGGGAGGAGAAGAGAAGTAGGGAGAAGAGGGAAAAAGCAGGGAGAGAAAGGGGAAGAATTGCAAGGAGGATGGAGGCAGGGAGAGAGGAGAGGAGGGAGGGAGGGAGATAGTGAGGGATGGAAGAGATTTAAGGAGAGGGAGAAATGAGGGGTGGGATGGGTCGGATTGCATCGTGCAGGTACTCACCTAATTGTGGTTTCAGGTGTGTGTGTGTGTGTACTCACCTATTTGTACTCACCTATTTGTGGTTGCAGGGGTCGATTCATAGCTCCTGGCCCCGCCTGTTCACTGATTGCTACTAGGTCCTCTCTCTCCCTGCTCCATGAGCTTTATCAAACCTCGTCTTAAAACTATGTATGGTTCCTGCCTCCACTACGTCGCTTTCTAGGCTATTCCACTTCCTGACAACTCTATGACTGAAGAAATACTTCCTAACATCCCTTTGACTCATAGGAGTCTTCAACTTCCAATTGTGACCCCTTGTTTCTGTGTCCCCTCTCTGGAACAACTTGTCTCTGTCCACCTTATCTATTCCTCGCAGTATTTTATATGTTGTTATCATGTCTCCCCTAACCCTCCTGTCCTCTAGTGTCGTCAGGCCGATTTCCCTTAACCTTTCTTCGTAGGACAATCCCCTTAGCTCTGGGACTAGTCCTGTTGCAAACCTCTGCACTTTCTCTAATTACTTGACGTGCTTGACTAGGTGTGGGTTCCAAACTGGTGCTGCATACTCCAGTATGGGCCTGACGTATATGGTGTACAGTGTCTTGAATGATTCCTTAGTGAGGTATTGGAATGCTATTCTTAGGTGTGTGTGTGTGTGTGTGTGTGTGTGTGTGTGTGTGTGGGTGGGTGTGTGGGGGGGGGTGCGTGCGCGCGTGCGTTCCATAAGGATGATTTGCATACAGCTATGAATGTTTATACTCAAGTATCTCTCCTCGGACACGTCAGAATGCAGGTGTTGCTACAACAAGCGTGCAGTTGCATGCGTTGCACGCATAGATCACTCAACCGGCGCTGCAGGTGCAAGAATCCAGGTGACATCTGCATCACATTGCACACTTGTACCAGCCTGTACATAAATCTGTACACAATCCTCCGTACGTACAATTCAACACGCGTAAAGACGTAAGGTTTAACCCCCTCCAGCACGTCTAACTTCTACAGTTTTTTTCTAACTGTGCATCTAAATTCTTAGACAGTTTATTTTCCGGTCAGTCAGGCTGTTGGTGCAGCATAATGCACAAATCTCACAGTTAAGAAAAAAGCAACAATTCGCTACAGACGCAGAACACTGGATCATATTTACTTTTTGAGTTGCGTCGACAAGGACAGTATTTACCTCTAATACAATAATGAATTTACATTGAAAATATTGAATTTTAAGGATACATTTTGATGTATAAACTCACACACACACACACACACACACACACACACACACACACAAACACACACACACACACACACACACACACACACATACAGGGCACCTCAATTCCTGTGAGATTTGAGTGATTGATCTCTGTTTAGGACCGACTGATCCCCCCTCTCATTCCTCCCTTCCAGCACCTCCCTCTCCATTCCCTCCCTCCCAGCACCACCCCTTCCATTCATAACTTACCCTCTCTCACTTTTCCCTATTCCATATGCTGCTCCTCTCTTCCCTCTCTCCTTTCCCACTCCTCCCTTTCCCTTCCTTCTCCCTGCTTTAGCTTAGCCCTCTCACTTCCTTCTCTCCTTCTCACATAGTTTCCCTCCCTTCTTTTACCCTCTCCACTCCCTGCTCCTTCCTCCCTTCTCTCGCCCTCCCTCCCTCCCTTCCTTCCTCCCAAAACGAATCTGTTGATTCCTGACTGTCACTCTGCAGTGTAATAGTCACATTAATCAGTGTAATTTTTACACTGTAAGTGTAATAGTGGTCAGTTTAGGAGCCCTTGGTTGAGTACATGTACTCATTCATTAGTTCAGTGGTACTCGCCGATTTGTGTACTCTGATTTGTAGTGACTAATTTGTACTCACCGATTTTTTTTTTTTGGCCCACCGATTGGTGCTTTTCATTCTGATTTTGCTGGGGGTCACATCTTCTGGGACCTTGTCACACATTATTATTATGTATAGATCCTTATGATCAATCGTTGTGTACATTGATATTGTATAGAATCAGTCCAGAGCCGTAATGCCTACAGTCTATAAAGTGTAAAGGTTAGCTGTATGTCGTGGATGCCATACATTAGCGTCGCCGAGCTGTCAGTAGTGTTATTGTGTACTTGTGTAGTACACTTAGATAATCCCAGCTACATTATAGATATACTGCCTTCTAGCCGTGACGTCACGAGACCCCTCGCAGGTGAGCCGCCAGCTACAGGTCTCTCTCTCAGTTTCCCGCTAGGCATAGCAGACACAATAGGCAGGCCTGGGCTTCCCCTCAAGACTCTCTTAATTCTACTCCTCCAAGACATCCAATATATCAATTCTACGCCTCCAAGACATCCAATATCTCCTCACGAACCCCCATGACAGGTGTGTGTGTGTGCGTGTGTGGTTGCAGTGTTATGTTATGTCTGTCTGTTCCTTCAAATGCTGTTAGGATTTTGTATGTCGTGATTATATGTCCTCGGGATTTTTTCCTTGCCTCCAGGGTTGTCAGGTTCAGTTCCTCAAGTCATTCAACACAGTGCACGCCGGCGAGGTATGGGACTAGTCTTGTTGCAAACCTTTGGATATTTTTCACAATGTTTTGCTGTGTGTTGCTAGTACTCCATAGTGGATCTTGCATACGTTGAGAGATCTCTCTCTCAACGTATGAGAGAGAGAGAGAAAGAGAGAGAGAGAGAGAGAGAGAGAGAGAGAGAGAGAGAGAGAGAGAGAGAGAGAGAGAGAGAGAGAGAGAGAGAGAGAGAACACTCAGTAAACAATAAATAAATAATTTTACAAATCATTAAAACTTTGTCATGTTTTTTACAATGAGGATGATGAAACACGACCAAAAATATAATGATTTACAGGAAGAAAATGATTCGTTTAGCTGAAGTTTACACTCCAGTTCCCTCGACTCCATTTTTAAATGTCCGATTCACTGACCTTTCTCTTTTTTTTTTACTAAAGGAGACAACGCCTTGCACTTCTCTTGTAAAAACTGAGTTTGAATGAGATGTTTTGATTGCTTCCATCATCCTGGGATAAGATATTAACCCTCAATTACCTTTTTTTATGTATGTGGGAAGACGCCTAATAATTATTATCCTCGTATGAAACTGCAAACACACACTATCCTAGGAATAATATAAAAGGGAGTTTTTTTCCTACAGGATGGTTATCGCATCAAATATTTATCAGGTAAACTATTCTAGGAATAAAAATAAATTTTTTTCATAGGTTAGTTAGTGCTTAAAATATATTTCAAATAAACTATTCTAAGAATAAAAAGTAATTTTCTTTCCCAGGTTAGTTAGTACAACAAATACTCTTCAAATATATTATCTTAGGAATAAAAATAATTTTCTTTCCCAGGTTGGTTAGTACAACAAATATTCTTCAAATACATTATTCTAGGAATAAAAAAACAAAATTTCCAAGGTAGGTTAATGCTGCGAATAATTTTTACTGAGATAAAAACATCAAACAAAGTTTTTTTTTCCTAAGTGAGACAACGCATTTTAGTTTTCCTTCATTTAAATGCACAAATTCCGACAATATTACTGGCAAGGCTTCAAGCGTCCATCATCCTGGGCTAAAATACCAGCGAGCCCCTGAGGGCCGCTGCTCCATTATGAATATTTGTCTAACAATAACATTGAGAGGTTTATATGGAGGCAGGGAGGCCCTGACTCACACCCCTCCCTTCCAGGGAGGCGGTTGGTACTGTTGAGCTTTTGATCCAAGGTATCGGAGTTTATCCTAACAGACTACCTGGATTTATATCAAGAATTATGAGTAACGGAGGTCAGAGGTTATTCTGTGGTACTATACATCAGTGAGGTCTGGTCTGGGACCAGGAAGGTCTGGTCTGGGACCAGGAGGGTCTGGTCTGGGACCAGGAAGGTCTGGTCTGGGACCAGGAGGGTCTGGTCTGGGACCAGGAAGGTCTGGTCTGGGACCAGGAAGGTCTGGTCTGGGACCAGGAGGGTCTGGTCTGGGACCAGGAAGGTCTGGTCTGGGACCAGGAAGGTCTGGTCTGGGACCAGGAAGGTCTGGTCTGGGACCAGGAAGGTCTGGTCTGGGACCAGGAGGGTCTGGTCTGGGACCAGGAAGGTCTGGTCTGGGACCAGGAAGGTCTGGTCTGGGACTGGGAAGTCCTGAGAGTTGACCTTAGTCTTAACTTGGGAAGTGAGCAAGTTACATACAGCCTTAATGACCCTCGTCTACTCGATAGGCTTCAAACCACCATTAACCAATCAACCAAGGAAGGAGGAGGGTGGCCAAAGTATTCCACTGTGTAAGAGCACTTCATGTGATACAATGAGTATTGAACCCGTCTTGAGAGGACTCTCGCATTACTGCCTTGGCTGCAGCCTTGAACGCACCTTGGTTGCAGCCCTGAACGCACCTTTGTTGCAGCCTTGAACGCACCTTGGCTGCAGCCTTGAACGCACCTTGGCTGCAGCCTTGAACGCACTTTGGCTGCAGCCTTGAACGCATCTTGGCTGCAGCCTTGAACGCACCTTGGCTGCAGCCTTGAACGCACCCTGGCTGCAGCCTTGAACGCACCTTGGCTGCAGCCTTGAACGCACCTTGGCTGCAGCCTTGAACGCACCTTGGCTGCAGCCTTGAACGCACTTTGGCTGCAGCCTTGAACGCATCTTGGCTGCAGCCTTGAACGCACCTTGGCTGCAGCCTTGAACGCACCTTGGCTGCAGCCTTGAACGCACCTTGGCTGCAGCCTTGAACGCACCCTGGCTGCAGCCTTGAACGCACCTTGGCTGCAGCCTTGAACGCACCTTAGCTGCAGCCTTGAACGCACCTTGGCTGCAGCCTTGAACGCACCTTGGCTGCAGCCTTGAACGCATCTTGGCTGCAGCCTTGAACGCACCTTGGCTGCAGCCTTGAACGCACCTTGGCTGCAGCCTTGAAAGCACACTGGCTGCAGCCTTGAACGCACCTTGGCTGCAGCCTTGAACGCACCTTGGCTGCAGCCTTGAATGCACCTTGGCTGCAGCCTTGAACGCACCCTGGCTGCAGCCTTGAACGCACCTTGGTTGCAGCCTTGAACGCACCTTGGCTGCAGCCTTGAAGGCACCTTGGCTGCAGCCTTGAACGCACCTTGGCTGCAGCCTTGAACGCACCTTGGCTGCAGCCTTGAACGCACCTTGGCTGCAGCCTTGAACGCACCTTAGCTGCAGCCTTGAACGCACCTTAGCTGCAGCCTTGAACGCACCTTGGCTGCAACCTTGAACGCACCTTGGCTGCAGCCTTGAACGCACCTTAGCTGCAGCCTTGAACGCACCTTAGCTGCAGCCTTGAACGCACCTTAGCTGCAGCCTTGAACGCACCTTAGATGCAGCCTTGAACGCACCTTAGCTGCAGCCTTGAACGCACCTTAGCTGCAGCCTTGAACGCACCTTAGCTGCAGCCTTGAACGCACCTTAGCTGCAGCCTTGAACACACCTTGGGTGCAGCCTTGAACGCACCTTGGCTGCAGCCTTGAACGCACCTTAACTGCAGCCTTGAACGCACCTTAGCTGCAGCCTTGAACGCACCTTAGCTGCAGCCTTGAACGCACCTTAGCTGCAGCCTTGAACGCACCTTGGCTGCAGCCTTGAACGCACCTTAGCTGCAGCCTTGAACGCACCTTGGCTGCAGCCTTGAACGCACCTTAGCTGCAGCCTTGAACGCACCTTAGCTGCAGCCTTGAACGCACCTTAGCTGCAGCCTTGAACGCACCTTAGCTGCAGCCTTGAACGCACCTTGGCTGCAGCCTTGAACGCACCTTAGCTGCAGCCTTGAACGCACCTTGGCTGCAGCCTTGAACGCACCTTTGGTGCAGCCTTGAACGCACCTTTGCTGCAGCCTTGAACGCACCTTAGCTGCAGCCTTGAACGCACCTTGGCTGCAGCTTTGAACGCACCTTGGCTGCAGCCTTGAACGCACCTTGGCTGCAGCCTTGAACGCACCTTAGCTGCAGCCTTGAACGCACCTTGGCTGCAGCCTTGAACGCACCTTAGCTGCAGCCTTGAACGCACCTTGGCTGCAGCCTTGAACGCACCTTAGCTGCAGCCTTGAACGCACCTTAGCTGCAGCCTTGAACGCACCTTAGCTGCAGCCTTGAACGCACCTTAGCTGCAGCCTTGAACGCACCTTGGCTGCAGCCTTGAACGCACCTTGGCTGCAGCCTTGAACGCACCTTAGCTGCAGCCTTGAACGCACCTTGGCTGCAGCCTTGAACGCACCTTAGCTGCAGCCTTGAACGCACCTTGCGTTACTGAACTTTTCACCTAAGGTTAAATTTGTTTGCCTTTTGCATTTACATTGTACATTATTCGTCAGACTTGTAAATCAGTCTGCCTACTTTTCCAGTCATAACAATTGGCCATGTCTTCCTTCCTGTATCTCCGTGATTACATTTCTTAAAATGCCTTAGCGACGTTTGTGTAGAACTCGACTGTATTTTGGTTGTCTTCTAAAGGCTTCGTAATTTCGTCAGAGGGATCCAGTTGTTGTGACTAGCATGATTTTCCCCCCATTAAATCGATTTGTGTATCCCGCCGAGTGGCGGGATACACTCGTACACACGTAGGAGACTGATGAGACGTTTCGGTCCGTCTTGCATAATTCACTAGTGACTCCTTAGATTGGATGATGGTCCATGTGGGACCGAAACGTCGTCATAAGTTCCAGTTACGGTGCTGTGACTATTGTTTTCGTACCCTGGCATCCCAGTGCCTCCCTCCAAGATCTTCACGATGTGTGATGCTGGTGCTACCGGCCTTTAGCTTTATACCTTTGATATTTCTCTCATGAGTTCCAAGAGTTTTTCTTCTCCCGGAGCCCGGCCATGGGCCAGGCTCGTCTGGTGTACCACGGGTTTGCTGCCTCTTTTGTGCACGGGAGTTGCGTCTGGCAAAATCTAAATTGTCAGATATTTGATTTGTCGGGTGAGCAGAGGTAATGGAGTAACTTCCTGGATCCTCCAATCGTCTCTTGTTTAGCGGATAACAATAATCATCATTGGTCTCGTAAGGCTGCACGAGACTCCTGTTAGTAGTAGGCTTAGGCGAGGGGTGGTTCCTAGTTTGGATTTTGTGTGCGTGTGTGCAGAATTATTTAGGCTTTTTTTGCTAGTCCTTGAAAAACTTAATTCTCTTAAGAATGTTTTAATTTATGATAGACGTGGGTAATCCTTTTCTGTGGATTACCTGTTCTTAGTTGTGACTTGTGAGCGTTTTTCAACAGTTTAGTAGCCACCATTTTTCTTCTCTTGTACACTCTTCTCCCTTCTTTTTCAAGAGCTAATCTTTCAGGCTTTCTCAGTGGAACGTCCTTGTATGTTCCTGTACCCACCTTCTCCACACACACAGTTGTGGGTTCAGGTGCTCAGAATGGCTTCCCAGGAAATGTCTGATGCAGTTTTTGTCGTTCTTATGTGAGAACTCTGCCTCTGATGACTAAGATCTCGCGCAGTTTGTTTCCATAAGACTCTATGTAATTGCTAGTTTCTGCGATTCCATTTGTACCTTGACTCAGTGGCAACAAGCAGGAAATACTTATTAAAAAAAAATAATGATTCATGAAGGTGTGTGTGTGTGTGTGTGTGTGTGTGTGTGTGTGTGTGTGTGTGTGTGTGTGTGTCTAGGTAGTGTGGGGGGTTGATTCATGGTGCACGCGCCCCCCATGAGAGTATAGCTCTCTTCGAAGCGCCGCTGGATCTTGAAATTGAATTGGCACATGACGAGGGGAGGGGGCGGACATCCCCACCGACTCCTGTGTTCTTGTCGGGCGGTGTTTTACGACTTCCGGTCGGTAGTTCACACGGTTAAGATCCGTCCACACCCCCCTTCTCTCTCTCTCTCTCTCTCTCTCTCTCTCTCTCTCTCTCTCTCTCTCTCTCCTCCCTCCCTCCCTCCCAACCCTCTCTGGTTACCTCTCAAGGAGCACCTCCCATCCCTCCCTCCCTGCCTCCCTCCCTCCATCACCCCTTTCCCTCACCCGTTCGTCCCTCCCTCCTCTCACCCCCTTATTCAAACACCTGACCCCTCCTTCCCCACTACCCCCTCTCAGCCCCCGTGATGCGGGTTAAAAAGGAAATTCTTTATCGATGATGATAATTGATATATAAAATTATTTTTATTAAAATAATAATAATAATAATAATAATAATAATAATGCCAATAGAAGAAAAAGAATACTTATTATTATTATTGCTGTTGTTGTTATCGTTGCTTTTATTAGGATTAATCATTATTATTAATAGTAATAGTAGTAGTAGACCCCCGAACACTCGCCAGGTAGACTTCAGGTAGGTAGTAGTAGTGTACGGGTTGTACTTCTAACGGCTGCACCACGGCTGTTCACGTGATTTCCAACCTCTGCCCATGTGATCTGGCATCAGCCAATGATAGGCCTGCCTTTTGAATGCCTCAGCGCCAGGCGGCCTAGTGTTCAGTTACCATCCAGACTCAGTGCAGGACAGACGGACACAGGCATAGGCTCTCAGCTCCCATATATCCAACGCCTCATTAAACGCTACCAAAACCCAAGCTCATCGTCTGTTAATATTACCAAATCTATGAAAAGAACCCCACAAAACAGTAGTAGTACTAGTAGTAATAGTAGTAGTAGTAATAGTAGTAGCAGTAATTACATAGGGAGCGCTAGACCAGTAGGATTATACAGTAGTAGTAATAGTAGTAGTAGTAGTAATAGTAATAGTAGCAGTAGTGGTAGCAGGAGCAGTAGTAATAGTAACAGTATTACGAACACAGGTGATAAGTGGCCTGTGAGACCTGGTCGTAATGGGAACTGGAGCAAACAAATTCAGCAGTAGACTATAATGTATACTTGCCTTCACCCACTATATACATGTATATAGACTATGTACAATATGTACAGATAGAATAATAAGTGTACACCACGGTGACAGATGGCAAAGCAGAAGCCAGAGTGCAGCGTGCTCAACCAGCAGCTAGGCAAGTCTGCCAGTGCTTACCGTAAGTGATCCACGTTGTTTCAGCTTTGGCGGGCTTGCCTGTGATTGGTCAATGAACCAAGGTACTGATTTAACGACGGGTACCCTACTTGATTTAACGAAGGGTATCCTACTGATCGTTAAACCCTTAGCACCCGGTTCTCTGGTTGGGAGGTAGCCTATATGGGAGTGTGACATACGCCAAATAAATTGTAATATGCTGTTTGCATGCCACAAACAGCATTGTTATTGTCATTCTCACCATTAATGTCACTATTATTATTATCATCATCATTAGGAAGACAGGTAAGTGTTGACCTCAGAGGTTGTAAACACAAGTATAGCAACCATCTTGTTTACCATGTGTGTGTGAGTGTATTTGTGTGTGTGTGTGTGTGTGTGTGTGTGTGTGTGTGTGTGTATTTGTGTGTGTGTGTGTGTATTTGTGTGTGTGTGTGTGTGTGGAGTGTATTGTGTGTGTGTGTGTTGTGTGTGTGTGTGTGTGTGTGTGTGTGTGTGTGTGTGTGTGTGTGAGTGTATTGTGTGTGTGTGTGTGTTGTGTGTGTGTGTGTGTGTGTGTGTTTTTGTGTGTGTGTGTGTGTGTGTGTGTGTGTGTGTGTGTGTGTATTTGTGTGTGTGTGTGTGTGTGTGTGTGTGAGTGTATTTGTGTGTGTGTGTGTGTGTGTGTGTGTGTGTGTGTGAGTGTATTTGTGTGTGTGTGTGTGTGTGTGTGTGTGTGTGTGTGTGTGTGTGTGTGTGTGTATTTGTGTGTGTGTGTGTGTGTATTTTTGTGTGTGTGTATTCTCCCTTCCCCTTTGTCGGGTGAGTAATGTAACCGCAGTGTTCTGTACACATCACTAGCAGTGTGAGTACACAGAGTGAACACAGTGTTCTCACCTGCTGTTCCTCTGAAGGTCTGTGTCTATGTCTGTGTCTATCTTTTTTTTCGTTTCTTATTCTTTTAACTATTTTGTTGTTTCTCTCTCCATGGCTTTTTATCATTATCTCTCTTTCTCAACGATTTTTTTTTTCACTATTGGCATTCCCTATAGTTTGCTAAAAAACGAACATAGGAAATAATATAAGGTCTAAAATGAGGGTGATGATGGCACTAGGAGTGGGAGAAATTAATGTAAAAATGGCGGGCACGGGGAGTGGGTTAAGAGAAAAAATGGCGGGCACAGGGAGTGGAGTAAGTAAATAGAAGAATGGCGGGCACAGGGAGTGGGTTAAGAGAAAAAATGGCGGGCACAGGGAGTGGAGTAAGTAAATAGAAGAATGGCGGGCACAGGAAGTGGGATATGTTAACACCGTAAACGATGGAATGTATATGGAATAAGATAGAGACAGAGAGACAGAGAGACAGAGAGACAGACAGGTAGACAGACAGACAGACAGACAGACAGACAGACAGACAGACAGAGACAGAGAGAATCCTTTACCTCTTTCTCGTTGCGTCACACTGAAGGTCACACTGAGATAATCTCACCACAACAGAAATACGAAGGTGTTTATGTTGGCTAAAAGGGGAATAAAAGGCACTGCTTGGAGAGTGCCGCTGTGGAAGTGCCGGCTGAGTTGCACTGTTTGTACTTCCTGGATTATCCCAGAGAGCTGTGCTCAGTCAAGCTTGCCTGCCTGCCTGCCTGCCAGCCAGAGTAGTGCCTGCCTGCCTGCCTGCCCGAGTAGTGCCTGCCTGCCCGAGTAGTGCCTGCCTGCCTGCCAGCCAGAGTAGTGCCTGCCTGCCCGAGTAGTGCCTGCCTGCCTGCCTGCCTGCCAGCCAGAGTAGTGCCTGCCTGCCTGCCAGCCAGAGTAGTGCCTGCCTGCCTGCCTGCCCGAGTAGTGCCTGCCTGTCTGCCAGAGTAGTGCCTGCCAGCCAGAGTAGTGCCTGCCTGTCTGCCAGAGTAGTGCCTGCCTGTCTGCAAGAGTAGTGCCTGCCAGCCAGAGTAGTGCCTGCCTGCCTGCCTGCCCGAGTAGTGCTTGCCTGCCTGCCTGCCTGCCAGCCAGAGTAGTGCCTGCCTGCCTGCCTGCCTGCCAGCCAGAGTAGTGCCTGCCTGCCTGCCAGCCAGAGTAGTGCCTGCCTGCCTGCCTGCCCGAGTAGTGCCTGCCTGTCTGCCAGAGTAGTGCGTGCATTGGCATTACCAGACGGATGGTGGAGCCTTCAAAACCACTAATGCTGTAGACCCCCCTACTGTTTTAGCGTTTCCCTATTATAATAATAATAATAATAATAATAATAATAATAATAATAATAATAATAATAATAATAATGTGAACCTTGTCAACTGAAGGTACTAACACAATCATCAAAAGGTATTAACACTGTCAACGTTGTGAAAATTCTTGAAGGGTAGTTCCCTAGCGTTGTTGAAGGGTCCTTGATCCAATGAAGGGATCCAGTGGTCAGAAACTAGCATCAATCGGCCTTAGTTACTCACTAACGTGCCAGTGAACCAAGTCTTTGACTTTGAAAGCAGAGCAGACCGCCACGGTCTCTTAGACCTTGCTCGTGGATAACGGCGCTGGCTGCTTGCCTCGCCACCGGCAGAACTCTTCGGCGAAGAACGGAGGTGGAAACAAACTCTCATTTAAGATTTACCAACAAGAACGACGTCAAGACAAAAAGATGTTCAGTCACAGGTTTCTTCTACAGAAGTTTCAAAATGTAGCAGTCCACTGGTCCTAGACTAGAGTCCAGGAGCTGTGGACTGGACCTAGGACCTGGAGGAAGGCTGTGCATGCGTTTCACATGCGCTCAGGGGAAACAAATAGTAAAAAAGTCGACAAAGACACTTGCAAAGAGGAACTTTAGTTCCTCTTTCACTACACATGCACTCAGTCTACCACAATTCTTCTCACACTTCATACGAGAGTGCAGGGAGTGTGCCTCACGTGTACTCTAGAGGACAAACATTAACCCCAACGGTAGAAACTGCCACATGAATCGTTTTCCCTGTCAACAACTTGGCGTCCAACGGGGCTAACCACCAACGTTTCTTCCGCCAAAATCTTGAAGAAACATAAGAGCCACTCTACTACCAGCACAGGAGTATACGTTATACCATGCGAGGGATGTGTACAGTTATTAAAGGACACTTGAGGAAACGTCCTTCCCTGTATTGGACTGAGGAACCCACTGGCTGGCGAAACGTTTCCTCAATATGTATTCCCAAAATGTGGCACAAGAGTCTCATTCTTCAACTTATCTGTTTTCGAAACCACTTATATCACATTAAATGAAACTTTACGACTGGAAAAGCCAATTATGGCTAAACGTCTCCTCTAATAAATGTCCTGAACAGTACATAAGTGGACATTTTCCTTACGAAGAAAACCAAGAGAAAACTGAACTTACGATTTCTGCAAATAAACAGAAGGAAGAGGAACGTGAACTCGGCGAAGAGAAAACAGCAATAAATAAAGGAGAGGCAAAATCAGGAGAGTGAAACTAGACAGAATTAGAAACAGTGGGAAGAAATTGAACAATCTCAACCTCAAAAAAAAATAAAAACGATATGGAACAAGATGCCAAGTTCCTTCACTGCTACAACACAATACAGTACAATATATTACAATACAACACCATACAGTACAATATATTACGATACAACACAGTATAATACAATGCAATACAATGCAGCACAATACAATGCAACATAATACAATACAACAATAAAATACAGCACAATATAATGGAATACAACACAGTACAATACAATACAGCACAATACAGTGCAACACAATACAACACGATATATACAATACAACTCAATACAATGCAATGCAATACAGTACAATACAACGCAATGCAATACAATACAATATAACACGATACAATACAACACAATACAATGCAACACAATACAATATGGTACAATGCAATACAAAACAATATAATATGATACAATACAATACAAAAACGCAATACAATATAACACAATGCAATACAATACAATACAACACAATACAATGTTGACAAATTAGACACATGTCCAAAACTTGGGTTAGCACATGTGTCTAACTTGTCGGTTCACAGAACCATTTATCAACACAGTACATAAGAAAGGAGGAGCACTGCAGCAGGCCTACAGGCCCATACTAGGCAAGTCCTTCTCGAAACCAAACCCACCCAAAAAATATATTTGCTCAACCTATTTCCGGTGCTACCCAATGTGTGTTTATGTGGTAAGACATAAAGCTGTGTAATGGAATAAAGATTTGGTAGGCACAAAACAAAGCCACTTACTTGTATGCAATACTTTAACTGGTAATGGAGGAGGGGGGCTGGAAGTGAGTCGGAGCTGCCTAGCATGGGCCAGTAGGCCTACTACTGTGATGAAATGCTTATAGGCTTTTTAAATGCATGGTGGTGGTGGTGTGTGTGTGTGGCGTTGTCGTGGGACCTCGTGGTCAGGCTGGTGGTCCCACAATTACAGGGCGGTCTGCTAGGCCATGAAATGGGCTGTCATGGCCTCAAGGGTCCTGTGTTTTTGTGAGGCATTGAAAGAGTCTTGTGTCAAGTGCACATGTGTGTGTGTGTGTGCTCACCTAATTGTGGTTGCAGGGGTCGAGACTCAGCTCCTGGCCCCGCCTCTTCGCTGTCTGCTACTGGGTCTCTGCTCTCCCTGCTCCATGAGCTTTATCATACCTTGTCTTAAAACTATGTATGGTTCCTGCCTCCACTATATCTTTCTCTAGTCCATTCCACTTCCTGACTACTCTGTGGCTGAAGAAATGTTTCCTGACATTCCTTTGACTCATCTGAGTCTTCAGCTTCCAGTTGTGTCCCCTTGTTTCTGTGTTCCCTCTCTGAAACAACCTGTCACTATCTACCTTGTCAATTCCCCACAGTATTTTGTATGTCGTTATCATGTCTCCTCTGACCCTTCTTTCCTCCAGTGTTGTTAGTCCTATTTCTCTCAATCTTTCTTCATAAGACAGACCCCTGAGTTGTGGAACTAACCTTGTCGCAAACCTTTGCACTTTCTCTAGTTTCCTTACGTGCTTGACCAGGTGTGGGTTCCAGACTGGTGCTGCATATTCTAGTATGGGCCTGACGTACACGGTATACAGTGTCTTGAACGATTCCTTGTTAAGGTAACGGAACGCTAATCTAAGGTTTGCCAGACGCCCATATGCTGCCGCAGTTATCTGGTTGATGTGTGCCTCCGGAGACGTGCTTGGCGTTATACTCACTCCAAGGTCTTTCTCCTTTGCCGAGGTTTGTAGCCTTTGTCCGCCCAGCTTGTACTATGTCAGCGGTCTTCTTTGCCCTTCTCCGATCCTCATGACTTTGCATTTGGAGGATTGAATTCGAGAAGCCATCTGCTAGACCAGATGTCGAGCTTGTCCAGGTCTGTTTGCAGCCCTGCCTGGTCCTCTTCCGATGTGATTCTCCTCATTATTTTCACATCATCCGCGAATAGAGACACTTCTGAGTCTATCCCGTCCGTCATGTCATTTACATATACCAGGAATAACACTGGTCCTAGGACTGACCCCTGCGGTACACCGCTCGTCACAGGCGGTGTGTGTGTGTGTGTACTCACCTATTTGTGGTTTCAAGGGTCGATTCATAGCTCCTGGCCTCGCCTCTGTGTGTGCATGTGTGAGTGTGTGTATGTATTCACTTATTTTTGATTGCATGTGTCAAGTTTCAGCTCCTGGCCCTGCCTATTAACCTGCCACTTGCCTGTTTTCCTCCCCCAAGCCTCATTGTCCCCAATCGTACTTATACCTAAAGCTATGTGTGGCTTTAGGTCATTCCACTACCTGATCCTCCCGAGGCTGAAGAAATACTCCCTGACATCCATGAGGCTGGACCAGCCTAACCCTGTGTAGCCAATCAACATCACTGAGGAGCAGGAAAAAGAGAAAGAAGAAGAAGAGGAAGAGGAGAAAATAGAAGAGAAAGAGGAGGAAGAGGAGAAAATAGAAGAGAAAGAGGAGGAAGGGGAGAAAATAGAAGATGAAGAGGAGAAAATAGAAGAGAAAGAGGAGGAAGAGGAGGAAGAGGAGAAAATAGAAGAGGAAGATAAGAAAATAGAAGAGAAAGAGGAGGAAGAGAATTTAAAACAGAAAGGAGGGAAAAAGGTAAGATATAAGATAAGGGAGAACAGGAACTTGAATAAACAAATAAAAAGAATAGGTAAACAAACAAAACAATAACTGTTGAGAGGCTCAACAAACACAGGCTGCAACACAGGTGTTTATCCCTTATTTTCTTGGGCATATATTTGTTCACTTGTTTATTCCTTTATTTGTTTTACTCACTTCTTTGTTTACTTCTTATTCTCTTTATTTGTTCGCGGTAGATGTCTTTACTTGTTAATTTATTTGTTCGTGTGTGTGTGTGTGTGTGTGTGTGTGTGTGTGTGTGTGTGTGTGTGTGTGTGTTTGTCTTTGTCACTTTCCTTGCTTCCATATTTTAACTACTGCTGATCAGCCAAGCTGTGGTTGTCACATGCGGGAAGCTAGCACCAACAACCTGATTGATCGGGGGCGTGGAACCACGAGTCAAGGTCCCAGACCGACTGGTAGACAGCACTTGGGGGGAGGAAATTGTGCCTGATCAACCAGGCTGTGATGTTTGTGGTGTGGGCGTGCTGGTTGCTGACACCAACAGCCTGGTTGATCAGTGGATCACTGATCAACCTAAGGTGTGTAAAAAAAGCAGCATGTGTTCTTGCTGTGTTTGTTTGTTTATTTTATGGGTTTAATTATTTTTTGTGTTTGTTTATTTTTGTTTGTTTCTGAGATTGTACGTTTTTTAGTTTGTTTGTTTGTTTGTTTGTTTGTTTGTTTGTGTAAACAGAGGGAGCATGATGGGAAGGTTAACATGGCAGCTCACCAGCGTGGGGCCTCACATACAATGAGAACTTCCTGACCTTGCTCTTTTGTGGTGGTGGTAGTGGTAGTGGTGGTAGTGGTGGTAGTGGTGGTAGTGGTGGTAGTGGTGGTAGTGGTGGTAGTGGTGGTGGTGGTGGTAGTGGTAGTGGTGGTGGTGGTAGTGGTGGTAGTGGTGATTGTGGTGGTATTGTTGGTGGTGGTGATTGTAGTGGTGGTGGTACTGGTGGCAGTGGTAATGGTGGTGACTGTAGTGGTAATGGTGGTAGTAATTAGGTAACAAAGGTGACAATGTAGGTAGTGTATCCCGCCAGTAAAATTCATCAAGTCAGTAAGGAGCTGAACAAAAGATTAAGGGAGGTATTCTGAGTGGCATCAGGAACACTGCCAGTGAGTCATGGAGGGAGAGTGCACCAACGAGTAGTGGACACAATACACACAACAGGAGGAAAGGTGAAGAAAGTGCTAGGTGAACTAGATACCTGGAAGGCGGTGGGATCAGACAACATCTCTCCCTGGGTTGTGAGAGACGTTGATAAATGAGACACTTGCGCAATATTTGGAAATCTTTATCCTGGAAACGTTTCGACACGCAGTGGCTTCTTCAGTCCAGTGCAAAGAAAGGTGGAAAATGAGGAGTAGTTTGAGGTAATCAGTCCCTCAGCCTGGAGTCAGGCAGGAGAGAATGAGAGAGAGAGACATGGCTCTGTATGTGTTTGGATTGTCTGAAGGGTGTTCGATACTGCCCCTCAGAAGTGACTGGAACTAAAGGTAGAGGAGGAGACAAGAATGACAGAGAAAGCACTACAATGGATCAAGGAATACTTAGCAGGGAGGAAACAACGAGTTATTGTATGGGAGGAGAGGTTGGATGGGCGAGTGTGACGAGTGGGGTTCCACAAGGATCAGTACTTGATCCAGTATTATTTTGTGTGTATGTAAACGATATGACAGAAGAAATTGAGTCAGAGGTGATCCTGTTCACGGATTATGTGAAACTGATGAAGAGAATACAAACTGGGGCAAACCAGGAATCGTCCCAGACAATATTGGATCTGAACAAGCTGCATGATTGGCCTTATACATGGTTGTTAGAATTTAATCCCAGCAAATGCATTTATGAAAATCGGGGGATGGCAAGGAAGACCGGAAACAGAGTACAGGCTGCAGACCTTCCTGAAGGAGGAAGACCACGAAGTGAGCATAATTCCGCGCATTTCTCTGAGCACACATCAAGCGAATAATGGTAAAGCAAACGTGAGACTGGCTAGTTTAAGGATAACTTACAAGAATATCAACACGGACGCATTTACGACCCTAAGAGCGGACCATCTTCAAGACAACAACAAGACAATGGCACCAGCATCTCAAAAAGAATGAAAAAGAAGCTGGAAACAGTGCAAAGAGTTGAGAGATGTGAGCTGTGAGGACTGACTTGAGGGACTGAACGACCACACTAGAGGACAGAAGGACCAGAGGTGATTTGTTTACGACGTACAAAATACTGAAAGGATTTGGCAGGGTGGACAGGGTGAGTCTGTCTGAGAAGTGGGTCTCAGGTACGCGAGGTCACAGCTGGAAGTTAAAATTATGAGTCACAGGAATGTTAGGAAGTACTTCTTTAGCCTTAGAGTGGTCAAAAGGTGGATTGATCTAGACAGCGAAGTAGGAGAGGCAGAATCCATACATAGTTTTAAGAATCGGTGTGACAAAGTTCACACAACCAGGAGAGAGGGAAGCCAGTAGCAGCCAGCAGAGAGGCGGGTCCCAGGAGCTGAGACTCAACCCCTGAAACGACAAACAGGTCAGTGGGTGAGTAGACACATATGCGCGCCCACACACACCCACACACAC
>WNWK01000936.1:282500-287500 GCA_009830355.1 Cherax destructor | reverse complement strand
ATATATATATATATATATAGGGTAGGCGAGTTTCAGTGTGGAGAAATAAATGGGATTAAGTCAGGAGTATCTGAGAGAATTAGAGCTAAGGAAGTGCTTGTAAGTGCTTGGAAACAAAGAGAGAGAGAGAGAGAGAGAGAGAGAGAGAGAGAGAGAGAGAGAGAGAGAGAGAGAGAGAGAGAGAGAGAGAGAGAGACTCAACATTCAACTTCTCTTCATTAATTATCTGGGTCGCCAAAATGACTTGCACGCAGATTTTAATGCCCGGGATTCCGCCTCGTTATTCTGCGCAAAAAGCGGACAGATCGTGCCATTTGCGGGGGTCTCCGCTTTTTGCGGAGCGAGAGGCAGTGGAAATATGCACCGGGGGAAGGGGGTCCCTTTGGGGAGTAATTAATGCAGAGAACCAGTGCGAAATGTGAGAGAGTTGAAGACAGTGTCTGTGCGAGAGTTGGAATGCATGCTTGGACGGGCCTGCCTCTCTCTCTCTCTCTCTCTCTCTCTCTCTCTCTCTCTCTCTCTCTCTCTCTCTCCTCTTAGTCGCTGTCTTGCCAGAATGTGTTGATATTACAGTTCAGCTGACCCTCCGAAGTGCAACTTTCTCGCTCATCCTTCAGAGTGCAGGCACTGTACTTCCCACCTCCAGGACTGCAACATCCCCGACCCATCCTTCAGAGTGCAGGCACTGTACTTAACACCTCCAGGACTGTAACATCCCCGACCCATCCTTCAGAGTGCAGGCACTGTACTTCCCATCTCCAGGACTGCAACATCCCCGACCCATCCTTCAGAGTGCAGGCACTGTACTTCCCACCTCCAGGACTGCAACATCCCCACCCATCCTTCAGAGTGCAGGCACTGTACTTCCCACCTCCAGGACTGCAACATCCCCGACCCATCCTTCAGAGTGCAGGCACTGTACTTCCCACCTCCAGGACTGCAACATCCCCACCCATCCTTCAGAGTGCAGGCACTGTACTTCCCACCTCCAGGACTGCAACATCCCCGACCCATCCTTCAGAGTGCAGGCACTGTACTTCCCACCTCCAGGACTGCAACATCCCCCACCCATCCTTCAGAGTGCAGGCACTGTACTTCCCACCTCCAGGACTGCAACATCCCCACCCATCCTTCAGAGTGCAGGCACTGTACTTCCCACCTCCAGGACTGCAACATCCCCACCCATCCTTCAGAGTGCAGGCACTGTACTTCCCACCTCCAGGACTGCAACATCCCCACCCATCCTTCAGAGTGCAGGCACTGTACTTCCCACCTCCAGGACTGCAACATCCCCACCCATCCTTCAGAGTGCAGGCACTGTACTTCCCACCTCCAGGACTGCAACATCCCCACCCATCCTTCAGAGTGCAGGTACTGTACTTCCCACCTCCAGGACTGCAACATCCCCCACCCATCCTTCCCTTGATCACATCATTAGGCTAGCACTAACCACCCTGCCTGACCGGTATCCCTCTGGTATTCCCCTGTCAACCAGTTCCTGCTAATTGATATCCCTCATTCCCATTCTGCACAGACTCTGCTTAAACTATGCACTAGCGGGTGGTTCAGCTACCCTCCCTAACTAACGTAGAGTCCTCACTCACCAGGGGATCTAGTCAGCGTAGTTTTTTGGAAAATTCTGAGAAGGAGAGAGAGAGAGAGAGAGAGAGAGAGAGAGAGAGAGAGAGAGAGAGAGAGAGAGAGAGAGAGAGAGAATGTTGTTTAATTGGATCATGGAGGCAGTGCAAATATTTTAGTATTCAAGTATTATAAATTTCAGTTAAATATGTTGTTAGAATCATTACGACCCTCTTTATGACATGTTATATTCCTCTCATTAATAATAATAATAATAATAATAATAATACTAATAATAAAGTATTATTATTATTATTATTATTATTATTATTATTATTATTATTATTATTATTATTATTATTATTATTATTAAATGGTAATTAACTAAATAATTTGGGTATATTTCTTAATGATCTGGACTGTGTGTGTGTGTGTGTGTGTGTGTGTGTGTGTGTGTGTGTGTGTAATCACCTAATTGTTGTTGCAGGGGTCGATTCACAGCTCCTGGTTCCGCCTCTTCACTGGTCGCTACTAGGTCCACTCTCTCCCTGCTCCATGAACTTTATCGTACCTCTTCTTAAAGCTATGTGAGGTACCTACCTCCACTACATCACTCTCCTGACTATTCCACTTCCTGACAACTCTATGGCTGAACAAATACTTCCTAACATCCCTGTGATTCATCTGAGTCTTCAGCTTCCCAACCTATTTCGCTACCTATTTCCCTACCTATTTACCTACCCATTTTCCTACCAATTTTCCTTCCTATTTCCCTACCTATTTTCCTACCAATTTCTCTTTTCATTTCTTCACCCTCTCCTCACCCTTCCTTCCCTTTTCAATACCTTTCAGAATACATCTCCCTTTTCACCAACTTTGCCCTCTCTTCTTCATTCTTCCCTTTCTGTCTCTCCCCTTCCTCCTATCCTCCACCCTCCCCGTTACCTCCCCCTCCCCACTTCCCACTCCCTTCCTCCCCCTCCCCATTTCCCCCTCCCCTTCCCCCTCATCTTCACGAATTATGGACCGTAAAGCGGGAAGATTTAGCGAGAAAAATGCGCTTAATCTCTTCACGGTGGAGGGCTCTTGATCCATGGAATTCGCGCTTAGGTAACAATGGTAGCGGCGAGGCGCTAATGTGAGAACTAACGAAGAGCTAACGAGGACTTTGTCAAGATTTGTCGTTATTTAAGTGAATAATCAGTGGCACTGACATGACTGATCAGTGACATGACACATCAGTGACATGACACACCAGTGACATGACACACCAGTGACATGACACATCAGTGATATGGCAAATCAGTAACATGACACATCAATGACATGACACATCAGTGACATGACACATCAGTGACATGACACACCAGTGACATGACATATCAGTGATATGGCAAATCAGTAACATGACACATCAATGACATGACACATCAATGACATGACACATCAGTGACATGACACATCAGTGACATGACACATAAATGACATGACACATCAGTAACATGACACCTCAGTAACATGACACATCAGTAACAGTAACGTCACACATCATAAAAATCTTAGAGAAAGTGGCAAGACGCAAGTTACAAGTTATATGGAAAAGCATGACCTGTGGAACCTGTGGAACCTGTGGAACCTGTATAATCTTTAAAACTAATAGAACCTTAGAACCTTTAGAACCTGTAGAACCTGTGGAATATTTACAACCTTTATAACCTGTAGAAGTCAGTTTACTGTATCAAATATAACACTGTAAGGAATGACTCCATCATGAAGACACAGGTCCAAGAGCTGCTAAGCAACCCCTGCAACGCTCTTCTTGCCGAATAAGGCAAGCGAAAATTTGTGTATGCAATAATTTCGCAAAGTTATTCTGAACCTAAAGAAAAAAAATATTTCATTGTGTTTGTTTATTATTAAATTATTGTAAACTTATCTAAAATATATTTACCTGGATTAGGCTAAATTAAATTGCGCTTGTTATAATGAGGTTTGGTAAGTTTTCTAAGGTTCTTTTGGTACAAAATTAATAATTTTTACATTAACATAAATGAAAAAAAATATATATCTTTAAACGAATAAGAGAAAATTTTAGAAAGGACTTAATTTTAAATGAGTTCTTGCTAATTGTCCATACATAGCTTTAAGAAGAGGTATGATAAAGCTTATGGAGCAGGGAGAGAGTGAATTAGTATCGACCAGTGAAGAGGCGGGGCCAGGAGCTATGACTCGACCCCTGCAACCACATATAGGTGAGTACATATAGGTGAGTACATATATATATATATCGTGAATCGTGAAGCGATTGCCTCTAAAATGCGGTCAATAACTTTCACATGAGAAGTATAGAGACATGGATTTACGATTTCCTAAGAAACAGACTACAATGATCGCTGGTAGCCAGGGCGACAACCAGTCTTAGTAGCTGAATACCACTAGGCAGGGTCCTGACGCCTTCACTCGTCCTCACAACAGACATTGATAAAAATGCTGGCCACGGCTTCGTATCGTCCTTAAGCGGGAGATACCAAAACAAGCATGAAGGTCGCCTTGTTAGAAGACAGAGAAGGAAAAGAAACAGCAAAGCAGATATCAACAAAAGGCTTCCAGTGGGCAGCGGAAAATAACATGATGTTCAGGGGTGGAGGATTTCAACTGCACAGATACGGAAAGGATGAAGAACTCAGTATTTACACCCGATGCAGACTGCAGGAGGATCATCTGGGAGACTGGAACGTGTAAATGATTATGGTACAATAATGTCAGATGACCCATCATTTGGAGAATATAACAAGGCAAAGGTCGCGAAGGCCATAACGAATAAGAGAGTGGATGATGGTAGCTTACAAACTAAGAGATATGATGCTAATGGTGACAGTGTGTAAATCACTTGTGCCTTCTAGCATAGACAATTGCTCAGTGTTGACAGTCCTAGTCAAGGTAGGAAAGCTATCAGAGTTGGACAAGATATAGAGAGCATCTGCTGCATGCATAGAGACAATAAACCATATAAACTACTGGTAACGTTCCAAAGTACTTGGTATGTACTCTCTGGAGCGAAAACAGAGACACCTCATAATCCATACCTGGAAGATACTTGAGGTCCAGGGTCCTAGTCTACACACAACCACAACAATTTACCCGAGTGAGAGATATGAGTGGAAGTGTAAAATGAAGCGAACTAAAAGCAGGGGCGTCTTGGGCACAATAAGAAAACACTGTGTCAACATCCGTGGTTCAAGGCTACTTAACCTGCTACCAGCAGATACCAGAAACATTGCTGGAACAAGTGTAGAAGTTACCAAAGAGAAACTGGATTACCACCTAGGACAGGTGCTGGATCAACCAGACTGTGATGGATGTGTGGGCCAGCGGGCCGTTAGTAGCAACAGCCTGATTGAACAGACAGTCCACAACCAATA
>WNWK01000936.1:270000-277500 GCA_009830355.1 Cherax destructor | reverse complement strand
GATGTGGGTGGCCTTACTGTTATGTACAAGGCCAACATTGTCAAAGTACCACACTTGGCTCCACTTCGAGGACAGACAGAAGCAAGGTTCTATACCACAAGACGGGCAGCAAGCAGCAACTTCACTCTGGCTGTACCCTTCTCCAGAACATCACTTCATCTGAGATCATTTATCCCCAGGATGACTCGAGTCTGGAACACATTTGTACAGCATTATGATGTCAACGAGATAAAGTCAGTTGATCAAAGGGAAATGCTGGCCCACAGATGGCTCACAGCCTCACAGCTGGCCCACAGATGGCTCCAACTTCATCCTGTTCCCTACTTGTATGTTTCATAACAATAAAAATGCTTTCAAATGAGCTGATGTAGGTAACAGCTCTTAGCTTGTCAATAAAGATAGGAATCCTTAACTTGTCACTAGCTTGTCAATAAAGTTAGGGATCCTTAACCTAACCTTGTCAAACCCTGTGTAAAAAAAAGAGAGAGAGAGAGAGAGGGATAAAAGAGTGTGGGCGCACGCACGCACGCACAGACACAGACACACACACACACACACACACACACACACACACACACACACACACACACACACACACACACACACACACACACACACACACACACACACAATTTAACATAAAACAGCATTAAGAGAGGCGCTGGAGGAGGACAAACAGGGTAAACACCGAGGCTGGTTGACCCAACATAAACACTGGCGGCTCAGGTAAACATAAAACATGATAATCCGCTTTCGCGGCCGTGTTTAGCGTGTTTTAATAACGTCGGTCACTCAGGGTCATTGTTCGCGCTTCCTTCATCGCGTCCTACCCCCCCCCCATCCCCTTTTTTTTATTCGCGGTTCGCTGTTAGCTTCCCTTAGTTGGCGCTCCATTATTTTCGCCCCGTTGTTAGCTTCTTTCATTCTAGGTCCGTTATTCGCTGCCCGTTGTTCGCGATTTGTTGTTCGCGCCTGTTATTCGCGTCCCGTTTTTCGCGCCTATGATTCGTTTGTCGTTGAACGAACCCATCATTCGCGCCGCGTTGTTGGCGGGGCTCTTTACTTGGTTGGCAGGCCGGGACTGTCAATCTCCGCAACACACCACCGACTGGTTGCCGCTTACGACGACTGAGGAATACCTGAAGAATGTTTTTGAAGGCCAACGCTCCCGCGTCCCGGACCCAGACCGGGTTATGCCTGCTTTGCAAGGCAGTTATGCCTGCTTTGCAATAGGCTGCTAGAGTATAGCAATATTCCAGCCTGGAGAGAACAAGTGACTTCAGACGATCATCATGGGCTTGGCATCCCATGTTTTGAAGGTTCTCATTATCCATCCTATCATTTTTCCTCGCAGATATAATATTGACACTGTTGTGGACCGTCAATATGAGATCCTCTAACATTATAAGTCTTAAGTATCTAAACGCTGGGTTTTCGTTCTACTGAGCACTAAGTCTTAGTTTATACTCGATTCTAGTTTTTATTTTCTCAGATTTTCCATTATGGAGTAACAGAAATTTGTCCTCATTGAACACCATATTATTTCTGCGTTCCAGTGGAAGACTTGGTTTATATCCCGTTGGAGATTTGCTGTGTCCTCCATGGATGACACTCTCATTCAAATTCTAGTAAAGTCTGCAAAGAATGGTACGGTATTATGATTTATGTCCCTGTTGATGCTGGATATGAGGATGAGGTAAGGGATGGGGCTGAGTATTGTGCCTTGGGAAACAGAGCTTTTCACTGTGGCAGCCTCTGACCTTGATTACTATTACTCTTTGCGTTCTGTTTGCTAGAGGGTTAAAAATCCATCTAACCACTTTTCCAGTTATTCCTTTTGCACGTATTCTGTGCACTGTTCCACCGTGATTTCACTTGTCCAAAGCTTTTGCAAAGTCTGTGTATTCTACACCTGCATTTTGCTTGTCTTCCTGTGCATCCAAGACCATGTCCCATTCCGGGGAGTCTTCCCAGAGAAAACTCCCAAAAAGGCACAGAATGGGCCTTGTAGTTCTTGTTGCTGGTTTATAGGGCCACTGACACCTTACACCGTATCGAGTCCTGAGAGGTCTTGTTCAAGGCGACTCCTCGTTTTCGGCCAGAAGGGGCGGTGATCCAGGCTGGAATTGCGCCCCCTTAACTACTACTACTACCACAAAGTCACTTTGTCTGGCTTTTTTTGGGGTATCCTGGTTGGGTAATTTATACAATGTATGATAATTGTACTTATGTGTACCTGTACCTAAATAAATCACTTATTTACTAACAGAGATGATCCACACGACAGTGCTCAGAGATGATCCACACAAGAGTGTTCAGAGAGGATCCACACAAGAGTGTTCAGAGATGATCCACACGAGAGTGTTCAGAGATGATCCACACGAGAGTGTTCAGAGAGGATCCACACGAGAGAGTTCAAGAGCTCAGGAATATTGCCATTATAAGAGCGTCGTAAATTATAGGAACTGACCAGAGGAGAGTACAGTGGCAGACTGACTCCTGACCAGTCTCCTCTACCTGGCCACGGAAGCTGGTCCATGGTGTTGTTGTTGTTGTTGTTGTTCATCTGGAGGGGTAACGGGGAAGAAAAAAATAAAACAATTCTTAAACCCTCCCCACAATTCTTTAAACCCTCCCCACAATTCTTTAAACCCTTCCCACAATTCTTTAAACCCTCCCCACAATTCTTTAAACCCTCCCCACAATTCTTTAAACCCTCCCCACAGTTCTTTAAACCCTCCCCACAGTTCTTTAAATTCTCCCCACAATTCATTAAACCCTCCCCACAATTCTTAAACCCTTCCCACAATTCTTTAAACCCTCCCCACAATTCTTAAACCATCAACACTTCCCCTAACCCCCTCTCTCTCTCTCTCTCTCTCTTTCTCTTCCACTCCTTCCACCTTCGGTCACCCCCGCCCTCCTCCTTCAACCCCTCCATCACCCACTTCAACCCCCTCTCCCACCCCACCAGATGTACCTCCTCACCCATAAAGCCATTTCACAACACAAAATTCTGGAGACTTTGAGACATTCTTTTGTTATCTCTCTACGAGCCATTTACCATGTCTAGAAGACACTCTCATTCCTTCACTCTCCCTCATACCTTCACTCTCCCTCATACCTTCACTCTCCCTCATACCTTCACTCTCCCTCATACCTTCACTCTCCCTCATACCTTCACTCTCCCTCATACCTTCACTCTCCCTCATACCTTCACTCTCCCTCATACATTCACTCTCCCTCATACCTTCACTCTCCCTCATGTGCATGGTATGTCCTGAAGACTCTAACTTGGGAGAAAGTCGTCTTCCTAGAGTCTACCTGGAGGGACTCCAGGTGAATCAGGGCCGGATCAATCAGGCTGTTACTACTGGCCGCACGTAGTCCAACGTACAAACCACAGCCCGGCTGATCCTGCACTGACTTTAGGTATCTGCCCAGCTCCCTCTTGAAGGCAACCAACCAGGGGCCTATTGGCAATTCCCCTTATGCTTGGTGAGAGGCTGTTGAACAGTCTTGGGCCCCGGACACTTATTGTGTTTTCTCTTAGTGTAGTAATGGCGCCCCTATCTTTCATTAGGGGTATGTTGCACCGCCTGTCCAGTCTTTGGCTTTCGTGGGGAGTGACTTCCGTCTTCAGAGTAGAACAGGAAGAGAGAGAGAGAGAGAGAGAGAGAGAGAGAGAGAGAGAGAGAGAGAGAGAGAGAGAGAGAGAGAGAGAGAGAGAGAGAGAGAGAGGAAGGTGGGAGGGAGGCTGGGATCAGGAAAGGTCCCTGGGAGAAGTATGGAAGTAACATACCTGAGAACCGGAACCTCCTCTCATCTTTCTCCTCCTCCTCCTCCTCTTCCTTCTCTTCCTTTTCCACCTCCTCTTATCCCTCCCTCCCTCCCTCCCTCCCTCCCTCTCTCCCTGAAGATCAAGGTCTCCAGCAAGCACCCTGGGTCGACCATAACGGTAGCTCCAGTCTGGCTTTAATACCAAAGGCCTTATAGGTATGCAATAGGTAACGCCATGGACTCTGTAATAGGCAGTATTGTGGGTTTTGCCATAGGGAGTGCCAAGACCCATGCTGACGTAGGAAGTGCCAGAACCCATGCTGACATAGTGTCAGAGCCCATGCTCATATAAGGAGTGCCAAGACCCATGCTGGCATAGAGAGTGCCAGAGCCCATGCTGACATAGGAGGTGCCAAGACCCGTGCCTCCACCATATAAGGCTGAGTGCTTTATGTGCTGGGGTCCCAGCCGAAGCCTTCCCATAACACATGGTTTATGGACCTCGCGTCCCAATTAAAGACCGAGGGCGTGTTTCTGTGTGCTGTAGGGTGGTGTGGGGGTGTGGGTGATGGTGTGGGTGATGTGGGGTGATGGTGTGGGTGAGTTGAGGTGTGAGCAGAGGTGTTAGTTTGTGTGTGTGTGTGTGAGGAAGTGGTACAAGTATATCATTTAGCATTCTTCTTCATTCTTTCCATCATTCTTTCACTTACAGAACTATTCCTGCCTCCTTCCTCGAAAACACTGGGTCACTTGAACACGGGGTCCCCTGAACACTGGGTCCCCTGAACACGGGGTCCCCTGAACACGGGGTCCCCTGAACACGGGGTCCCCTGAACACGGGGTTCCCTGAACACTGGGTCCCCTGAACACGGGGTCCCCTGAACACGGGGTCCCCTGAACACGGGGTCCCCTGAACACGGGGTCCCCTGAACACGGGGTCCCCTGAACACGGGGTCCCCTGAACACGGGGTCCCCTGAACACGGGGTTCCCTGAACACGGGAATAGTTCCCAGGGGGGAATGGGAGTTATAGGGGACTGCCCCTTCTCCTGGAGGTGTACTGTTCTATACTTAAGAGTGCTTGTCTAAGCCACCATCACCTTCTCTGCGCAAATTCCGGGGATGTTTCCACTTTTTTATAAACTTGCCGTGATTAATAATGGATGAATTTAAACAGAAAATATTGATGAGGTTTGTATAATGTGAACAATTTTGAATATATTAAATGGCATTCTCAATAAACACAATCTCACCCTTAAAACCATCTCCTACAATCCATGTAAATTCCTCCTTTTTAAAACCTTTTTCCACCTCCCCGTCCCTTGAAACTCTCCCTCACTCCCTCCACTCCCCCTAGAGTTCTCCCTTACCCCTTACTAAGGGGGGGGGGGGTGTCAGCTGTGGACAGAAAAGACGGATTGGCTTCATTACATGTAAATACCAGTTAGAGGTCGACCAACCACACCACCACTACCCGACAGTCAAGATAAATGAGACCAAACACAGAGACAGAGAGAGAGAGACAGACAGACAAACAGAGACAGACAAGAGAGACAGACAGTCAGAGACAGAGAGAAAGAGAGGGGAGGGATTAAATAAAACCTAAGTATGCAAATAACTCACAGAAACGCCAGAAGTCTCTTCCGTAGTCCGAGGTTACTAAATATGTGAGTATAGACAACATACGCAGCTTCAGGGATAGGTATGGCAGGAGGCTGGAAACCAGTGAAACAGATCCTAAACAGCTAAATGGCCGGCCCAGGAACTGTGAATCGACCCCCCCCCACAACCACAAGCAACACCCAAGTAAGCTGTGACTCGACCCCCCACAACCACAAGCAACACCCAAGTAAGCTGTGACTCGACCCCCTGCAACCACAAATAGGTGAGTACATGCTCTTAAACACATGATAGGTGGTAATGGTCGACCGTCTATGAATAAACAGAGATTCGAAACATGTTCCACGTGTTGTTTACATTAGCAATGACTTTCGAAATGGAGAGTGTCAGCACTCAGTTCCAGGGAGAGTGTCAGCACTCAGTTCCAGGGAGTGTGTCAGCACTCAGTTCCAGGGAGTGTGTCAGCACTCAGTTCCAGGGAGAGTGTCAGCACTCAGTTCCAGGGAGTGTGTCAGCACTCAGTTCCAGGGAGTGTGTCAGCACTCAGTTCCAGGGAGTGTGTCAGCACTCAGTTCCAGGGAGAGTGTCAGCACTCAGTTCCAGGGAGAGAGTCAGCACTCAGTTCCAGGGAGAGAGCCAGCACTCAGTTCCAGGGAGAGTGTCAGCACTCAGTTCCAGGGAGAGCGTCAGCACTCAGTTCCAGGGAGAGTGTCAGCACTCAGTTCCAGGGAGAGAGTCAGCACTCAGTTCTAGGGAGAGTGTCAGCACTCAGTTCCATGGAGAGAGTCAGCACTCAGTTCCAGGGAGAGTGTCAGCACTCAGTTCCAGGGAGAGTGTCAGCACTCAGTTCCAGGGAGAGTGTCAGCACTCAGTTCCAGGGAGAGAGTCAGCACTCAGTTCCAGGGAGAGTGTCAGCACTCAGTTCCAGGGAGAGAGTCAGCACTTAGTTCTAGGGAGAGTGTCAGCACTCAGTTAAATGGAGAGAGTCAGCACTCAGTTCCAGGGAGAGTGTCAGCACTCAGTTCCAGGGAGAGTGTCAGCACTCAGTTCCAGGGAGAGAGTCAGCACTCAGTTCCAGGGAGAGTGTCAGCACTCAGTTTCAGGGAGAGTGTCAGCACTCAGTTCCAGGGAGTGTGTCAGCACTCAGTTCCAGGGAGAGAGTCAGCACTCAGTTCCAGGGAGAGAGTCAGCACTCAGTTCCAGGGAGAGAGTCAGCACTCAGTTCCTGGGAGAGTGTCAGCACTCAGTTCCAGGGAGAGTGTCAGCACTCAGTTCCAGGGAGAGTGTCAGCACTCAGTTCCAGGGAGAGTGTCAGCACTCAGTTCCAGGGAGAGAGTCAGCACTCAGTTCTAGGGAGAGTGTCAGCACTCAGTTCCATGGAGAGAGTCAGCACTCAGTTCCAGGGAGAGTGTCAGCACTCAGTTCCAGGGAGAGTGTCAGCACTCAGTTCCAGGGAGAGTGTCAGCACTCAGTTCCAGGGAGAGAGTCAGCACTCAGTTCCAGGGAGAGTGTCAGCACTCAGTTCCAAGGAGAGTGTCAGCACTCAGTTCCAGGGAGAGAGTCAGCACTCAGTTCCAGGGAGAGAGCCAGCACTCAGTTCCAGGGAGAGTGTCAGCACTCAGTTCCAGGGAGAGCGTCAGCACTCAGTTCCAGGGAGAGTGTCAGCACTCAGTTCCAGGGAGAGAGTCAGCACTCAGTTCTAGGGAGAGTGTCAGCACTCAGTTCCATGGAGAGAGTCAGCACTCAGTTCCAGGGAGAGTGTCAGCACTCAGTTCCAGGGAGAGTGTCAGCACTCAGTTCCAGGGAGAGTGTCAGCACTCAGTTCCAGGGAGAGAGTCAGCACTCAGTTCCAGGGAGAGTGTCAGCACTCAGTTCCAGGGAGAGATAGTTCAACTGGGCCAATCTAGCACATCAAAAATGAAGAGCTGATTACTTTTCCCTGGGGTTTACTGGAGACAGGTTAAGGGCGGTCAGGTCCCAGGTCAGACCTGACCTGCGTTCGCTAGACCGACACCTACTTGAGATTATGTGAAGATCACCTGAAGAGGCAGCTGATGTCTCTGGTGGATACTTATAACTCCTTGTAAGTGTCCCGCTGGAC
>WNWK01000936.1:255000-265000 GCA_009830355.1 Cherax destructor | reverse complement strand
TGAAAACAGTCGAAAATCAGCAGGAAATTTACGAGAATGAGTGAAAAAGTGCTTTTGCCGACGACGCGGTAGGCCGCAAATACTTCACCGTAGCGCTGCGACTATCGAGGCAATCTTGTTTCTCATGTACGGTAATTCCCTTAAATCGCATTAGGTTCGCGGTAAAACCAACTACTTATTAACTAGAGAGCATCCGATACCCCATCGAAGGAAGCCTCGAACCAACGCCCGATAAAATCTCATCAGACTATAAATGACAGGAAAATGTATAGAGGGTATGGGAGGGATGGGTGGCGGCGGGGCCGGCGTATCTAATCGCTTAACGTCGGGTTTAGAGGCGTCGCAGCGGTGCTCCGGGGGGTGGAGGGGGGAGCTCGAACCTTCTTTTTTTTAGTGTGTGTGTGTACTCACTTATTTGTGGCTGCAGGGGTCGATTCACAGCTCCTGGTCCCCGCTTCTTCGGCTTGCCGCTATTAGGTCCACTCTCTCCCTGCTCCAATAGCCATATCGTACCTCTTTGAGTATGGAACATCTTATCGAATTCAATTAATGTATTATTTGTGAAAGGTAGTGACTTGAGGCCTGGTCACAGACCGGACCGCGGGGGCGTTGACCCCCGGAACCCTCTTCAGGTATACTCCAGGTATACCAGTTTATTACACCCACCATAACATCTATTATTATTGTTGCATATTTCAAAATGCGCTCGTGGTGTCTCATATTATCAAGGAATAGTAAAGTTCCTGGAGAGCGAAACGTTGCCACAATAAAATGTCAAGCTCCTGGAGAGCGAAACGTTGCCACAATAAAATATCAAGCTCCTGGAGAGCGAAACGTTGCCACAATAAAATATCAAGCTCCTGGAGAGCGAAACGTTGCCACAATAAAATATCAAGCTCCTGGAGAGCGAAACGTTGCCACAATAAAATGTCAAGCTCCTGGAGAGCGAAACGTTGCCACAATAAAATGTCAAGCTCCTGGAGACCTTGACATTAGTTGCACCTATCTCCTTTTACCTAAGAGAAACAGTGTTGCCAACCAGACAACTAACATATCCAACAAACTCAACAATAAACTTATCAAAATATCCACTAAACACTTCGACTTCCCTGGAATAAAACTTTGTATGAAAAAAAACATAGAAACAATTACCACACCACAGTGGTAATATACTGCCACACCACAGTGGTAATACTGCCACAATACAAGTGGTAATACTGCCACAACACAAGTGGTAATACTGCCACACCACAGTGGTAATACTGCCACAGTGGGTGTGGTAATACTGCCACACCACAGTGGTAATATACTGTCACACCACAGTGGTAATACTGCCACAACACAGTGGTTATACTGCCACAACACTGATAATACTGCCACAACACTAGTAGTAATACTACCATAACATCAGTGGTAATATTATGACTGGTGTGGCGGAAATATTACCAGTGGAAAAGTATCAGTACGGCTTGTCACAGCCACGCTGGCGGGAGATTCATCTGTAAAAACTTGCACTTGTAGTCACAGTGTTGGCCCATGCTAACCTTCCTATAGTGTGCAAATATACCTAGTTGGATGAAGCTTATTGCAGCCAGCTGGCCCAGTGGCCTGGGGTTTTACGACTCACTTACTATGCGTGGGTTCTAACCCCACCCGTACCGTGGTTTATAATGCCCTGTTGTGGGTACGAGAACACTAATGAAGCAGGTAGATCACTGGAATCCGGGATTTGTAAACATAAATAAGACTGTAGATGTGATTACTACAGCCAAGCCTGTGTCCAACACACGTTTGATATACCTTTGAAGAGTTTCGAGAGTATCTACTCTCTGAGCCCGGCCATGGGCCAGGCTCGTCTGGTGCTTGCCTGGTCAACCAGGCTGTTGCTGCTGGAGGCCCGCTGACCCACATATCCATCACAGCCTGGTTGATCTGGCACCTGGTGAAGATATTTGTCCAGTTTCCTCTTGAAGGCTTCTACACTGGTTCCAGCCGTGTTTCGGATATCTTCTGGTAAGATGTTGAATAGTCTGGGACCCCGGATGTTAATACAGTGCTCCCGTATTGTCCCCACCGCACCCCTGCTCCTCACTGGGTTTATTTTACACTTTCTCCCATATCTATCACTCCAGTATGTTGTTATGGCAGTGTGCAGATTTGGGACTAGGCCCTCAAGTACTTTCCAAGTATATATTATCATGTATCTCTCTCTCCTCCGCTCCAATGAGTACATGTTCAAGACTTGAAGGCTTTCCCAATAATTTAGATGTTTCAATGGCTCAATGTGAGCCGTAAACGATCTCTGGATTTGTTCCAGCTCTGCTATTTCTCCTGCCCTGAACGGGGCCGTCAGCACTGAGCAGTATTCTAAGTGAGGGAGCACTAGCGATTTGAATAGTGTCACCATCGGCATTATTTCCCTTGTTTTGAAAGTTCTCAATACCCACCCCGTCATCTTCCTGGCTGTTGTGATCTTTGTCTTGTTATGGTCTTTAAACGACAGATCAGCAGACATAATTATTCCCAAGTCCTTTACGTGTTCCTTTCGTTCTATGTGGTGACCCTCTTGCGTTTTGTATATAGTGTTCCTTTTGAGTTCTTCATTTTTTCCATACCTAAGCAGCTGAAACTTATCACCATTGAACGTCATGTTGTTCTCCACTGCCCATTGGAAGACCCTGCTTATGTCCTCCTGTAATTTTTCAGTGTCCTCTACCGTAGTGACAGGAAGATTCAATGACACCTTATGTATGGAACGAGGCCAGTTTAATGGTGAAAGTGATATACACAGACGAAAATGTCTGGAGGCCGCCTTAATGTCTGTTACTAACACCATCCCACAGAAGTCTGGCAGTTTCCACCACATCCAAACTCTTGGCAAACAGAATGTTGCCCAATTTGGATACTGCCGTCACCCACCAACTACTCACAGCTCTACGATCATTAACCTCTCTACTTGTGTCATCTCCCACCACTATATGTGCTCCCTTCTTAGATGTCTCTAAATTAGGACTGTAGCAGTCACTCGTTGCAAAAAAAATCCCACTAATATATGTCCTCAGCTGTATTTAAGTGTGTTTACCTATGTCTTGTTGGTATTAACATAGCATTTACAACCACTGCAGGGGTCTACATCATACCTTGCAGAGGCTCTGATAAATCTTAAGGGGAGGGGAAAGCTTCCGGAGATTTAAACACTACAATCAAAGGAGTACAGACGTGCTGGCCAGAGGGCACAGCACTAGCAACGTGTGCACTGTGCACTACGGCAGAGAGACGTAGCACAGACTGTAATAGTAGATGTTATGGGAATACCGAGAAGTTGTAGCAATGTGTGTCTTTATCAAGGACCCCAGTGGAAATAAGTCACTATGTCTGACTTTTTTGGGTTATTCTATGTGATTTAGAGATATGGTATTAGATATGATAATTGTATTATGTGTATTTGTATTAGTTACAGGTACACCTACTTACTGATTAATCCGCTACAACGTAAGCAGACTGTGACTGGGATCAGCTTTAATCACCGGTACCAACAGCACTGCCAGTGACTGGGATCAGCTTTAATCACCGGTACCAACAGCACTGCCAGTGACTGGGATCAGCTTTAATCACCGGTACCAACAGCACTGCCAGTGACTGGGATCAGCTTTAATCACCGGTACCAACAGCACTGCCAGTGACTGGGATCAGCTTTAATCACCGGTACCAACAGCACTGCCAGTGACTGGGATTAGCTTTAATCACCGGTACCAACAGCACTGGCAGTGACTGGGCTCAGCTTTAATCACCGGTACCAACAGCACTGCCAGTGACTGGGATCAGCTTTAATCACCGGTACCAACAGCACTGGCAGTGACTGGGATCAGCTTTAATCACCGGTACCAACAGCACTGCATAAAACTCTGGGTCTTTCACAATCTCTGAGGTTTTAAAAAAAAATGATCACACATAAAATGGACACAGATATCAAGAGGAAACCTCATATATTCGCCGGAAACCTCACCCACTCAACGGAAACTTCCCCCACTCGCCGGAAACCTCACCCACTCAACGGAAATCTCACCCACTCAACGAAAACCTCACCCACTCTCCGGAAACCTCACCCACTCGCCGGAAACCTCATCCACTTGCCGGAAACCTCACCCACCCGTCAGCCCATCAATCTTGTGTGGGTTATATGTCTATTGTCCAGCATTCCGCATGTTAGCTCATTATTTTCCTGAAATTCTCGCGTCGCTTAACATCAAGATTTTTGCGCTGTCGAAGATTTTGGTCGCATTTATTTTTAAATTGCGCTCCTTGGAGAAGTCGCGCAACGTGAAATTATGTTTTATAAAGAGAGTGTGGGTTTTTTTTCCTCGCTATCGAAGTTTTTGGGCACATGTTTTATATTCACACTGTGAGGAAAACTTTTGCAGCGTGAAGTTGTGTTTTATTAAAGAGGGTTTAAGAGTGTGTTTTATCTTGTATATATAGTCAATCCTGGAAGGTGGAGGCGGCTGGCCGCATCAAAGGAATCCCTGGGAAGGAGGGAAGAGCGCAGAGAATGCGCCCGGAGTTTAGAGCACACAATGACGGGTCGAGTATTCGACAGGCCTGGCATTCCCTGCTCGACTCTCCACCGGATGTCCTTCCCAGCGGCGGGCGCTCCTTCGCCAGATTCCTTCGTAAAACCTTGTAATACGCCAGCCGCACCTCTTGTTCGTTTTCTTTATTCCGAGGGGCGGGTTCTTGATCCGTGGAACTGAGACTACCTTTGGCTCAAACCTAAGAATGTTTTGGTATGCCAGATGCAGCTTCGCTAGACTTGACGTGTTTATGGTACGTCAAACGCACCTTTCGAAGACGTTACCTACGCATGGTACTATCTTTATGGTACGCCATAGACTGACGGTACTGGGGAGACTTAGTGATGGTGAGGCAGGTCGGTGCTTCCGTGACAAGAACCTACCTACCTGGAGTCAACCTGGAGGGTATTATGGGGGGGTCAACTCCCCCCGCGGCCCGGTCCACGACCAGGCCTCCCGGTGGATCAGAGCCTGATCAACCAGGCTGTTACTGGTGGCCGCACGTAGTCCAACGTACGAACCACAGCCCGGCTGATCCGGAACTGACTTTAGGTATCTGTCCAGCTCCCTCTTGAAGGCAGCCAGGGGTCTATTGGTAATTTCCCTTATGGCTGGTGGGAGGCTGTTGAACAGTCTTGGGCCCCTGACACTTACGGTGTTTTCTCTTAGTGTACCAATGGCGCCCCTACTTTTCACTGGGGGTATTTTGCACCGCCTGCCCAGTCTTTTACTTTCGTGGTGAAGAACCAGAGGAGAACCTGAGGAAGAACCTGAAGAACCTGAGGAAGAACTTGAAGAACCTGAGGTAGAACCTGAAGAAGAACCTAATGTAGAACCTGAAGAAACTAAGGTAGAACCTGAAGAAACTTGTGTAGAACCAAATGTAGAACCTGAAGAATCCGAGGAATAACCTGAGGTAGAACCTAAGAAAGAACCTGAATAAGTGTCTGAGGAAGAACCTGAGGGAGAACCTGAAGAAGAACCTGAGGAAGAACCTGATGTAGAACCTGTGGTAGAATCTGAAGAACCCGAGGAAGAACCTAAGGAAGAACCTGATGTAGAACCTGTGGTAGAACCTGAAGAACCCGAGGAAGGACCTAAGGAAGAACCTGATGAAGAACCTGAAGAACCCGATGTAGAACCTAAGGAAGAACCAAAATAAGTGTCTGAGGAAGAGCCTGATGTAGAACCTGAGGTAGAATCTGAAGAACTTAAGGAAGAACCTGATGTAGAACCTGAGGTAGAACCTGAAGAACTTAAGGAAGAACCTGATGTAGAACCTGTGGTAGAACCTGTTGTAGAACCTGTGGTAGAACCTGAAGAACCTAGGGAAGAACCTGAGGTAGAACCTGAAGAACCAAAGTAAGAACCTGAAGAACCTAAGGAAGGACCCGAGGTAGAACCCGAGGTTCCAGGGTGTGTTGCTTTGCATGTCGCCTGGGTGTTACGAGGTATCGAACCCGTGGCTGGTACTAACACTGCCGCATTGGGAATCGACCTGCTTTACACTGCTTATATTTATCATACACGACATTCTTGCTGCCAGCTGGTGGTGGTGATGACAGGCGGTGGTGTATGACAGGTGGTGGTGGTGTATGAAAGGTGGTGGTGGTGTATGACAGGTGATGATGGTGTATGACAAGTGGTGGTGGTGACAGGTGGTGGTGTGTATGACAGGTGGTGGTGTATGACAGGTGGTGGTGGTGTATGACAGGTGGTGGTGATGACAGGTGGTGGTGATGACAGGTGGTGGTGATGACAGGTGGTGGTGGTGGTAACAGCCGGTGGTGACAGCTGGTGGTGACAGAAATCTTAATAAAAAAATAGATCACTAATACTCT
The DNA here is from genome assembly GCA_009830355.1 of Cherax destructor. Classification (NCBI taxonomy): domain Eukaryota; kingdom Metazoa; phylum Arthropoda; class Malacostraca; order Decapoda; family Parastacidae; genus Cherax; species Cherax destructor. The sequence continues at coordinate 258,588 of WNWK01000936.1, read as the reverse complement.
GTGTTCTCGCAGGTGTTCAGTGTTCTTGCAGGTGTTCAGTGTTCTTGCAGGTGTTTAGTGTTTTTGCAGATGTTCAGTGTTCAAGCATGTGTTCAGTGTTCTCGCAGGTGTTCAGTGTTCTTGCAGGTGTTCAGTGTTCAAGCATGTGTTCAGTGTTCAAGCAGGTGTTCAGTGTTCAAGCAGGTGTTCAGTGTTCAAGCAGGTGTTCCAGGCGTCGCTCTCGTGTTTAGAAACAGTTCATTGAAAGAAAAAAAATCTGCCAAATTGAAACTCAACTTGATATATATACCAGTTTATCACCTTGTTAAATACACCACAAGACGTATATGAATGTATATACGTATATATATATATATATATATATATATATATATATATATATATATATATATATATATATATATATATATATATATATATATATATATATACAGAAGTATTAAAAGCAGGTGGCGACTACTTTTTGGAGTGGTTGGTGATTTCGTTTAATAAATGTATGAAAGAGGGGAAGGTACCTAGGGATTAGCAGAGAGCATGCATAGTTCCTTTGTATAAAGGCAAAGGGGACAAGAGAGAGTGCAAGAATTATAGGGAAATAAGTCTGTTGAGTATACCTGGTAAAGTGTATGGTAGTTATTATAGGAAGAATAAAGAGTAAGGCGGAGAGCAGGATCGCAGATGAACAAGGAGGCTTTAGGAAGGGTAGGAGGTGTGTAGACCAAGTGTTTACAGTGAAACATTTAGGTGAACAGTATTTAGATAAGGGTAAAGAGGTTTTTGTTGCATTTATGGATTTGGAAAATGCATACGATAAGGTGGATAGGGGAGCAGTGTGGCAGATGTTGCAAATGTATGGAAAAGGTGGTAGGTTACTGAAAGCAGTTAAGAGTTTTTACGAGAATATTGAGACTCAGATTAGAGTATGTAGGAGAGAGGGTGATTATTTCCCAGTAAAAGTAAGTCTTAGACAGGGATGTGTGATGTCACCATGGCTGTTCAATATATTTAGATGGGGTTGTAAAAGAAGTGAATGACCGGGTGTTGGCAAGAGGTGTGGGGTTAAGAGCTAAAGAATATAACACAGAGTTGGCGTTATCACGGTTGCTTTTTGCTGATGACCCTGTGCTTTTGGGAGATTCTGATTGAAGATGCAGAGGTTGGTGAACGAGTTTGGAAGGGAATGTAAAAGAAGAAAATTAAAAATGAACGTAGGAAACAGCAAAGTGATGAGAATAACAAAAAAATTAGGTAATGAAAGATTGGATATCAGATCGAAGGAAGGGAGTATGGAGAAAGTGAATGTATTCAGATATTTGGGAGTGGACTTGTCAGGAGATGGGTCTATGAGAGATGAGATGAACCATAGAATTGATGGGGAAAAGGAAAGTGGTTCAAGGAAGTTACAAAAGATTCAAGAAGTCACAAGAGGTTCTAGGAAGTCACAAGAGGTTCAAGAAAGTCACAAGAGGTTCAAGAAAGTCACAAAAGGTTCAAGGATGCTAAGGAAGACTTTGAAAGTTTCCAAGTTGATTTATGTAGCAGTAAGGACGAAAATCATCCCTTCCCTTCCCTTTCCCTCCTTCCCCCTCCCGTGCCCTCCCCTCCCCTCTGAAAAACCATTAACAGGGCCAAACCTGGAGATGATTTCGTCTTGGTTGCTCAAATAAGGCAGAGAGGAAATTGCCATCTCATTCTCCTTCTATATTATTGGATGGAGAGAGAAGGAAGGAAGGAGGGATGGAGGAAGGAGGAAAGGGGAGGAAGGAGGGATAGAGGGAAGGCAAGAGAGATGAAGAATATGGAGATGGAACAGAGGAATGAAGAAGAAAGGAATGGAGGGAAGGGTAGTGGAAAGGAGAAAAAGAAGAGGAATTGGGAGGGAGTTAAGAGGAAGGAGAGGGGAAAGAAGAGGGAGAGAAAGATTGACGAACATATGGATAGTTAGGCCTATCCCTCCTTCTATTCTAACCCTATCTTCGCACTTCCCCTTCATTCCTCTATTCTAACTTCCTTCGCATGTTTTTTTCTCTCTCATACTGTATTCATTATCTTCCCTACCCTACTGTATCCATTCTCTATCCTACTGTATCCATTCTCTATCCTACTGTATCCATTCTCTACCCTACTGTATCCATGCTCTACCCTACTGTATCTATTCTCTATCCTACTGTATCCATTCTCTATCCTACTGTATCCATGCTCTATCCTACTGTATCCATTCTCTATCCTACTGTATCCATTCTCTATCCTACTGTATCCATTCTCTATCCTACTGTATCCATTCTCTACCCTACTGTATCCATGCTCTACCCTACTGTATCCATTCTCTATCCTACTGTATCCATTCTCTATCCTACTGTATCCATGCTCTATCCTACTGTATCCATTCTCTATCCTACTGTATCCATTCTCTATCCTACTGTATCCATTCTCTATCCTACTGTATCCATTCTCTATCATCCTAGGGTTCATCTTTCTCCACAGCCCTGCCTGAGGTTGGGCCTTAGTGACCGCATGATCAACCAGGTTGTTGCTGCTAGTGTCTCTTCCTAAATATCTCCCTCCACATAGAATATATACACAGAGAGGTGTATGGCTCTCAGTGTATATGAGTGTATATATGCTGAGTGTATTTAAATACCTGGCTTTGGTATTAGTGTTCCTTGTCACCTGTTCACCACCATCTTTGGGAGGTGAACAGATGGCAAGAAGCCTTAGTGACGCTCGTGTGGTAGATAGGTTTTAAACCCCATTCGACTAGCCAATCAGCCAGCCAGGTGTGTGGTGAATGTATTGGATGAATATATGTGATGCTGTGAGATCCTGTGGGATGCTGTAGGACGCTGTGGCATGCTGCGGGATGCTATGAGATGCTGTGGGATGCTGCGAGATCCTGCAGGATCCTACAGGATGCTGCAGGATCCTACAGGATGCTGCAGGATGATGCTCTTCTTACGTAAATGTGGGATTGTGGTGAGCACAACGTCTTAGTCTTCTCGCCGAGAAATAAATAGGACTAAGGTTAATGAGGCCAAGGAGGCCGCTGGAGAAAACAATTCCTTATTGGATCCTACGTAAACACGGAAGACCGCTGCAGTAGGCCTACTGGCCCATGCTAGGCAGGTCCTTCTCCAAACCAAACCCTTCTCGCTCAGATCTGGGCAGTCTTTCTCATGATTTACATGAAATGCTTCGATGTTCGTTCTCATTCGTTGAGAGTGTTGTCACCAATGTAACACGTCAGTATTCCTCAACATATATATATATATATATATATATATATATATATATATATATATATATATATATATATATATATATTATTATTATATATATATTATATATATATTATTATATATATATTATATATATATTATTATTATTGTTATTATTAGTATTATTGTTATTGTTATTATGATTATTATTATTATTATTATTATTATTATTATTATTATTATTATTATTATTATTATTATTATTATTATTATTATTATTATTATTATTATACAGCAAGTGGGAGTAGGTCTACTATTTTCTTATATTCTTGTAAATCAAAGATGATACCAGATACCAAGACAGTTACTGAAG
>WNWK01000936.1:247500-250000 GCA_009830355.1 Cherax destructor | reverse complement strand
GCAAAATATTTACCTCCTCGTCTATATATCCTAACCTGAGTCTCAATGTTGTCATGAGAGCTTCTAACAACTGCACCAGCTGTTAGCAATCCTTAGGCACCTTCCCTTCCTTCATACGCACTCTGTGCAGAGAGTGTGAGTGAGAGAAAGAGAGTGAACAGTGAACCAATAACCAGAAATAGGGACACAGTCGTTGAGGGATCAGAGTGAAATCTCCGACTGTTGGCAACCCGCTCGCGTCCCCATTACGTAAATTGTCCCTAAACACGAGGGCTGCGGTGCCCAGTCAAACCCCATTATTTCCCTAACTGACTGACCTCTGGTGGCGGTGTAGCGGAGATATCGAGGCGCTAGAGACAGAGGCGATGTAAGAGAGGAAGCGAACGAAGTGAGAGAAGTAGGGGAGGAGAGAATGGTTTGAGAGGAAGGGAGAGAGAGGTGGGTTATGGGAGAGGGATAGGAGAGGAGGAAGAGATAGGAATGAGGCCAGGAGAAGAGGATAGGATAGGAGTTAGGCCAGAAGGGAGAGTGGAACAGCCAAAAGGGATAAAAATGGAACTGGAGAAGGGATAAACACAGAAATAAGGTACAGTAAAGGGATGAACTAAATGGAATAAGGAAAGAGCAATATGAAATGGGTGGGAGAGGGGAAAGAATACAGGGAATAGACAGGCAGGAATGGGGAAAAATATAAAAGATAATGGGATGGCCTAAGAGAAGAGGAATGGTCAGTGTTAGGAAGAAATTAATTCCCCGGTGCAAATTAATTGTGATAGCCTGGTCTTATAGAGTGGAACCTCGGTGTCTGAACTTCACTGGTTCCTTGGTGGTGTTCGATCTGCGAAAAGTTCGATGTCCGAACCAGTATTTCACAGGCTTTAATTATCAGCCTCACACACTGGAGGTTGTTTAACTGACCCTTCCAAAAGTCTCTGAGAGTCAGGTCAGTGTCAGAGGTCACTTCAAAGCACTTTTTTAAACAGGACTTTCCTGTAAAGATTTTAAAATTCGTTCGGCTTCTGGAAAAACGTTCAAAGACCGGGTCAATTTTTTTTGAACAAAATTATTCGGACTCCGGTTTGTTCGAGGTCCAGTACGTTCGAACACCGAGGTGCCACTGTATATATAAGGCATCAGGAAAAAAAAGAAAGAAAGCCAGAAGTACCCTTTAAATAGGTGCTAGCCACATGCAGTCTAGTGTCAGCACCACAGCCTGACTGATGAGTGCAGTCTAGTGTCAGCACCACAGCCTGACTGATGAGTGCAGTCTAGTGTCAGCACCACAGCCTGGCTGATGAGTGCAGTCTAGTGTCAGCACCACAGCCTGACTGATGAGTGCAGTCTAGTGTCAGCACCACAGCCTGACTGATGAGTGCAGTCTAGTGTCAGCACCACAGCCTGGCTGATGAGTGCAGTCTAGTGTCAGCACCACAGCCTGACTGATGAGTGCAGTCTAGTGTCAGCACCACAGCCTGACTGATGAGTGCAGTCTAGTGTCAGCACCACAGCCTGGCTGATGAGTGCAGTCTAGTGTCAGCACCACAGCCTGACTGATGAGTGCAGTCTAGTGTCAGCACCACAGCCTAACTGATGAGTGCAGTCTAGTGTCAGCACCACAGCCTGGCTGATGAGTGCAGTCTAGTGTCAGCACCACAGCCTGGCTGATGAGTGCAGTCTAGTGTCAGCACCACAGCCTGACTAATCAACAACTTATCCGGTTTCCTCTTGAAGACATACATAAGAACATAAGAACATAAGAAAGGAGAAACACTGCAGCAGGCCTGTTGGCCCATACTAGGCAGGTCCTTCACATTCCATCCCACTAACAGAATATTTGTTCAACCCAATCTTCAATGCTACCCACTGAACACTGGCATGAGTTCTCTGTTCAGCGCACAGACACTGTAAATTCTGTCGACGTTCCATGGTCCGATTTGGACCACGGACGAGTCACTAGTTAAAGGTCTAGGTCGGTCCGAAACGTCGTCTTGAGTTTCAGTGGGTTTTTTGTGTATTGTCCCAGTCGAGGTATTGTGACTCTTTATTTTTTCAAAACGTATATTCTGAGGGGAATTTTTTGCAAGGTTTCCACACATTCTGAACGCCGACATAGTTCCTCTGTGGTGTGAACTCTCAAGGGCGTGATCACCTTACGGTAAGTCCCCTTCACGCAGCCCTGACGTAGATGAATGGTTCAGAGAACCGACAAGTTGATAAATTAGACACATGTGCAACACTTGGGTATCTTTATTGAGGAAACGTTTCGCCACACAGCGGCTTCATTAGTTCTATACAAAGAAGAATGGTGAAGATCAGAAGGAGTTTTGAGGTAATCAGTCCCTGCGCAGATATGGAGGACATCACATCGGGAGATAAACACGAGATGGGAGACATGGAAGCAGATCTCTCTGTTTTCTAGGTTGTAGGAAGGAAACTAAGTGTGAGAGAGATATTACCCATAACTGATGAGGAAGATATCTCTCAATCTGAGAAGGAAATG
>WNWK01000936.1:157500-245000 GCA_009830355.1 Cherax destructor | reverse complement strand
GTTTCGCCCCACAGGGGTTTCATCAATACAATACAAGGACATAATGTGAAGAATTATGGAGTCTTCAAGACTACGGTGGTCTTCACCAATTCCAAGACTAAGGGACTGATTACCTCATCTTTTGTAAATAGTTATACATTCTTCACATTATGTTTTTGTGTTGATGAAGCCACTGGATGGCGAAACGTCTTCAAATAAAGATAACCGGATGCACATTCGTCTAATTCTTCATCTTCTTGGTATTATATACCGTTCATATCCACCATCTATCACAATGAGGACTCTGCTGTAATCAGGATCCGAGTCTTGAAAATAGGCAGACCAAGACTCCTGACCCAGAGAGGCTGCCGTCTTGACCCCAAGAGTGGCTCAGCCCTCCGTAGATTCTCAATTATCTAGGGCGAATGACCTCCGGTCTGAGGCAATCTTGAGAGTGGTCCACTTGATCAGGAGTGCGCAGCGAGTTATGTGATCATCCATTCCTGGAAGACAAGTAATAGCCTTCCAGCAAGGCCAGTGCCGTCTCATATTTCAAGGATCCCACATTCCTTCATTAGCTGGTGGGTGGGATCTTCCAGGAAGGCCGGTGAGCTCTCCTGCGACGAAGTGTTGCGGATGCGCCTTCCAGAGAACTCTTGCGGTGACTTATCCCAAGGTTTTTTTTTTTTTTTTGCATATGTGCAACAAACGCTATTGCTTGTTGTGTTTTTTCTCATTCTACAGAGCGTCCAGTAAGTCTATAACCATGATATCATTCTACAAGGCGTCCATTAAGTCTGGAGCCATGTTATCATTCTGACCACAATGTCCAGTAAGTCTGGAACCATGTTATCATTCGGACTAGAGTGTCCAGTAAGTCTAGAACCATGCTATCATTCTGACCAGAGTCTCCAGTAACCCTGGAACCACGTTCTCATTCTGACCACAGTGCTCAGTAAGTCTGTTACTACAGGCTATAGGGCTTTATGGATGTGGATGCGTGTAACATCACACCTAACACTATCATTCACCATGTACTGACTGACTGCACATCTCGTCTACATTCACGTCTCAATAACACTGGTGGACACAGTGAACACGTTCTGTGAATAAAAAAAAATCTCAATTGATTTTTTTTCTCATGATGGTCCCAGACATGTTGAAAATCGCATAAAATACCGACATGTTGGTGATTAAGATACATGTGCAACAGCTGGGTATCTTTATTGTTGAAACGTTTCGTCTACACAGTAGGCTTCTTCAGTCAAGTACAGAGTCAGCAGGTGTAGCAGTGAAATGAAGATGATGTAATCAGTCCATCAACCATGGAGATGTGAGGTGGTCAGTCCCTCAGCCTGGAGAAGAGTTCAGCTCCATGGTCTGGAACAAGGTGGTCAGTCCCTCAGCCTGGAGAAGAGTTCAGCTCCATGGTCTGGAACAAGGTGGTCAGTCCCTCAGCCTGGAGAAGAGTTCAGCTCTATGGTCTGGAATGATGTGCAGCTGAAGCGTGAGAACGGAGTCTTAAATACTGTCGAAGGTGAGATCGAAGATCTCGAAGACGTTCCAGGGGACGGGATTCACAAGAAGAAATAAGAAGGCAGTTCCATCTAGAATCCACTACTGGAGAGCGAAACGTTGCCACAGTAAAATATCACATTAGTCGCACTTGTGTTTTTTTTACCTAACATAGTATGTTTCCCCAAAACTAGTGTTATAAACACTTGTTTATGTTAAAAACTCACTTGGAGGGATAACCCAAACAAGAAACGAGGAGGAGCTGCATATTTCGACCTCTGAAGAGGACCACAGATAAAGGGCGACATGAATAGCAATACAGTGGAACTTCGGTTGACGAACGGACTAGTTGTCGAACAAATCGGTTTTCGAAATGATTTGTTCGATTTGGTTTTCGTACGTGGTCTTGGTTACTAACACGTGTGCTGTAAACATCTCTTGAGTTCTTGCTGTGTATCCTGAGATGGTAATGAGATCAAAAGTACGAAATTTGATGCATTTTCTTGTATTCATATCTCTCATTTTGGTCACCACATTCCTGTAGAAAATCATGCTTGTGTTGCGTTGTTGAAATCTAGAAGTGTTAGAACCCTCGCACCTGCATATGAATAAGCACGAATGTAAGAGGGACAAGATGTTATTCGGCCTCTCTCTAGGCTCCTCTTCAGCAGAATTAACAAACAGAAATCATTTTTATCATAGGGAAATTTTAGTAGTTTTATGTCTCTGGTTCGTCTTAGATTGTTCCTTGAAGATACTGTAAACTCTCTCACTCCTGGCCATGTTGTCTTGTCTCAGTCTGTAGTCTACAGCTGGTTCATTCTGTAGTCTCGAACTGGTTCATTCCATAGTCTCTCGAGCTGGTTCACTTCATAGAGTCTCCAGCTGGTTCATTCCATAGAGTCTCGAGCTGGTTCATTCCATAGAGCCTCCAGCTGGGTAATTCCATAGAGTCTCCAGCTTTACCATTCAGAGCACTCAAAACATGCACCAAATTTTGTGTCAGTCAGTCTGGTGGAACAGATGAAGCCTCTCTATCTGGGTAACGTATACTGCTATATCAAATATTCATATCTTGGAGGCTTCCAGACCACCACTGCTATCAACTTCCAGTTTATCTTCCCTTGAAGGTTTTTCCAGAGGGCCACCAGGGCAAAGGAGCCACTCCTTCGCCCTGGTGGCCTCCAGCTACGACCTTCCAGGACCTTCCCAGCCATGGAATTTGTCGAAAATGGAGTATTCAGATTTCCATTCATGTTTTTCTTGCCTTCCCTTACCCAGCCCCCCACCCCTCAAAAAAAAAAAAAACTTTCCTCTTGAAACCCCAGTAGCCAAAGAGGGTTTTTTTTTTCTTTAGAACCATCAGTCGAAGGTTCAGAGGCTCTTGCCTCTGGTTATTTTGTGAATTTTCTTTTTACTTTTGGAAACGACAGTGATTTTCTTTGAGTATAAAAGTAACAATAATTTCTGATTGCTTGCTTGACGACCCGACGAATTATAAAAATAATTCTGGTGACTTGGTTGACGACCTGACGAATTATAAAAATAATTCTGGTGACTTGGTTGACGACCTGATGAATTATATAATAATTCTGGTGACTTGATTGACGACCTGATGAATTATATAATAATTCTGGTGACTTGATTGACGACCTGATGAATTATATAATAATTCTGGTGACTTGATTGACGACCTGATGAATTAGGAATAGTAGAAGTAGTAAGAGGGATAAATTTCTTCAGAATTACTTATCTAAGACGTGTCCCATGACCTGACCAGACATGAGGGTCATGTATGTCTTAGCTATGTGGCTTGACGACCGGCTTAGCTACGTGGCTTGACCGGTGGCGGGGGCTGCGCTGAGGGCACTGCCTGGCACAGGAGCGCCACGACAAAACCAGGTGACATTCACTCAGGAGACTCACTGAAGCATTCATACTGTGAGTTATTATTCACATGTGTGGTGAGTGAACCTCTTATTACCTTCACCTGACTCACCACCTGCTTCACCATCTGTATCACCACCTGCTTCACCACCTACATCATGACCTTCCTATATATATATAATGCTCACCCACTCACACACCTACTAATCCCTCTCTCCACCCACACACCCACCCATCCCTCTATCCACCCACACACCCAACCATCCCTCTCTCCACCCACACACCCACCCATCCCTCTCTCCACCCACACACCCACCCATCCCTCTCTCCACCCACACACCCACCCATCCCTCTATCCACCCACACACCCACCCATCCCTCTATCCACCCACACACCCACCCATCCCTCTCTCCACCCACACACCCACCCATCCCTCTCTCCACCCACACACCCACCCATCCCTCTCTCCACCCACACACCCACCCATCCCTCTATCCACCCACACACCTGCCCATTCCGCTATCCACCCACACACCCACCCATCCCTCTATCCACCCACACACCCACCCATCCTTCTCTAAACTCACACACCTACTCATCCCTCTATCCACCTACACACCCACCCATTTCTCTATCCACCCACACATCCACTCATCCCTCTATCCACCCACACACCCCACCCATCCATCTATCCACCCACTCACCTTCCCATCCATCTATCCACCCACACACCCATCAACCCATCTGGACAGTAAAGACAAAGTACATCAACTCCCTCCATCCTCCCATCAACGGAGCCACGGCTACAAGTATCTGTCATTTAACTGAGGAGTCAGCTAAAAATAATTGATGAATCGGTGGTAGGGGATGGTGGTAGTGGTTGTTGTGGGGTAGTGGTGGGGGTAATGGTAGTAGTGGTGGTGGTAATGGTGATAGTGGGGTAGTGGTGGTAATGGTGGTAGTGGGGTAGTGGTTGTGGTGGAGGTACTGGTAGTAGTGGTTGTGGTGGTGATAGTAGTGGTTGTGGTGGTGATAGTAGTGGTTGTGGTGGTGATAGTAGTGGTTGTGGTGGTGATAGTAGTGGTTGTGGTGGTGATAGTAGTGGTTGTGGTAGCGTAGTGATGGGAGGGGAGGCCAGGGTATGGTAGTGGATGGTGTAACGAGACTGTGTACTATTAGTATATAGGATAGTTAATGGAAAGTATAAGTAATAATAATAATAATAATAATAATAATAATAATAATAATAATAATAATAATCTTTATTTCTATAAGTATATGATATAAATTATATAGAGTCTTTGCCTTCACTCTGGAGACAAGGAGGAGTGGATAGGGAGGAGAGTGGATAAAGATGGTGGAAAGAGAGGAGAGGAAGATAACAGTGATCGTAGAGGCGGAGGAAAAAGTATATATTAAAAAATATAGACTTGAAATGTGTCACGTTATGCATGACATGTATAATACATGTGCCACACTTGTATCTTTGTTGACGAAACTTTCCACCGGCGTAGCAGGCTGAAAAAGCCTGTTATGCAGGCGAAACGTAAGGAATAGGAGCGAATGGGAATGATGAGGAAGGAAACTTTGATGGTTCTTAGCTCAGTTATTAGCGCACTCACCTCACACACTGAGGTCCGTGGTTCGAACCCCGGTACGGGTGGAAATATCGGGGGCACGTTTCCTTAAGACACCTGCTGCCCCTGTCCACCTAGCAGTAAAATAGGTACCTGGGTGTTTGTCGACTGGTGTGGGTCGCATCCTGGGAACAAAATTGACCTAATTTGCCCGAAATGCTCAGCATAACAAAGGGCTTACTATATAGTCGCATGTCATTGATGTCAGCTATGGTATGTATAAGTTGTACCATGTACTTGTAGAAATAAAGATTATTATTATTATTATTATTATTATTTATAATTCATCTGAGACCCACTCACCACCACTTTTACAACCACTACCACCATCGCCACCACCATCGCCAACACCATCACTACAACCACACCACATATCATGAAGCGAGCGTGTGATGGCCGGACCAAACGAGGCTGTCGTGAGAGTATTATCGCTGGTGACCTGGGAGCTCCCCCCCACCGCTGACGACGGTGGGGGGAGCGAACCAGGGAGGGAGAGAGGGGGGGGACTTATTGCAATTATAATTATCTTATACTCACAGGAAAGAGGGACAGAAAGACAGAAAGAGAGAGACAGACAGACAGACAGAGACAGACAGATAAATTATTATACAATACTCATGTATTCCATCACAAACTGAATTACCCCCTTCGTGATAAAAACTGATAAATTAGCCAAAGAAAATACCCTGAAGGGGAAAAAGAAGAATAGTATTACTTGGGTAAATCTGTGTGTTGTGTCTCAAAGTGAATAGGGAACATGGATCTCAAAGGAGTGCAGTTAGAAGCTTGAGTAGATCTATCACTCACTATGATAACACCAACGTAGATAAGAACGTCTACGGAATCATTTACATTGTAAACAGACTGACTGATGTTGTAGTAGCCAGACTTAGTCTTGGTTACAAGTACGTCTGACAGTCTGACAGTCTGACAGACACACAGACTGACTGATGTTGTAGTAGCCAGACTTACTCTTGGTTATTACGAGTCATTCTAAAATAAATTTTAAGCAAATATCGAAATTTTGATTGAAACAGACAAAATGTAAATACTATAACAGAAGATATACTCCTGTTAACTTTTGTGAGGCCTAGTTCCTAGGCCTATTGTGTATCCATATGCTCTTTTATACCATCCACAGGATGGATATGTTCTTGTATTACCATCCTGTGGATGGATCATCAATGCTCCTTCACCAGCATCAATGCTCCTTCACCAGCATCAATGCTCCTTCACCAGCATCAATGCTCCTTCACCAGCATCAATGCTCCTTCACCAGCATCAATGCTCCTTCACCAGCATCAATGCTCCTTCACCAGCATCAATGCTCATTCACTAGCATCAATGCTCCTTCACCAGCATCAATGCTCTTTCACCAGCATCAATGCTCCTTCACTAGCATCAATGCTCCTTCACCAGCATCAATGCTCCTTCACCAGCATCAATGCTCCTTCACCAGCATCAATGCTCCTTCACCAGCATCAATGCTCCTTCAGCATCAATGTTCCATCACCAGCATCAATGCTCCTTCACCAGCATCAATGCTCCTTCACTAGCATCAATGCTCCTTCACCAGCAGTAATGCTCCTTCACCAGTATCAGCACTCCTTCACCAGCACAAATGATATTTCACTAGCATCAAGGCTCCTTCACTAGCATCAATGCTCCTTCAACAGCATCAATGCTCCTTCACCAGCATCAATGCGCCTTCACCATCATCAATGCTCCTTCACCAGCATCAATGCTCTTTCACCAGCATCAATGCTCCTTCACCAGCATCAATGCTCCTTCAGCATCAATGCTGAAAATTGTTAGATTAGGTAGATACTTCAGTCATATCTCCTCTCGTTCGTGACCTAACCTAGCAGGTTAGGTGTGCAGGTTAGATCAGGTTAGGTTAGGTTAGGTCAGGTTAGGTCAGGTTAGGTCAGGTTAGGTTAGGTTAGGTCAGGTTAGGTCAGGTTAGGTCAGATTAGGTTAGGTCAGGTTAGGTCACGTTAGGTTAGGTAAGGTTAGGTCAGGTTAGGTTAGGTCAGATCAGGTCAGGTTAGCTAGCTGGCCCAGTGGCTTACGCGATGGTCTGGAGTTTTGAGACTCTGTGACCGCGGGTTCGAACCCCACCCGTGGTATGGTTTGGTAGGTTAGGTAAGGTTTGTCAGGAAACAGGAACAAGTGTTTCCTGACTCTGGTCTTAGTCATACCATGACCCACAGCTGGAGCTTTTGGTCATCTGACCGAGGCCTTCTACTGGCTTATCTCTCCACCCCTTTAAAAATTTGGATTACTATTATAACCATTAGATAGTAGACATAGTAGTGACTCCAGAGGTCTTTGAAATAGTCATGAGTGTTGACGGAAGGTTTCTAATTATAAATTCAAATTCAAAATTTATTTTCCACATGATACACTGTTTATAGAAACATTAAAACTGACATTACAATATTGTAGAATTGTGGCCACATATAAGTGAACATTTCTTTCCCCGCCCCCTAAAAAATGCTAAGAAATTTACACACACACACACACACACACACACACACACACACACACACACACACACACACACACACACACACACACACACACACACCAACACAACTTAAATATGAGAAAAATGGCCAGAAAAACGAGCGTGTTGGGCGGGTGTGCGTGACCACCCTGGGAAAGGTGTGACATTTCCATGATAACTGCGCCTGGTGGACACACACGACACAACATATCTGATGAGTCCTCCGTCAGGAAGCCAGAATTCCTGAGCAGTGGAAGGGGTAGGCGACGAAGGGAAGGGAAGGAAGGAATCGACCCTGGTCTTGTTGGTGTTGCGATCCCAAGTTGTGAAGGTGTTCCCCTCAAGGCAGCTACCTGCTCCCACCTCCATTATTATTATAATCATAAAGAGAAGCGCTAAACCCACCAGGGTCATTCAGCGCTGCGCTCCCACCTTCAGCTTCTTCTTCTTCTTCTTCCTCGTCTTCCTCAGTTGAATTGAAGGTAAAAAGAGAGTTTCTCACCTGCAGAGGTGTGAAGTTCAGATAACCTTTTGACCTCAAGATTGTGACCTTTCCCCACATCTCTCTCTCTCTCTCTCTCTCTCTCTCTCTCTCTCTCTCTCTCTCTCTCTCTCTCTCTCTTTACACAGGGCTTTACGAGGTTACGTTTAAGATTCTTAACTTTATTTACAAGCTAAGAGCTGTTATCTAAATCATATCATTTGAAAGACTTTTTATTGTTAAGAGATAAACAGAGAGGGAACAGGATGAAGTTGGAGCCATCTGTGGGCCAGCGATTTTATTTAATTAACTGTCTTTATTCGTTCATGTCATTATGCTGTACGAACATGTTCCAGACTTGACTCACACTAGGAATAAATGATTTCAGATGAAGCGATTATTATAATTATTATTATTATAATCAAATAGAGCGCTAAAGCGACAAGGGTTATGCAGTCAGATGAAGCGATGTTCTGGAGAGTGTTGGTGTTGTTTGCTGCCCGTCTTGTGGTGTAGAAGCTCACTTCTCGCTGTCCTCGGAGTGGAGCCAAGTGTTGTACCTTGACAATGTTGGTCTTGTACATAACAGCAAGGCCACCCACGGGTTAGGTAAAGTTCGTCAGGAAACAAGACAAGTGTTTCCTGACGCGGGTCAGGCGAGAGAAGAGTCGATTTGCTCTGTTCTCTATTCTGTCTCCATCTAATGTATCTGTCTATGTCTATCTCTCTTTCTCTTGATGTGATTTACATATGATTCTTATTAACGTACCATTTGCTTCGTCAAAACAGAGCTTAGGCGTGTAACAAAATAATAGTTGTTGTTTTTTTTAAATCAAGCTTTTTCTCCCGTGAACAAGAGTTTGGACAACCTTTGGCTGCTGTTTTGGAAGGTCTTCGACGGTGTGTGTACCCCCCACTCTGCTCTCACGATTCAGGTGAACATGTTGCCCGTATCTGGGGGATGGGTAATGGAAAGGAAATAAATTTCCAACCCCCCAAAAAAAACGGGGAAACGGGACCAACATATTTATTGTTTAGGTCAGGTGGGACCCTCCTTACTTGAACTTCGGCAGAGTCGTAGTCACACTTGTCCTCCCTCTGTCCTGCCTGAGTCAACAACGACAGGCTGTCCTTAAGCCTACAAGACCTCTTGCACCTTCTGCAGTACACTAATGTGCTTATGGTTGATGTTGTTGTACTCTCCACGTCTGTATCACCTAATACAGAACACCCGTGTTTATAAAGCTGCTGTACGATCCACACCTGCAACACCTGTACCCTCCACACCTCCCACTACCAGAAGTCTGTTTACATTCGACGTCAGTGGGGGAAAAAAAACACAATCGTCCCACAAGACAAACGCTCTTAAGCGCGAAATATCGAATTCCGTAGTTTATACTGCGTTTTCCTCTTTATTTCGAGAATTTATAGTTCATAATAACACGTATCTTACACTTATGATAGTTTAAAATCGTCCACTAACCTTCTCCTTTGTTTCTGCGTGGTTTTAAGCGACAATTCCCGTGTTTAAGGCGTAGTTGGGCACGAGTGCGTGTGAATGACTGGGGAACGTTATCAGCAATGTGTACAGGTGAGTCGGGGCAGTAAAAACGACCAAATCAATACCATTATAGAGGGAGTATGTGTAATTGCTGTGGCGGGATGGTTGTAATCAGAGTTAGTTGAGGTAGCGCGCTAACAAGCCATCGCTGTGAGATAGTGTACTTGTACACACTAGTGCTCAAGTGTCTCTCTCTAACACACACTCTCTCTCTCTCTCTCTCTCTCTCTCTCTCTCTCTCTCTCTTTACACAGGGTTTTACAAGGTTAGGTTAAGGGTTCCAATCTTTATTTACAACTAACTTTATTTACTAGGTAAGAGCTGTTACCTATATCATCATCTCATTTGAAAACTCTCTCTCTCTCTCTCTCTCTCTCTCTCTCTCTCTCTCTCTCTCTCTCTCTCTCTCTCTCTCTCTCTCTCTCTCTCTCTCTCTCTACAGTCTTCACAATGCGTGTCGCGGTATCAGGTCATTAGAAGAAATCGGCGTAGAAAATCACGCCACCTCCACCTACCCTGGACCACCTGCCCTGTACCACCTGCTCTGGACCACCTACCCTGAACCACATGCCCTGAACCACCTGCCCTGGACCTCCTGCCATGTACCACCTGCCCTGAACCACCTACCCTGGACCACCTACCCTGGACCACCTACTCTGGACCACTTACCCTGGGACCAACTGCCCTGGACCACCTACCCTGGTCCACCAGCCCTGGACTACCTGCCCTGGACCACCAGCCGTGAACCACCTACCCTGGGCCACCAGCGCTGAACCACCTGCCCTGGACCACCAGCCTAGGATACCTGCCCTGGACTACCTGCCCTGGACCACCTGCCCTGGACCATCTACCCTTGAACCACCAGTCCTGGACCTGGACCAGGAGGTCAAGATGGTGGTCCAGACCTTCGTGATACATGACTCACGCTCTGCTATAACTACAGCCAAACGAGACACACACAATAGATTTAAACGAGCCGAAGCAAAGAGCCCTTATCACGTCGTTAAACGCGAAGAAATAGAGCTTTCGTCACGTCGTTGAGCACCGTGAGAGCCCTAATCACGCCCTTAAGCACCAAGGAACAAAGCCCTGTCACGTTATTATTATTATTATTAATATTATTATTATTATTATTATTATTATTATTATTATTATTATTATTATTATCGCCAGGTGAAAACTAGGTGACTCACCCAGATGGGAATGATTTAGGGGCTTACCTATTTGTGGTTTCAGGGGTCGATTCACAGCTACTGGCCCCGCCTTTTCGCTGGTTGCTACTAGGTGCGCTCTTTTCCTGCTCCAAGGGCTTTATCGTATATCTCCTCAAAGCTATGTATAGATTCTACCTCCAGTACATAATTCTCCAGATTGTTCCACTTCCTGACAACTCTATGACTGAAGAAATACTTCCTAACATCCTTGTGACTCATCTGAGTTTTCAACTTCCAATTGTGGCCCCTTGTTGCTGTGTCCCATCTCTGAAACATCCTGTCCCTGTCTACGTGTGTGTGTTAGTTACCATTTTGTCCTAGGCACATGTCGATTAGACACTAGGCCTGTTGTATGTGTGTGTGTGTGTGTGTGTGTGTGTGTGTGTGTGTGTGTGTGTGTGTGTGTGTGTGCGTGTGTGGCAGCTCAGAATCTGTGATCAGTGGTAAAGGTTAGGCACGCATAGCCTTTTCTTGTGGAGGACGTCTCACTCATTATTTGAGAAGGGAGAGAATGAGGAGGAAGAGGAAGAGGAGGATGAAAAGGAGGAGGAGGAGAAGGAGTATGAAGAGGTCTTACAGCCAGCATCCTGTAATATGTATCCCGCATATCAGCTACAGAATTTATTCTCAAAATCTACGGCATCTGACAACGAAGTAGCCATTTCAGGAGAAGGTTGAACATGGCTTTCCACCTGTCAGTGATTCGTCTGTTACATTTGATGACCTTTCAATGATTTGTCAATTACCTTTCAATGACATGTCAATGATTTGTCAATTTGGACTCACTGTTCTTTCAATGGGCTTTCAGCTCCCCGTCAACTACACCCAGGGACGGATCTGCTATGAAATTAATGAAGCTTAACCTTTAGGGCCCCTAATCCCTGAGAAGCCACAGAAGCGACTTTACTCCATACTCCTTAAAAATTTTGGGTTTGTATGAGAAAGGGTTGCGAAGGGGCCCCATAACAGCTTCAGGGCCCCAAAAATGTTGGTCCGCCACTGACTACACCCACCATGGCACACTGACATGTCAAGGGACTTACAGTCACATATCAAGGGACTTACAGTCACATATCAAGGGACTTACAGTCACATATCAAGGGACTTAGTCACATATCGAAGGACTGCCTCGCCAACCTGCTTGAATATTATGATACTGTAATAGAACTAAAACGAGAGAGAGAGAGAGACAGAGAGAGAGAGAGAGAGAGAGAGAGAGACAGACAGACAGACAGACAGACATACAGACATACAGACAGAGACGGATTGACTGCATATTCTTGGATTTCAAGAAGGTATTTAACACAATACCGCTAATCTATTAGTTTTAAGGAATCAGCGCAGGAACTAGGCCCAAAAGGGCTAACATAAGTAATATATATATATATATATATATATATATATATATATATATATATATATATATATATATATATATATATATATACATTTTATTTTTCCTTTTTGCAAACGTAATTGTCTGGTATTTTATGTTCACTTATACCTTGTTTCATCACAGAGGTAATTATATTCCTCAGTAAGTGGACGCACAAGTACATCACGAACAACAAAGTGACCATGAGGGTGACCACGTACTTGTCATGTAGGTGTGTACACCAGGATGTCAGAAGTACTTGTAAGCAAGCCTGAACCTGTCTTCCATAACACCAGTCACTGTTCACTCTACAAGTTGCTCCGATAATGATTATTATTATTGTTATTATCATTATTATTATTATTATTATTATTATTATTATTATTATTATTATTATTATTATTATTATTATTGTTATTATTATTATTATTGTTATTATTATTATTATTATTATTATTATTATTATTATTATTATTATTATTATTATTATTATTATTATTAATGTTCCTGGTAAGCGCAGGTGCCATGCAGAACTTGAATGACGTGCTGTAAACAGATTTAATCCCCGTAAGGGAAAGCGTAGCTCTATTTCACTGAATCAAGAACTTTTCACCAGCATCAAGGCCTGGATGGAGGGAGGGAGGGACTGATGGAGGAAGGGAGGGAGGGACTGATGGAGGAAGGGAGGGAGGGACACTCTGGTCGTCTTTAAGAGGCGGACGAACAAACCACCGCCTCGGCCCATCGATTCTTAATCCTTCATACTTGACATAATTTTTACGAGGTGCCTCCCTGTCATTAGCAAGCTCGTAATACAGTGTCCGCCTCTTTCTCGGCCCTGATGAACGAGAGTGAGCTCCCGTAATTGAATCTTTATGTACTTCCGTTCCTCTCCCCCCCCCCTATCCCATCCCCCCGTGTGAGTTCACCCTCAGGGGTTCCCTAAGTCTCTTCTCTCCCCTTGTTTCTCTTCTCCGTCCCCTTGGTAGTATTGACCAAGGGCAAGGCTTCTCACCTCTGGACAGGCACTTAAAGTCAGTACCTGACCAGCCGGGCTGTGGTTCGTACGTCAGTTTGTGTGCGGCCAGCAGTAACAGCCTGCTTGATAAGACCCTGATTCACCACGAGGCCTGGTCTTAGACCGAGCCGCGGGGGCGTTGACCCCCGAAACCCTCTCTGTCCGGGTGTAATCTTAACGGAATGATTTCTCTGCAGAACGCGAACCTTCGTGACTAGGAAAAAGAAGGTTGTGGGAGCGTACATCATACACAGGTTCAAGAGTAGGTACGGCAGATGTATTACTGATGGTATGCAAATACCGACAAGTTAAAAAATAAAACCCATGGTAAAAACAATATTTATTAAGAATAACAGTGGAAATGGGAGTAAATTCTTGGGTAACTTTGAGTGGCCTTGTATGGGCCAGTAGGCCTTCTGCAGTGTTCCTCCATTCTTATGTTCTTATCTTCTTATTTTTATCTCTTGGGCTTCTTTAGTCGAATACAAGACACCGGAAAAGGCAGAATAATTAGCTTTGACGTAAACAGTCATGTCAGTCTTGGCATGAGGTGGTCAGTCACTGTCAGTCTTGGCATGAGGTGGTCAGTCACTGTCAGTCTTTTCATGAGGTGGTCAGTCACTGTCAGTGTCAGTGGTCAGTCTTGGACCATTTACAAAGTCACTGACTTTGTAAATGGTCCAAGTCGGGCCGAAACGTCGTCGTAAGCTCCTCTCTTCCATGTGCGGGTTATCTGTGTAGAGGACACGAACCAGGTGACTGGTTTGTGACCTGTGTTCTACGAGATTATTAATTTTTAGAGGGGTGGACGGGTAAGCCAGTGGAAGGCCTCAGTCAGATGACCCAAAGCTCCAGTAAACACGTCAGGAAACACTTGTCCCGTTTCCTGACCAATCTTACATAAGCTAAGAGATGTGCCTCTGGGACCAAGGAAATTAAAACTACTTTAGCAGTCATCACCTGGAAAACAGGACACGGCAACCAGGACAACATTTCGCTCTCCTGGAGAGCGAAACGTTGCCACAATAAAATGTCGCATTAGTTACCCATGTGTCCTTTAACTAACATATTGTCGGTAATTCTACCAACATTATTACGTTATTCTCATCATACTAAAGTGTATACAATGAGACACATGTGCAATACCATCATAAAGATACCTAGATACTGCACATGTGTCTTATTCAGCAGCATTACTAGATCGGGGCCAGGAGCTGAGTCTCGACCCCTGAAACCACAATTAGGTGAGTACTGGTCACTAGAAACAACACATTGGCCAGGCTTAGCACGATCTCAGCAGCAGAGATCAAAAAGAATAACAGGCTTTGCAAACTATAAACAAAAGAGATCAAGAAGAATAACAGGCTTCGCAAACTATAAACAAAAGAGATCAAGAAGAATAACAGGCTTCGCAAACTATAAACAAAAGAGATCAAGAAGAATAACAGGCTTCGCAAACTCTAAACAAAAGAGATCAAGAAGAATAACAGGCTTCACAAACTATAAACAAAAGAGATCAAGAAGAATAACAGGCTTCGCAAACTATAAACAAAAGAGATCAAGAAGAATAACAGGCTTCGCAAACTCTAAACAAAAGAGATCAAGAAGAATAACAGGCTTCGCAAACTATAAACAAAAGAGATCAAGAGGAATTATTCTCTGGCAACACCCACTACATCAACAACAGCTGGGGAACAGGTATGTTGCTACCAGGCTGTATGTACCTAGACTCATAGCAACACTTCAAGACAATTGTTTCGAAAAACGTTTCGCCACGACTGGCTTCATCGGTCCGTACAAGCCTTTGCTTATAGCACTAACAAGGCTGGAGTAGATCAGTGGGGTGAATATTCACCCCTCGTGGATTCACCCCACGTGGATTCACACCCTGGTGGATTCACACCCTGGTGGATTCACACCCTGGTGGATTCACACCCTGGTGGATTCACACCCTGGTGGATTCACACCCTGGTGGATTGATCCCTCCCCCCTCATAGCATAACGAAGTGCCAAGTGCGTCAGCAGAGAAAGAGATATGGACCCAAAAGATGCCTGCAAGTACTTCTGATGTGTTCATTAAACAGAACCATGACACGTTTCGTTCTTGGTAAACTTCTGGCACACACACACACACACACACACACACACACACACACACACACCTGCGTGTGCCATGAAGATAAACAATAACAGATGACCCAACAATCAATGAACGGGACACCAAAACATGCAAACACTCTCTCACTCACTCACTCTCTCACTCACTCTCTCCTCACTCTCTCTCTCTCTCTCTTTCTCTCTCTCTCTCTCTCTTTCTCTCTCTCTCTCTCTCTTCATTTTTATCTAGATATAAATAAGTAGCTAGATATTCTCTGAGAAGAAAGAGAGAAAGAGAGAGAGAGAGAGAGAGAGAGAGAGAGAGAGAGAGAGAGAGAGGTAATGCCTCAGCATCCAGCAAGTCGATCAGAGGGATGTTACCATGGTAATAACAGCAGGCAACATAAGGAAGCAATTTGATCTCCTTACCTGACCCAGCATCCCTGAGTACATCTTATTACATCCTCTCCGTACACCATCCTGGAGAGTACATGTATACTACTTGTATTAGTCCCCTGTACAGAGTACATAGTGCATCTGTACACCCCTCCTGGGTATTACTTGTACCTCACAGGTATCCCAGGGGATGAACTGACCCCGTTAACGGGCATCTTGATCCGGGGAATTGAAGCCTCCTTTCCCTTCCTAGAAATCAAACCTGGTTAATTCTCATTGCCTCCAGGACGCCGTGTGACCCCTCCGGGTTTATCGCATCCCGGTAAATATAACGTACCAAGACGCTATTGTTGCTGTTTTCAATGCGTGTTGCCATGAGTTCCGTCCCCCCCTCCCCCGGTTTTCCATTCTGGAAGCGTAGTTGTTGATTGTTGTCTGCGATGAGTGCGTTTGTTGTCGTTTGTTGTCGTTTGTTGTCGTCTGTATTGTGACTGTGTCGTTCTGTGAAAGGCGTTTGGCCATCCGATGTTTAGGAAATTAGAAAGGTAATTATTGTGGTGGTGATTGTAGTGGTGGTGGTGGTGGCAGTGATTGTAGAGGTGCTTGTGGTGGTGGTTGAGGCAGTGATTGCAGTGGTGGAAGTGGCAATGATTGCGGTAGTGGTGATGGTAGTGATTATAGTTGTGGTAGTGTTGGTGATTGTAGTGGTGGTAGTTGTAGTGAGTGTAGTGGTGGTAGTGTTAGTGATTGGGGTGGTGTTAGTGGTTGGGGTGGTGGTAGTGTTAGTGATTGTAGTGGTGGTAGTGTTAGTGATTGTAGTGGTGGTAGTGTTAGTGATTGTAGTGGTGGTAGTGTTAGTGATTGTAGTGGTGGTAGTGATGTTGGTGGTCTGAAGGTGAACTGTGTGTCTGTGAAGATGGTATGGTGTGTGAAGATGGTATGGTGTGTGAAGATGGTATGGTGTGTGAAGATGGTATGGTGTGTGAAGATGGTATGGTGTGTGAAGATGGTATGGTGTGTGAAGATGGTATGGTGTGTGAAGATGTTATGGTGTGTGAAGATGGTATGGTGTGTGAAGATGGTATGGTGTGTGAAGATGTTATGGTCTGAATGTTGTGTGTGTGTGTGTGTGTGTGTGTGTGTGTGTGTGTGTGTGTGTGTGTGTGTGTGTGTGTGTGTGTGTGTGTACTCACCTAACTGTGGTTGCAGGGGTCGAGTCATAGCTCTGCCCCGCCCCTTCGCTGATCGCTACTAGGTCCACTTTCTCGCTGCTCCATGAGCTTTATCATACCACTTCTTCAAGCTATGTATAGATCCTGCCTCCAGTACATCACTCTCTAGATTGTTCCACTTCCTGACAACTCTATGGCTGAAAAAATACTTCCTAACATCCCTGAGACTCATCTGAGTTTTCATCTTCCAGTTGTGACCCCTTACTGCTGTGCCACATCTCTGAAACATTCTGTCCCTATCCACCCTGTCAATTCCTCTCAGTATTTTATATTTTCTTATCATGTCCCTCCCACCCTTTCCCTCCTGTCTTCCAGTGTTTTCAGGTTTAGTTCCCTTGACCTCTCGTAGGACAAACCCCTCAGTTCCGGGATTAGTCTTGTTGCAACCCTTTGCCCTAGGATGTATATGTGTGTGTCCTGAAAACGAGTGGGTAGTATCCTGAGGGCAAGGATGTCTTCAAGAGGGCTCCTGAGAGACGTGAGGAGGGAGGCAAGAAGGAGAAGCAAGGAGGCAGGAAGAATAATAATATTAATAATAATAATTTACTACTACTACCACTAATAATAATAATAATAGTAGTAGTATTGATAATAATAATATAACGCTGCTACTACTACTACTACTACTACTACTACTACTACTACTACTAATAATAATAATAATAATAATAATAATAATAATAATAATAATAATAATAATAATAATATAATAATAATAATAATAATAATAATAATAATAATAATAATAATAATAATAATCATTCTCGCTCACTATCGTAGGAGGTTCAGCTAGGCCAGAGAGCACTGTGAAGATCACACAGTAACTCACTAAACAAGGTAAACCTTTCATTCTGATCTGTAAAATCACATTCTAATTGTTTACAATTGTACCAAAGGCACCAAACAGGTTGGATTCAAGAATATGTCGAGTCCAAACATTAGTTCCACGTGAACTTTGTGTTAATACATGGGCAACTGTGTTGAGGGGATTTTGTTGAGGGAATCTTGTTGACGGGGATATATACACGGTGAAGTGGATATCTCTCAGTGTATATACACTGAGAGTTTATTTTTAATCCCTATTTTAGGGATTAAAGTATTCTTGGCTGTTGGTGGAGAGGCTTGAGGGGGCCTTAATGACCCTCGTGTAGTCGATAGGGTTTAACCTCCATTAATTAACCACCAACCCCTAGTGTTGGCTTCCACAGCCTCGATTGAATCAGTGTATGTATGTTGTCAGTACCTACCTTCCTTCACCTGAGGCAACATACTCTTCTCACTATGTGTGTAGTCAGTACCTACCTAACCTACGTACCTACCTACCTCCTCCTGAGGCAACATATTCTTCTCCCATGTGTTTTAAATCACCACAATGTGCTTTATTTAACAAGCTTTTTCCTCTTATAATTTAAAAATGTTTTTGGATATTTGGTATATCAACGTAATATTTTTTTTTCGATACTGATGACGGGGGCAAATATGAGCGAAATGTCGACCTTTTAATAAACCTGACCTTTGATGAAAAAGAAAGTCTTTTCTGCTACCTCACGTATTATGTGGAACTTTATACAGAGAGAGAGAGAGAGAGAGAGAGAGAGAGAGAGAGAGAGAGAGAGAGAGAGAGAGAGGAGAGAGAGAGATGCCTCCCTATATTCCCTACACAATACCAAAGCTCCGTGACAGAAGAAGAGGTGGAAAGTGTCCCTGAAGGATGTGCGGACGTAAAAGGCACTGAGACCAGATGAGATCTCACCTTGGGCATTAAAAGGAGGCAGCCGAGGTACTAAATAAGCCACTAACGAGGAGATAGGCGAAAGGCCACACACCGGCCACTCTACCAGTGTGTGGCCGTCTTCAGGGAAGGAAACAGACAGCACTTATTAAACTATACACACACACACACACTTCGCCCTAATAAGGCTCTCGCCCCTAAGGGTTTGGAATTACCCTCCTCTGCCTTGAATCAAACTTCATTATCCTTCTTTTCACCCCCTAGGCGTTGCATAACCCCACCCCCTCAGAGTTTAGCGTTTACCCATAAATGGTGATAACTAAGATGGTCATCAATCGATATATTAAGCAATGAGAAACACTGATGCACACGACGTCAATTGGACTGAAAGGAATGTTAGAAATTGTTGTTTAATGACTGGTTTGCGTTGATGATTTTGTATTGGCATCAATAATAATGCCAGTATTATCCTGGTAAATTGATGATAGTGCATTGAAGAGTAACCTGCAGATTTGACTGGTTCTACCTGTCAACTGATGATCTTACCTGTCAGTTGATGATACTACTTGTCAGTTGATGATACTATCTGTCAATTGATGATACTATCTGTCATTTGTTGGTATTTTCTGTCAGTTGATGATACAACCTGTCAGTTGATGATACTACCTGTCAGTTGATGATAGTATCTGCCAGTTGATTATACTACCTCTCATTTGATGATACTATCTGTCAGTTGATGGTATTATCTGTCAGTTGATGATACTATCTGTCAGTTGATGATACTACCTGTCAGTTGATGATACTACCTGTCAGCTGATGATCTATCTATCAATTGATGATCCTCTTTATACAATGATATCCCGCTGATTGACGCTTCTTCGTTGATGTCCTTGCCGCCTCAGTGATGCCTCCTGCGGGACGTTGATGAGATCTAACATGCCCACCTCACACTCCCACATTTGGAAGCGGAGGATCGAGCCCGTACAGGTTCATTTGCATACAAGACCGTATACAGTACTCTAGGAATGTCTGGCTGTCTCTCTGTCTTCCTGTCATTATGTCTGTCATTCTGGCTGTCGTTTTGACTGCTATCTGTCATTCTGGCTTTCTGTCTGTTTGCCTGTCTTATTTAGATTATATTAAGATTATATTTGGATTATATTTAGATTATATTTGGATTTCATTTAGATTACATTTGGATTGTATTTAGATTATATTTATATTATATTTGGATTATATTTAGATTATATTTAGATTATATTTAGTTGTATTTAAAAAAAAATGAGATATATTTTAATTATATTTATTTAGGCCATATATCTATTATATTTATTTAGGCCATATTAAAGTAACATTTTAGCTGCATTTACAATACACTTAGGCTACATTTAGGATGTGCTGAAGTTACATTTAGATTACATTAGAGTCATATTTAAAGAGTGCATCCCTTTCTCTCTCTCTCTCTATCTATCTATCTCACACACACACAACAGGCCTAGTGTCTAATCGACATGTGCCTAGGACAAAATGGTAACTAACACACACATGCTGTGACAGTTTTTATATTGTTGTTGTTGTTGTTATTATTATTATTATTATTATTATTATTATTATTATTATTGTTGTTGTTGTTGCTGTTGTTGTTGTTGTTGCTATTATTATTATTAAACAAAAAATGACAACAATGACAAGGGAAATACAATGATATAATAATCTAATGTAAAATATTATATATATATGTCGTGCCGATTAGGTAAAACTTGCGATTTTGGCTTAAATAGCAACGCTCTTCTTGCCATATAAGACAAGTGAAAATTTGTGTATGCAATAATTTCGCCAAAATCATTCTGAACATAACGAAAAAAATATATTTCATTGTGTTTGTTTATTATTAAATTATTGTTAACGTATCTAAAATATATTTAGTTGGGTTAGGCTAAATTAAATTGCGCTTGTTGTAATAAGGTTAGGTAGGTTTTCAAAGTTTCTCTTGGTACAAAATTGAAATTTTTTACATTATCATAAATGAAAAAAGTATATCTTTAAACGTATAAGAGAAAATTTTAGAAAGGACTTAATTTTAGATGAGTTCTTGCTAATTGACCAGTTTTACCTAATCGGCACGACATATATATATATATATATATATATATATATATATATATATATATATATATATATATATATAATATATATATCGAGACCTATGACACCATTGTCTTCTGCTTCAAGTAACTGGTGTCAATTTCCACCAAAATCATGGTTCTTGCCACCATGATTTCCGCTGACAATGATGGTTCTTTGAACGTCAATAACTGAGTCAAAGTGCCGCTCAGGGGTGTGAATTGCCCTGTTCTGTCACTACTGTTATGCCGTTAAGGGAAAGGCTTCTTTCCGTTGGCGTGGTTGCTCCGTTACCCTATTTTAGTTGTTTCTGTTGTCTCTTACCGTTGAGGCCCTTTAACAACGGGAAAGAGAGTTAGCCAGTAAGACAACGGGAGATCTGTTGGTCAACAGGAGCAACGGGCCGAGGAACAACCGAAATATCTATACTGAATATGAACAAATTTATAGAAAAAAAAAAGAGAGTTGGGGTTTTTTCAGTACTGAGAAGAAAAAAACAAGAAAGAAAAGAGTGAAAGGAACGGGAGAATGTGGGAAATAAAAGAAAATAGGAAAATGATTCGAGGGAGAGGAATTGAATCCTTGGAGAGACATGACGAAAATGGTAGCACCTCCCTGACCAGCACCATGCCATGGTAGGTAGCACCTCTCTGACCAGCACCATGCCATGGTAGGTAGCACCTCCTTGTCCAACACCATATTAAAACTCCTGCACAGCCATAGCAAGGAGGAATGCCAGTCAAAGGTCAGAGGACGAGGCTGAGAATGAGCGAGTAAAGTTAATCGGAGAATGACACAACACAGTCGAAAGAGAGAGAAAACATACGTTGCAAAGAGTAGCCTTAAATTGAAGCAAAGCTTTATTCCACGTACAGCTTCATTAAATCGTGTGACCTGAGAAAGCTCCACACAGACCCAGTCGTTGTCTCAGTTGAAGCTCTTTCTGCCATCACTCTGTTTATTTAACTACTATCGGCATTATACGATTTGGATCCATCAGCAAAGTAGCATGACAACATGTGTCCACGTATGTTGAAAGGAAAAGCTGAAAAAAAATAGTGGATCCGTAGCGAGAGGAGCTTCAAATGTCTCCGTGGACGGGTTAATTATGGACTCGATACGGAGCCAGCTGTCAGAGGCCCTATACACCATCAACAAGACGATACGGCGTAAGGTGTCAAGGGCCCTATAAACTTCCCAACAAGAAGATACGACGCAAGGTGTCAAGGGCCCTATAAACCACCAACACGAAGATACGGCATAAGCAGTCAGTGGTCCTACAAATCCCCAGCAACAAGAAGATACTGCAAGGTGTCCAGGGCCGTACAGATCCCCAACAAAAAGAAGACCGGCCAATTGCCGATATACTGAGAGAAGTATCAGCAACAACAATGCTGATGAAGGCTATTGTTGACCCTATACTCAAACAAGGGAGCAGGCAGGAATGTAGTGAGTTATAAGCGCCAGTATCACTGACATGTATATTGTCAGAAGTTCTGTTGAAGATTGTATCTAAGGAATTGGAGATATCCTTCCCTTCTTTAGCTTAAATCTGATTGCCTCCCATTCCCCATGCGCTCTATGGCTCCCCTTCTTACAGATTCAACGTTTCCCCATGAAAATATCATTATTATAATTATTATTATTATTATTATTATTATTATTATTATTATTATTATTATTATTGCTGTCTTGCTACTACTATTACTACTACTACCAAAACTGCTGCTGCTACTACTACTATTACTACTATTAATACTACAACTACTATTATTACTACTACTACTGCTGTTGCTGCTGCTGCTGCTACTACTACTACTACTACTATTACTACTGCTACTATTAATACTACCATGATTACTACTTCTACTGTTACTACTACTATTATTAATACTGCTACTACTACTTATAATAATAACAATAATAATAATGAATACTGTCAGACGGGGGCTGAGGCAGCGCCTACGGACAGGTTTTCTCATAAAAATGGAACGCGGATTCATCAATGGGAAATCCTCTCTCACGAACCTTCTGAAATTTACGTCAGAAACGCGGAGATAAAACACGAATGATTGGATTGGACTGGGTAAAGTGCATTTGTCTTGGACTTCCAGAAAGCTCTTGACATGGTTACCCTCCCTCTAGAAACCAGACCCCTTCTCCCTTCTTCATAGATGAGACCCTCCCCCAGAAATTAGACGTTCCCCCCTGAAACTAGGCGTTCCCCAGAAACTAAGGATAAATGTTAGATGGTAAGAGCATTGGGGGATCGAAAGCGCGCATTTCAGCAGAGGGTAAAGTTTAACTGGGAGAACATTTCGCTTTGTGTAGAGCTCTGTTAAGCTCTACAGAGTGAGGGAAGTGGTGTCAGAGTGGCAGGGGAAGGGGACTGTATAACTAGTGGGATCCCTCAAGGATCGGGGTTGGGGCCGCTGTTGTTTATAACATACGTAAATGACCTTGTTCACTGATGACGTTGAACATGTACATTGTTCACTGATGACGTTGAACACGTCCCTTGTTCACTGTTGACGTTGACCATATCCCTTGTTCACTGATGAAGTTGAATGCGTTCCTTGTTCACTGACGACTCTGAACATGTTTCTTGCTCACTGATGGCGTTAAACATCTTCCTTGTTCACTATTGACGTTGAACACTTCCCTTGTTCACTGATGACGTTGAACATGTACATTGTTCACTGATGACGCTGTGATGTAAATGGCTTAGAACCCGACAGGTTGAAGAATGAGACACATGCAACATCTGAGACTATTTATTAAAGAAACGTTTCGCCAACCAGTGGCTTTTTCAGTCCAATGCCAAGAAGAGGAGTTTGAGGTAATCAGTCCCTGAAGCCTGGGGTTCATGTGTTCAATCCACTGGCTGGCGAACCGTTTCTTCAGTAAAGATTCCCAAATATAGCCCAAGTGTCTCATTGTTCAATTGATGACATTGAACTGATGAGAGGGGTAATACCTGGAGTATAAATGGAGAGGGTTTCAGGGGTCAACGCCCCCGCGGCCCGGTCTGGAAGGATGGGGGGACACACAGACTCCTGGAAGGAGCTGTATTTGACAAGCCAGAGGAAACACTGGATCACATGCATACTTAAGGGGGACAAACAAGCAAAATATAGACCCAGTCTAAGTAAAAATGAGAATTAATCTCTCTGTCTTTGGCCGAGTTCAGAATCAAGACATTGAAGCTAATAAGGCAGACAATGATTCCACGATTGTCATTATGAAGGAAAATTAAGTACAGTGGTACCCCGGATTTCGTCAATAATTCGTTCCAGAAGGCTGTTCGAGTGCCGTTACCGAACGAATTTGTTCCCATAAGGACGAATGTAAATTAGATTAGTCCGTTTCAGACCCCCAAAAATACACTTACAAAAGCATTTACAAAAATACACTTACATAATTGTTCGAGTTGGGAGCTGTACGAAATCCGGGGTACCACTGTAAAAGCAAGGTTATAGACACCGATAAATTGGGATGAGGCACAACTCGTCCTCACCCAACAAGATCTTAGACGAAGAATTAGACACATACTTGGAGTATACCTGGAGAGAGTTTCGGGGGTCAACGCCCCCGCTGCTCGGTCTGAGACCAGGCCTACCGGTGGATCAGGGCCTAATCAACCAGGCTGTTACTGCTGGCCGCACGTAAACTGAAGTACGAACCACAGCCCGGCTGGTCAGGTACTGACTTTAGGTGCCTGTCCAGCACCCTCTCGAAGACAGCCAGGGGTCTATTGGTAATCCCCCTTATGTATGCTGGGAGGCAGTTGAACAGTCTTGGGCCCCTGACAGTTATCGTGTTGTCTCTCAGTGTACTCGTTGTGCAACATCTGGGTATTTTTATTTGTAGACGTTTCGCCCACCAGTGGCTTTATCAACACAATACAAGGACATAATGTGAAGAATTATACATAAAAGATGAGGTAATCAGTCCTTGAGTCTTGGAGTTGGTGAAGACCAAATAAAGACACCCAGATGTTGCTCATGTGTTTAATTCTTTATCTTGTCGGTACAGTTTACCATTTATGTACAAGATCTTAGCCGCCGACAATGTCTGGAAGGCGCGCTAACCGCCGTCACCGACACCATAGAACAAAACATTGGAAACTACCAAATTTTAATATACTGTGTGTGTGTGTATATATATATATATATATATATATATATATATATATATATATATATATATATATATATATATATATATATATATATATATATATATATATCGTCTTTGCAGACCAACCATTATTTTTTCACATTGGTTGTTCTGCATACTGTAATATCACCTGTTTACTGTGATATTATTGCATATACTGTCTTTTTTTAGTCTCTGTATTGGCTGGGTCTCCCAGTGGAGAAGACCAGGGCCAGGATGTCCTGGCGAACCCATCCTTACCTCAGTATATTTGAAGTGATCGAGGTCAAAGGAGCGAAACGTTTTGTAATAAATATGTCGTAGTGTTCGCTCAGGTGTCTTTCTGTACCAGGGAAGGTAATAAACATCCGGAGAGTCCTGATGTTTACAAGGAACTCGACAGAAACACTGGAAAAAGGCTTAATTAAGATCCTGCCAGACAACGTTTCGCTCAAAGATGATCCATGTAGTATTTTTTGGATGAATTCAGATACTCGTGCAGCACTTGGGTATCTTTATTGTAGTAACGTTTCGCCCACCAGTGGCTTCCTCAGCTGGTAGGAGAGAGAGAGAGAGAGAGAGAGAGAGAGAGAGAGAGAGAGAGAGAGAGAGAGAGAGAGAGAGAGAGAGAGGAAGAGCTTCCACGGCTGCATGGCCCACACGGGTTTAGCGCCTCGTAAAAAAATGTGACCACGGGATAGAAAGGGGACGGAGTGCCGGAGCGACAAGAACCAGGGACCAGGGACCAAAGACCACGGACCAAGGACCAAGGACCAAGGACCAGGGACCAAGGACCACGGACCAAGGACCAGGAACCAGGTGGGAAGTAAAGACTTAGACGAGCCATAGGAACTACAGATCAGGGGGGAGGGAACAGGTGGGAACTAAAACCTCAGATGAGTGTTTGTCTGTCTGTCTTGCTGGCTGCCTGCCTGCCTGTCTTGCGGACTGGCTGTCTGCCTGTCTATCTGTCTGCCTTCCTGCCTATCTGTTTGCCTGGCTGCCTGTCTATCTGTCTGCCTTCCTGCCTATCTGTTTGCCTGGCTGCCTGTTTATCTGCCTGCCCGTCTATCTGTGTATCTGTCCGTCTGGTAGCTCTTTCTGCTTTGTCTGTCCAGCCATGTGTCCGTCCCATTCATGTGTCTGTACCACTCATGTGTCCGCCCCACTTGTGTGTCTTTAGCTGTCCCAACCATGTATCTGGTTGTTGTCCATCTATATAACCTTCTTCGTCTTTCATCTGTGGCTGAGTGGTGTAAAGCGTCACTTGGGGAACCTTGCCAGTCTCCCCTGATGGTGTTCCGAATCCTGCTGTCTGCGGTCTTTCTGTGTGTGTGTATACACACACACACACACATATCCAACACGCTCAGGTGGACGGAGACCCGAGCCTACACCACCATTTGGACGTGAATTGGCCATACGGGTTTGCCATTTCTGGAGATCCAGCACATTCACAAGATCATCTCTCGATGTCTCTTCAAGACTATGATACGAGAGAGACACTCAGAACTCTGAGTGGCTACCACATTGTTATAGTGGAGGCACTCTAGCCTCTGAGTGGCATCCATTTAGTGGCACTTTAATACAACTTCAAAGTCACTCAAACAATGAGTGGCACTCACAGTGAGTGCCACTCACTGCCACCAACAAAGTAATACTCACATCCAGTTGCCTGCGTGGACCAGGGCGACCTGCTGAAGTAGTAGCAGCAGGAGGAGGTGGTGCAGGAGGTGGAGCAGGAGGCTGAAGGAGGAGGAGGAGGAGGAAGAAGAAGAGGAGGTATGGCAGGCAGCGAGGCAGGAGGGTCCTCGCTGCCGCTCCATGGTTCAAAACTTCTCTCTCTCTCCTTGGGGACTCCAAGGATGAGTTCCTTCGTAGGATGGGAGCTCGGTGGGTTAGGCTCCTCCTTCGCGTTTCTCAGGACACCCCTCCCCCCTCCACTGGAGCCTTGTAAGCACTCACTGGTCACCGCAACTCACTGGGGACTGACAACTGGCGGTCCCCTGGGTGTTTCACTCTGGGTACTGGTCCCGTGGGGGAGGTGCAGCATCCACCACAGGGTCACATCGCTGTACATTTCAGTGATTTCAATTGTGGCTTTAGCCAGGTTTCCAGCATATTACACCGTCTCACCCCGCGACCGCGAGCCCCGCCTGCACCTTCCAGCGATCCGGGGGTAAACACTAGACGCTATCGGGACTTCTAGACCCACGTGACACGCCCCCGACGAAGGAAAATTCAGAGAAGGAACGGAGGAGGCTGGCGCAACAGTCCCCCTCTCACCATCTGGCA
Source organism: Cherax destructor (assembly GCA_009830355.1). NCBI lineage: Eukaryota > Metazoa > Arthropoda > Malacostraca > Decapoda > Parastacidae > Cherax > Cherax destructor. The sequence continues at coordinate 217,789 of WNWK01000936.1, read as the reverse complement.
CACTCTGAGCTCCTCACGAGGTGGCGGTCTGCTTTGTCATCTGGCCAGGCCCCGCCCTCCGCGCCCTCCCATTGGTCAGCTAAATCAGACACCCTGGACCTGATTGGCCAGCCGGGATCTCCCGAAGGAAGCGATCTTCCGTGTCCCTTTTTTTCTCTTCAGAATGCAAGTTTTCCCTCGAATATTCACGGCACGGGCAAGGCCGCGAGGCCATTCTAGGCACTGATACGACTTGATAGAAGAAGCTAAGAGGTCCTCTGATAACTACCGGGAGGGCCAAGCTGGCCAGCACGGAGAACGAGAGTAAACACTGAAGATCACACCAGCATCTACCAGAAAGGGCATCATGGCATTCCAGTCAGCCTGGAAGTACTCTTCCTGAGGCCTATTTTTGCCCCTCTCCACACGGCCTGCTCTGCTCAGCCTCCCTAGGCCCGTTGCTGGAATTGTCACAGCCTGTGTGTCAGGTCAAACCTCACACAAATACCCCAATGGAAATAAGTAAAGGACCCCAATGGAAATAAGTAAAGGACCCCAATAGAAATAAGTAAAGGACCCCAATTTAAATAAGTAAAGGACCCCAATGGAAATAAGTCACTGACTGTTTTGGGTTATCCCAGGTTCTTTACACATATGCTGCTATGTATGATAATCTATGTAACTGTATTTGTGTATACCTGAATAAACTTACACATAGGACAGAGAAGCTTACATTAGTGTGACTGTAAATGGTCCAAGTCGGACCGAAACGTCGTGGTAAGCTCCCCCCTCCTACGTACGGGTTATTTGTGTCTTGTTCCAGTCACGGTTTTGTTCCAGTCACGGTATTGTGCCTTTTTGTTCTTCAGGTCAGACCTTGCTTGCCTGATTCAGCCAGGTGCTGGAAAACACCTGGACACACTCACATAAACAAGAGAGCATCACCTGGGTACCTGGAAGACACATACATAGATAAGCTGGAAACCATTTATCGCAAAATGAAAAAAGTCTGATAGAAATTTGTTTGTTGAGGGAGGGTGTTGAGGGAGGGTGTTGAGGGAGGGTGTTGAGGGAGGGTGTTGAGGGAGGGTGTTGAGGGAGGGTGTTGAGGGAGGGTGTTGAGGTTGGGTGTTTAGGGAGGGTGTTGAGGTCGAGTGTTTAAGAAGGATGTTGAGCTTGAGTGTTTAAGGAGGGTGTTGAGGTCGAGTGTTTAAGGAAAGTGTTGAAGGAGGGTGTTGAGTGAGGGTTAATCTGTTTTGTATGTTTGTTTTTGTTTGGTGTAAGTCTTGTACATGGTGTTGGAGATTGTTTGTGTGTGGTTATGTTTGTATGTATGCCCACGTCTTGGTGTGTTTGCTCTTGTTTGTGCTCTGTGTGGCTACGTATGCGTCTTTTGTATGTATGACTGAGTTCTGTGAAGGCATGAGTATGTATATATAATTTATCTGTGAGTGTAAGATTGCAATTACACACATTGCAATTATACACTTGAAATGTGTGTAGTTGCAATGGTCACGCTTCCACGTATTTATTTCATCATTTTGATAATGCTACCATGCTAGTATCTTCGTTATTAGCTAAAACGAAGATACTCGATCGTTGTACTATTATCCTATTCATCTTTCATCATATGTCTATATTTTTAACTAATGAGAATTGGGTATGTGTATTCATATATGTCTTGTAGTAGTCTCATTGATATGTATAAGTACGTAACTATAAGTGGATAATTCAAGAGTATTGTTTGTGACGTCTGAGGTTGGCGCTAACTATTAATTATATCACATGACCCGATTTGACCTATGGTTATATACTCAAAAAACACTCTGGCTATACTTACACTACGAAGCACTGGTCACCCCACATGTAGTGGGCTGACCCTTTGTATAAGGAAAAATCTATACCCAAGTGGATTACGACCAAGTTAATACACTATACTGTGTATACCAAAACTCTGTTAGGAGACATTAAAATCCCAGTGTACTAGGTCTTTTAAGACTGTCTGAAGAACGTGATATAATGTCTGTGTTAATTGAATTACGTTGGATCAATGTAATGTCTTGTGTAGATTATAATAATTTAATAAGTCCGATTATGTCGAGACTTAGTATATGAAAGTATATATATATATATATATATATATATATATATATACCTAACTAAAAGTAGTCTTGACTAAGTTTTGATCTCCTGTTTATATAAATGATTGAAAAACAAGGAATTTCAGGTTAGTTAAAGATTATTACGAACCTAAGAGGATCAACATTTTCTTTATAGAGAATTATCTGTTCTCATTAGAAGTTAAAGCAATTGGATTCCTCAAGCACGTAATACAATGTGTATGTTATTAGTGTTATGTATGTGGTTGTGCATATGTGTATGCTTTGTATGTGTTTATATATAGTATATATTTGTGCTTTGTGTGTTTACGTATGAATATTCATTGTAGGTATGTATCTGTGTTACGTTCACATGAATATACATGTGTGTATATACACCTATGTGTGCTTGTGGCGTGACCATGTACGTTTGTGTGCGTGTCACTGGACTTATTCACACGTGTGTGTGTGTGTGTAAAATTTTATATGTATATATATATATATGTCGTGCTGAATAGGTAAAACTTGCTATTTTGGCTCAAATAGCAGCGCTGTTCTTGCCGAATAAGGCAATCGAAAATTTGTGTATGCAATAATTTCGCAAAAATCATTCTGAACCTAACGAAAAAAAAATTTTTTATTGTGTTTGTTTATTATTAAATTATTGTAAACTTGTGTGAAATATATTTAGTTGGATTAGGCTAAATTAAATTGCGCTTGTTATAATAAGGTTAGGTAAGTTTTCTAAGGTTCTTTTGGTACAAAATTATTAATTTTGACTTTAACATAAATGAAAAAAATATATATTTAAACGTATAAGACAATTTTAGAAAGGACTTAATTTTAAGAGATGAAAAGCCCTGAAAGACAAAAAATCTATTTATATATTTCATACGTTTTCTGGAAATGTCAAGCCGGTCGATGTGAGTTGGAAGGCGGAGCCAGAAGCTGTAGCTCAACCCCAGCAACCCACAACTAGTAGAGTTGGGCGATCCACGGTCGTTGGAACGGATACGCTAGACTATCAACAAATTAATGTTTCAGGAGGTTCGTAATAAAGAAGGCGAGAGGAAAGTTAGCAAGAATGTACACTCCCTTCGGGGCCCATCTTGATCACTTCAACATACATTTGAACTGACGAAGGTCCACGGGATGACATGTTTCCGGTAAAGATGTCCTGTCTGTTTCCTTCAAGTTATTCACTTGCCTTCTCACTGCGTGAAAAGCTCACCTCACAAAGATATTCGTGGAGTTAAATCTGGGCGATTTGCTTGGAGATTTAATCTAACTTGCGAAACGACTCCGACACCGGTCGGCTTGCGAACCGACTCCGGTACCGTCGGAGTGGTTAACGAACCCGGCCATCCACACACACACAGCCACACTCCCGCGAGCCTCGTAAGAGTTAACCAGCTGTCTCCCCTCTCGCATCAACACTTGTCCTTTTAGTGGTTAAATGGTAGTAACCATTAACATGACGTGGGACGGCGCAAAGAGTAACGGAGTAAACATAACAGATGGTTAGTGTAAAAGTTGGTTGGTTAATGGGGGGGGGGATTTAAAGTCTATGTAGGACAGGAGGGGTCATTAAAGCTGCATGTCACCTGTTCACCACCAGTCAAGAATACTTTAGTACCTTGAAGAGGAATTTAAAGAAAAGTCGATGTGTTGAGTCCAATCAGTCTTGGTGGACTGAAATCATTGACTCCAGGTTGAGGGACTGATCACCTCAAAACTACGTCTTCAAGGGTGATGGAATGATTACATCTTCTTTACATCTCTTCTGCTTCTGCTGCCTCTGTAATCGACTGAAGAAGCCTACTGTGTGGGCGAAACGTTCGGAATAAAGATACCTAACTGTTGCAAGTGTGTCTTACTTATCCACATTGGAACTGGGCTGTTGTTCTGGCTCTTACGTTGGACTGAGGAAGGGGCGAAACGTTTCGACAGTAGATACCCAAGTGCTGTACAAGTGTCTCATTCATTAAATCCTCTTGTCTCTCTGAAATACACTGCTTGTCGTCCCAGCAGAAGTCGTGTCCTAGCTGCCTGGCAGATCCTCGTTCTTGCATTGTGTCTTCCACCTCGTCGGAGTGCCCAGGGAGATGTGTCGTCAGGTCCCACGACCCGCCACGTGTTTAGTGACTGAGTGCCCAGGGAGATGTGTCGCCGGGTCCCACGACCCGACACGTGTTTAGTGACTATCTACTTAACGATGATAGACATCAAAACATTGATGTGACTGCAGTGATTTTTTTTCTCACCTCTGAAGCTCAGGTGACCTCCTGACCTCCAGACTGTGACCTTGTGACCTCCCCCCACCCCTCCCCTCCCTCCTTATCTCCCTCGCTAACTCTCTCATTTCCTTCTCCATCATCTTAGAAGTTAAAATATATAACGATAATCGTGCAAAGCTGCATATCATGTTAGTCGGTGAAATATATCATGTTAGTTGGTGAAATATATCATGTTAGTTGGTGAAGTATATCATGTTAGTTGGTGAAATATATCATGTTAGTTGGTGAAGTATATCATGTTAGTTGGTGAAGCATATCATGTTAGTTGGTGAAATATATCATGTTAGTTGGTGAAATATATCATGTTAGTTGGTGAAATATATCATGTTAGTTGGTGAAATATATCATGTTAGTTGGTGAAATATATCATGTTAGTTGGTGAAATATATCATGTTAGTTGGTGAAATATATCATGTTAGTTGGTGAAATATATCATGTTAGTCGGTGAAATATATCATGTTAGTTGGTGAAATATATCATGTTAGTTGGTGAAGTATATCATGTTAGTTGGTGAAGCATATCATGTTAGTTGGTGAAATATATCATGTTAGTTGGTGAAATATATCATGTTAGTCGGTGAAGTATATCATGTTAGTTGGTGAAATATATCATGTTAGTTGGTGAAGTATATCATGTTAGTTGGTGAAATATATCATGTTGGTTGGTGAAATATATCATGTTAGTTGGTGAAATATATCATGTTAGTTGGTGAAATATATCATGTTAGTTGGTGAAATATATCATGTTAGTCGGTGAAGTATATCCTGTTAGTTGGTGAAATATATCATGTTGGTGAAATATATCATGTTAGTTGGTGAAATATATCATGTTAGTTGGTGAAATATATCATGTTAGTTGGTGAAATATATCATGTTAGTTGGTGAAGTATATCATGTTAGTTGGTGAAATATATCATGTTAGTTGGTGAAATATATCATGTTAGTTGGTGAAATATATCATGTTAGTTGGTGAAATATATCATGTTAGTCGGTGAAGTATATCCTGTTAGTTGGTGAAATATATCATGTTGGTGAAATATATCATGTTAGTTGGTGAAGTATATCATGTTAGTTGGTGAAGCATATCATGTTAGTTGGTGAAATATATCATGTTAGTTGGTGAAATATATCATGTTAGTCGGTGAAGTATATCATGTTAGTTGGTGAAATATATCATGTTAGTTGGTGAAGTATATCATGTTAGTTGGTGAAATATATCATGTTGGTTGGTGAAATATATCATGTTAGTTGGTGAAATATATCATGTTAGTTGGTGAAATATATCATGTTAGTTGGTGAAATATATCATGTTAGTCGGTGAAGTATATCCTGTTAGTTGGTGAAATATATCATGTTGGTGAAATATATCATGTTAGTTGGTGAAATATATCATGTTAGTTGGTGAAATATATCATGTTAGTTGGTGAAATATATCATGTTAGTTGGTGAAGTATATCATGTTAGTTGGTGAAGTATATCCTGTTTATTTTTTAAGGTAATTTGCAAGACAGAGTCTGGCTATACTGCAAGGCAACACACATGGCAACACACACATTACTAAAAACACCACACATTAACAACACAACTAGCAACACCACACACACCACTAACACCACTAACAACACTCAACACCACTAACAACACCACTAACAACACTCAACACCATTAACAACACCACTAACAACACTCAACACCACTAACAACACCACTAACAACACTCAACACCATTAACAACACCACTAACAACACTCAACACCATTAACAACACCACTAACAACACTCAACACCACTAACAACACCACTAACAACACTCAACACCATTAACAACACCACTAACAACACTCAACACCACTAACAACACCACTAACAACACCACTAACAACAATCAACACCACTAACAACACCACTAACAACACCAACCTCAAACGATCTATTAGTCTCACGTATTTATAGAATTTTAATACTCATAAGACTTAATTATGAGTAGGGGGATCCAAAGGAATGTTGGGGAGGGGATGAAGGGTGGAGGGGAGGTGGGATGGATAGGTGGAGAAGGAGGAGGATGGAGAAGAGGAGGGGAGGGATTGTTGAAGGGAAGGGGGTTGGAGAGGAGGAGGGAGGGGATTGTTGAAGGGAAGGGGGTTGGAGAGGAGGAGGAGAGGGGATTGTTGTTGGAGGGGAGGATGGATGGATGGGTGGAGGGGAGGTGGGATGGATGGGTGGAGGGGGAGGGGGATGGATGGAGGAGGGGAAGATGGGGGACAGAGAGTGACACTGTAGCTTCAACAAGCACTAATGGGACCCATTCAAGTGTTGGAGGAGCCACTGTACCCATGAATGGAGTGAGGGGGGAGGGGAGGGGTGGAGGAGGAGAAGAGGAAGGAGGGAGGGAGGGAAGGAAGGAAGGAAAAGGAAGAGAAAGGGAGGGAAGGAAGATAGTTTATGTCAACATGACTGGATGAGACTCAAAGATCGTAGCTAATGTTTACATGTGTGTACTCACCTAGTTGTACTCACCTAGTTGTACTCACCTAGTTGTACTCACCTAGTTGTACTCACCTAGTTGTACTCACCTAGTTGTACTCACCTAGTTGTACTCACCTAGTTGTACTCACCTAGTTGTACTCACCTAGTTGTACTCACCTAGTTGTACTCACCTAGTTGTACTCACCTAGTTGTACTCACCTAGTTGTACTCACCTAGTTGTACTCACCTAGTTGTACTCACCTAGTTGTACTCACCTAGTTGTACTCACCTAGTTGTACTCACCTAGTTGTACTCACCTAGTTGTACTCACCTAGTTGTACTCACCTAGTTGTACTCACCTAGTTGTACTCACCTAGTTGTACTCACCTAGTTGTACTCACCTAGTTGTACTCACCTAGTTGTACTCACCTAGTTGTACTCACCTAGTTGTACTCACCTAGTTGTACTCACCTAGTTGTACTCACCTAGTTGTACTCACCTAGTTGTACTCACCTAGTTGTACTCACCTAGTTGTACTCACCTAGTTGTACTCACCTAGTTGTACTCACCTAGTTGTGGTTGCAGAGGTCGAGTCAAAGCTCCTGGCCTCGCCTCTTCACTGGCCGCTACTGGGTGTGTGTGTGTGTGTGTTTGTGTGTGTGTGTGTGTGTGTGTGTTGTACTCACCTAATTATGGTTTTAGGGGTCTATTCACAGCTCCTGGCTCCGCCTCTTCACTGGTCGCCACTAGGTCACTCCCTCCCTGCTCCATGAGGTTTATCATACCTCTTCTTAAAGCTATGTATGGTACCAGCCTCCACCACCTCCCTTTCCAGACTATTCCACTTCCTGTGTGTGTGTGTGTGTGTGTGTGTCTGTGTGTCTGTGTGTTTGTCTCTCTCTCTCTCTCTCTCTCTCTCTCTCTCTCTCTCTCTCTCTCTCTCTCTCTCTCTCTCTCTCTCTCTCTCTCTCTCTCTCTCCTCCTTATCTCCTCCCTTCATCTTACCGTTTCTTCGGCTTCTTAATTACCTTTCCTTCCCATCCTTCCCTCGACTTCTCCTCTTACTCCACCTCCTTTACCCTCCCATCCCTCCTACTCTTCATTTTCTTCCTCCTCTACTCTTCTTCCTTCATCCTCCCTCACTTCCTCCTTCTCCCCTTGATAGACTACCCATCAAGGGGGTATGACGAGAGGGAGAAAGGGAGGGGATAGGAGAGGGAAGAGGAGAATAAAGAGTAGCCAGTAGCCAGGCTACGATAACATCACTGGTTCAGGGCTACTGTAAGGGATGACGATAAGGGCAATAGTAGGTAAGAATAGGGGAAATCAGGGGTAAATGCGCTCATAAAGGGCAATAATATCAGGTAGAAGAGAGAGAGAGAGAGAGAGAGAGAGAGAGACCTTGTAAAAACCCATGTAAAAAGAGAGAGAGAGACAGATGATATACATACATACAGACGACAAAATTCTCAGGAATAGACGAGAGAAGAAGAAGAAAAAAGGGGAAGAAGTCGGCAAGAAAGAAAGGGACTAGGCGGAAGTGTGATAACGACAGGGGCAGAGGAGGAGAATGACATATGAATGGGGAAATGAGATAGTACGATAAGCAGGGGTTGAGGGAACGACATGAGAGAGAGAGAGAGAGAGAGAGAGAGAGAGAGAGAGAGAGAGAGAGAGAGAGAGCATACCCGTGGAGAGATAGTAGTAGTAGTTACTGGTTGTCAAAGGTACTTGTCGATAGACATTTGGCCTGGTGGGTTGTATGTGTGTGTGTGTGTGTGTGTGTGTGTGTGTACTCACCTATTTGTACTCACCTATTTGTGGTTGCAGGGTTCGAGTCATAGCTCCTGGCCCCGCCTCTTCACTGATTGCTACTAGGTCCTCTCTCTCCCTGCTCCATGAGCTTTATCAAACCTAGTCTTAAAACTATGTATGGTTCCTGCCTCCACTATGTCGCTTTCTAAGCTATTCCACTTCCTGACAACTCTATGACTGAAGAAATACTTTCTAACATCCCTTTGACTCATAGGAGTCTTCAACTTCCAATTGTGACCCCTTGTTTCTGTGTCCCCTCTCTGGAACATCTTGTCTCTGTCCACCTTATCTATTCCTCGCATTATTTTATATGTCGTTATCATGTCTCCCTAACCCTCCTGTCCTCTAGTGTCGTCAGGCCGATTTCCCTTAACCTTTCTTCGTAGGACAATCCCTTAGCTCTGGGACTAGTCTTGTTGCAAACCTTTGCACTTTCTCTAATTTCTTGACGTGCTTGACCAGGTGTGGGTTCCAAACTGGTGCTGCATACTCCAGTATGGGCCTGACGTATATGGTATACAGAGTCTTGAATGATTCCTTAGTGAGGTATTGGAACGCTATTCTTAGGTTTGCCAGCCGCCCGTATGCTGCAGCAGTTATCTGATTGATGTGTGCCTCAGGAGATGTGCTCGGTATTATACTCACCCCAAGATCTTTTCTTTGAGTGAGGTTTGCAGTCTTTGGCCACCTAGACTATACTCTGTCTGCGGTCTTCTTTGCCCTTCCCCGATATTCATGACTTTACATTTGGCAGGGTTAAATTCAAGGAGCCAGTTACTGGACCAGGCTTGCAGCCTGTCCAGGTCTCTTTGTAGTCCTGCCTGGTCCTCGACTGATTTGATTCTTCTCATTAACTTCACATCATCTGCAAACAGGGACACTTCTGAGTCTATCCCTTCCGTTATGTCATTCACATATACCAAAAACAGTACAGGTCCTAGGACTGACCCTTGTGGAACTCCACTCGTCACAGGTGCCCACTCTGACATCTCGTCACGTACCATGACTCGTTGTTGCCTCCTGTCAGATATTCTCTGATCCATTGCAGTGCTTTTCCTGTTACGTGTGCCTGATCCTCTAGCTTTTGCATTAACCTCTTGTGAGGAACTGTGTCGAACGCCTTCTTGCAGTCCAAAAAAATGCAGTCTATCCACCCCTCTCTCTCGTGTCTTACTTCTGTTACCTTGTCATAAAACTCCAGTAGGTTTGTGACACAGGATTTTCCTTCCCTGAAACCGTGCTGGTTGTCGTTTATAAGCTTGTGTCTTTCTAGGTGCTCCACCACTCTCCTCCTGATGATCTTCTCCATGACTTTGCATACTATACACGTCAGTGACACAGGTCTGTAGTTTAATGCCTCGTGTCTGTCTCCTTTCTTAAAAATTGGGACTACATTTGCCATCTTCCACGCGTCAGGTAGTTGCCCAGTTTCAATGGATGTGTTGAAGATTTGTGTGTGTGTGTGTGTGTGAGTGTGTGTGTGTGTGTATGTGTGTGTATGCCTCAGTACGTATACACTTGCAATGTAATTTAATCTAAATGTTAGATATTATGTCATTGTAGCTCAGTGAGAGTTCATAGGGTATAACCGTTTCTGCTCACGTGACCAACCGATGCAACCGTTAGCCCAATGTCAAAGGTCACCCATGTCAAAGGTCAACCCTTTGAACGCTATGAGCCCTGCTCGGGGCAGTGCCTCAGTCACTATCTAGAGACAGCCTAGGATAGACGCAGGCCTGCGGACTCTTGAGATTCCACCCTGTCTATTTGTCCTCAATACACCAAGTTACCATCCTAATCTCGTCTGTTCATTACCCAATCTACGAAAGAACCTCCACGCAACACTTAAAGTGTTCTTGACTGGTGGTGTACAGGTGACGTACAGCCAAGTGTGGTCGATTGGCTTCAAACCTAATGAACTAAACATTCAGTCAACCCTCTCGGGATTCAACGTGTTCACTCAGAGTTCAACGTGTTCACTCAGGGTTCAACGTGTTCACTCAGGGTTCAACGTGTTCATTCAGGGTTCAACGTGTTCACTCAGGGTTCAACGTGTTCACTCAGGGTTCAACGTGTTCATTCAGGGTTCAACGTGTTCACTCAGTGTGAACGTATGGAGCCAGGAGAGACGAGAACAGGACTGGATTACATGTGATAAAAATCTTCGGAGGCAGATTTCCGGTGGTCGTGACTCCCGGTGGTCGTGACTCCCGGTGGTCGTGACTCCCGGTGGTCGTGACTCCCGGTGGTCGTGACTCCCGGTGGTCGTGACTCCCGGTGGTCGTGACTCTCGGTGGTCATGACACCCAGTGGTCATGACTCCCGGTGGTCGTGACTTCCGGTGGTCGTGACTCCTGGTGGTCGTGACTCCCGGTGGTCGTGACTCCCGGTGGTCGTGACTCCCGGTGGTCGTGACTCCCGGTGGTCGTGACTCCCGGTGGTCGTGACTCCCGGTGGTCGTGACTCCCGGTGGTCATGACTCCCGGTGGTCGTGACTCCCGGTGGTCGTGACTCCCGGTGGTCGTGACTGCCGGTGGTCGTGACTGCCGGTGGTCGTGACTGCCGGTGGTCGTGACTCCCGGTGGTCGTGACTCCCGGTGGTCATGACACCCGGTGGTCATGAGTCCCGGTGGTCATGACACCCGGTGGTCGTGACTCCCGGTGGTGGTGACTCCCGGTGGTCGTGACTCCCGGTGGTCGTGACTCCCGGTGGTCGTGACTCCCGGTGGTCATGACTCCCGGTGGTCATGACTCCCGGTGGTCATGACTCCCGGTGGTCATGACTCCCGGTGGTCATGACTCCCGGTGGTCATGACTCCCGGTGGTCATGACTCCCGGTGAGAGCAGGCAGGGGGAAAAAACAGAGAAATCGCTCATGTTCTCCTTGCCCAAGATGTCAGATCTAAGGTAACAACATTACAGGGTTAACTACAGCAGACGCGACGCCCCTTGCTTAATACACGGGTGCTACAGTCTTACATGCATGACTCGGAAACCCGACAGGCAGATGTATGAGACGCATGTGTAACATTTGGGTATCTTTCCTGTGGAAATATTTCGCCACACAGTCGCTCACATCAGTCCAATGCAGTTTTTTTAATCAGTTTAGACCACCAACCTTAAGGAGAATTACCAATAGACCCCTGGCAGCCTTCAAGAGGGAGCTGGGCAGATACCTAAAGTCAGTGCCTGATCAGCCGGGCTGTGGTTCGTAAGTTGGTCTACATGCGGCCAGCAGTAACAGCCTAGTTGATGGGTTCCTGATCCACCGCAAGGCCTGGTCAGGAAATGCTTCTTTAGTTCCAAGAAGGTTAATAAGTGGAATGATCTGGATGAAGAAGTGTTGGAGACAACCTCGGCAAGAAGTTCCAAATACAGGTATGAATGGTGACACCAGTGAAGCCAAGACCCTGTAAAACAGGTCGAAAGTAAGGAGTTAGGGGCAAGAGCTGTGACTCAACCCCAGTATAGAATAAGACACATGTGTAATAAGACACATGTGTAACACCTGAGTGTCTTATTGAGCGAAACGTTTCCCCAACCAGTGACTTCCTCAGTCCAATGTTTAAGAATAAATGCTGGAGACAGTGGAAGAAGTGGAGAGGTAATTCTGAGATGGATGGCAGGATGGATGGCAGGATGGATGGCAGGATGGATGGCAGGATGGATGGATCAAGGAAGCCACTGGCTTACCTAACGTTTTCCCTCAGTAACAATACCCAGATATTACATGGGTCTTAGTCACTCGTCATTAAGTTTAGTTAGGTACAAGTATACCTAAGTACAATTATACAAAAATAACCCGATCATAGGAGAAGGAGATTACGACGACGTTTCGGTCTGACCTGGACCATTTACAAGTCAGTGTGACTTAATCACCATTAAAGAACACCAGTGAAACTCTGTAGTTGCATATCTGTAAGCAGCCTCTGAGCTGGTGTCGAGGGTTCCTGAAGCCTCGCAGCCCGGCATCAGTTTCATGCTATGAAGCCCTCTTAAACAGATGCTTTGGAGCCCACGTACGCTCATTGTTCCAGCCCCCAGAGGAGCCCATGTATGTTCATTGTTCCAGCCCCCAGAGGAGCCCATGTATGTTCATTGTTCCAGCCCCCAGAGGAGCCCACGCACTCTCATTGTTCCAGCCCCCAGAAGAGCCCACGCACTCTCATTGTTCCAGCCCCCAGAAGAGCCCACGTACGCTCATTGTTTCAGCCCCCAGTGGAGCTCACCATCGCTGGTCTGGGCAGCGGGGCATGACCGTTCATTAAAGCGCTACCATAAAAATAACACTTGCGGGAACTGACACAAGGCTGGTGAAATTACCTCCAGTGGCATTCTTGTCGTCCTGAGGCTGCCTTTTACCCGGGAAAATAGATATAACCACACTTTCACCACACTAGTAGTGGAAAATTAAGCCAAATGACATTGTTGACGAGGGTGCTTTTGTGCTCCCTCATATATATATGAGGGAAACTAGAAGAGGTTTGGACAGGTGAGGGTATAAACACGAGAGGTATGTTTGAATAGGTAATTCTACCAGTACATAATTACCCCCGTACTTAGCAGAGGGAATTTGGAAGTTAGTGCTGGGCTGTGGCTTGACAGTTCTCCAGGACAGACCGAAACGTTATCATAAGTTCTTCCTAAGTGCGGGCTATTTGTCAATTGTTCCAGCCGTGGTGTTGTAACTTTTATTCTTCAATAACAGCAGTGATGTGTTCTGTTTGGTACTGTATACCTGGAGGGTATTTTGGGGGTCAACGCCCCTGCGGCTGTCTATGACCAGTCCTCGCAATATAACATTTCAACAAATAGAAAATGATATCTGAAAGATATTTTTATGGTCAACGCCCCCGGTAGATTAAGGTCTGATCAACCAGGCTGTTCCTGCTGGTCGTAAGCATTTCAAAGTGCGAACCACAGTCCGCCTGATCAGGAACGAACTTCTGTAGCTTATCAAGTTTCCCCCTTGAAGACAGACACTCAGGAAACACTGTGTCAACATAAGTGGACCACGACTCTTCAACAGTAGATGTAGGAAATGTTACTGGAACCTAGGTAACAGTTGTTTTTTAGCTTACATTTCATTATTATACACCCATACATATCTTCTTTCATGATCGACCAAGCTGTGATGGCTAGTTTAGGCCTGTAGGATGCTTGCAGCAACAGTCTGGCTGATCAGGTATAGATAAACTGGTGAGGCAGTTTCAGGTAAGTCACAGAAAGACGAGATCAGGATGACTGAGGGAAAAGTTGAAAGAAGAAGGGAATGAAAGGGAGACGGGAGAAGGGAGAAGGGAGAAGGGAGGAGATGGAGGGGACGGGGGAAGAGGAGAAGGGAGGCGATAGGAAGGGAGGGGAGGGGGAGGGATGGGAGGGGAAGGGAGGGAGGAGAGGAAAGGGATGTTTCCAACACAAAGAACACACATACACGCTAATGACCACGACAAACACACAAACACATACATGCATATACAACTAAGCGAACACACACACACACACACACACACACACACACACATCTGACTTGTGCCTTATTAAGTTATTTTAATTGGTCTTGTAATAAGCTTCAGGCTTTAATTCCTCTATTTTTTCCCATAACAGAGTAGCCAAAACTGTTCCTCATTGAACATCATATTATTATCAATGGTCCATTAAATGATTTGGCTTATTTAATCTTGGATGTTTCTGTGTGTCGTCAGTGGATGTGACTCTCAGACTCTCGCCTCGTCTGTAACCGATGGTAGTTCTATGATCCATGACTCTATATTGGATATAAGAATGAGAAAGAGAGATGGGGCAAGTACTGTGCCTTGAGGAACACAGCTTTTCACTGTCACAGTCACTGATTTCACTCTGTTTACTACCACTCGCTGGGTTTTGCTAGGAACTTAAATATCCATCTGTCCATTTTTCCAGTTAGACGAACCACGGTACGGGAGGGGCTTGAACTCGCTGGAAGTGACTCGTAAAACTCCAGAGGCCAGCGAGTGCTGTGGTTTGTTTGAAATTGTGTTATTACGTTCTCGTGGGTCCAATTAATCCTTTTGGGTCACGCACTTTGCGAGTAATTACGCCATGGTCACACTAGCGTACAGACCATCTGCATTTTGCTCGTCTTCCAGCGCATTCAAGACCATGTATCAGTGGTCTAGTAAGTGCCATAAGCCTTTACTAGACCACTGTCAGCATATGCTGTCCTGAGTTGTGTAGTTCTTTTGACTCCATTTGAAAAGAAGATACAGTTATATTGGGGAATTGCATTGAGATGTTTCGCCCGTGGATAAGTTTCTTCAGTTAATCCAGAGTGAAGACAACAAGTAAACTTATACAAGTATAGTCTGGTGAGAGGTCAGGTCAGTGTAGTGGGCCTACCTCATGACCTGGGTTGACTACATTTGTATGGACAATCTTGCCTCAAAGATTCTGATAAAGTGTGACGTTAACGCTATTGGTGAAGATTAGACACATATGCAACATCTCAGTATCTTTATTTGTAGACGTTTCGCCCTCCAGTGGCTTTATCAATACAATACAAGGACATAATGTGAAGAATGTAGAACTATATACAAAAGATGAGGTAATCACTCCCCCAGTCTTGGAGTTGGAGTCTTCAAGATTACGGTTCTCTTCACCAACTCCAAGACTCAGGGACTGAGTATCTCATCTTTTGTATATAATTCTAATCTTCACATTATGTCCTTACATTGTACTCATAAAGCCACTGGATGGCGGCACGTCTACAAATAAAGATACCCAGATGTTGCAAATGTGTCTAATACTTTATCTTGACGGAACTGAATACCATTCAAATACATAACTCAATTATCTTTGGCTGCCTCCATAGTGGAGTGGTTTACACTGTTGGTTTTTAATGATGGAGGGATGACTCCAGTGAGCAGGTTCCTTCACCTTAGGGCACGTAAGACACAGAGATAGTGGTTACTCGCAGTTCTTGATGAACATGGAGTTCCACGGGTCTGGGCCGGGGAAGGAGAGTGCATGGCCATGCTGTGAGTGCTTTCTTCGAAGTCAAATGGACTTCAGGGCAGCGTCGGTAAATTTAGAGATGTCTGCAGTGTTTCAAGTTTCCTATTCTTCTCTGTTGTGATCTCTCTTACCCCACGACTTTGTTTCTCACTCTCTATAATCTGATATTCCCCTATTACCATTTCTTAATTCTCTCTCCCTCGCCTACCGTCATTTCTGTTCTAATCTCTAACCGACCGATCGTCCTAATGTACATGTAAGACCTGTGCATATCTAAAATTTGTGTACATGTAAACACCTGTGTACATGTAAACACCTGTGTACATGTAAACACCTGTGTACATGTAAACACCTGTGTACATGTAAACACCTGTGTACATGTAAACACTTGTTATTTCCTCAATACCATTGAGCAAGTTTACAACTTACTGATGCTAATTACAATGTAATCCCCAACTCCCCATTCCTCCTGCCTAACAGTACTAACCTCTACCTTCGTACGTCCCACTGCCCCATTCCCCATTCCTCCTTCAACCCCACTTTAGTCCGTTGTGTCTATTCATCCCTCTTCCCCTTCTGCCCCTCCCCTCCATCTCCTCCCCCTCCAGCATCCCCTCCCCTCCATCTCCTTCCCCTCCAGCATCCCCTCCCCTCCATCTCCTCCCCTTCCAGCATCCCCTAAGCAAACAATGTAATTAGTGTGTACAGAGGTACGCCGATCCTCTCTTCGGGCTGCCCAAGACGATCCAGCCTCACCTCAGTAGGTTGGATCCTCTCTTCGGGCTGCCCAAAACGATCCAGCCTTACCTCAGTAGGTAAGCCGATCCTCTCTTCGGGCTGCCCAAGACGATCCAGCCTCACCTCAGTAGGTTGGATCCTCTCTTCGGGCTGCCCAAGACGATCCAGCCTCACCTCAGTAGGTTGGATCCTCTCCTCGACCTGCTGAAGATGATCCAGCCTCATCTCAGTAGGTTGGATCCTCTCCTCGACCTGCTGAAGATGATCCACCCTCACCTCAGTAGGTTGGATCCTCTCGTCGACCTGCTCCCAAGAGGATCCTCACAAAGAAATGAGTAACGGGAGGTAACGAGGTTTGATTCGGGAAAGAAGAGCTCCAGTTTCTTAGATCAAGAACCCCTGACCAGCTGATGACTGGCCAGAGAAGTGCCACGTCTCTCTCTCTCTCTCTCTCTCTCTCTCTCTCTCTCTCTCTCTCTCTCTCTCTCTCTCCCTTCACAGGGTTTGACAGGGTTATGTTAAGGATCCCTAGCTTTATTGACAAGCTAAGAGCTGTTACCTACATCAGCTCATTTCTCTCTCTCTCTCTCTCTCTCTCTCTCTCTCTCTCTCTCTCTCTCTCTCTCTCTCTCTCTCTCTCTCTCTCTCTCTCTCTCTCTCTCTCTCTCTCTCTTACTTTTTATCCCTTCAATTATCCCACAAAACTTGTAAATGAAAAATTTATTGCATCGAGACGTACACACACACACACACACTCTCTCTCTCTCTCTCTCTCTCTTTCTCTCTCTCTCTCTCTCTCTCTCTCTCTCTCTCTCTCTCTCTCCTCTCTCCTCTACCTAAAAACCACAGAATCATAACAATGGTGGGTTTAAGAATAGGCCTCAGGTGCAAATTATACCATAAATGCTATTTGGAGGGGGGTTTGTGTTGATGGCTGGTTCGTGCGAGCGCTGATAGTGTGAGGTCAAACGTGGGTGACCACTGACCACAGAGCCAGGTGTTAAGAGGCCGGCTCGTGTGAGCCAGTGGCCTAGCCCACACATGTGAATGATGGGGCAGTGGCCTAGCCAACACCTGTGAATGATGGGGCAGTGGCCTAGCCCACACCTGTGAATGATGGGGCAGTGGGTTAGCATACACATGTGAATGATGGGGCAGTGGGTTAGCCAACACCTGTGAATGATGGGGCAGTGGGTTAGCCCACACATGTGAATGATGGGGCAGTGGGTTAGCCCACACCTGTGAATGATAGGGCAGTGGGTTAGCCCACACCTGTGAATGATGGGGCAGTGGGTTAGCCAACACCTGTGAATGATGGGGCAGTACCCTAGCCCACACCTGTGAATGATGGGGACGTGGGTTAGCCCACACCTGTGAATGATGGGGCAGTGGGTTAGCCAACACCTGTGAATGATGGGGGAGTGGCCTAGCCCACACCTGTGAATGATGGGGGAGTGGCCTAGCCCACACTTGTGAATGATGGGGCAGTGGGTTAGCCCACACATGTGAATGATGGGGCAGTGGGTTAGCCCACACCTGTGAATGATGGGGCAGTGGGTTAGCCCACACCTGTGAATGATGGGGCAGTGGGTTAGCCCACACCTGTGAATGATGGGGCAGTGGGTTAGCCCACACCTGTGAATGATGGGGCAGTGGGTTAGCCCACACCTGTGAATGATGGGGGAGTGGGTTAGCCCACACATGTGAATGATGGGGCAGTGGGTTAGCCCACACATGTGAATGATGGGGCAGTGGGTTAGCCCACACCTGTGAATGATGGGGCAGTGGGTTAGCCCACACCTGTGAATGATGGGGCAGTGGGTTAGCCCACACCTGTGAATGATGGGGCAGTTGGTTAGCCCACACCTGTGAATGATGGGGGAGTGGGTTAGCCCACACATGTGAATGATGGGGCAGTGGCCTAGCCCAAACATGTGAATGATGGGGCAGTGGGTTAGCCCACACCTGTGAATGATGGGGCAGTGGGTTAGCCCACACCTGTGAATGATGGGGCAGTGGGTTAGCCCACACCTGTGAATGATGGGGGAGTGGGTTAGCTCACACATGTGAATGATGGGGCAGTGGGTTAGCCCACACCTGTGAATGATGGGGCAGTGGGTTAGCCCACACCTGTGAATGATGGGGCAGTGGGTTAGCCAACACCTGTGAATGATGGGGCAGTGGCCTAGCCCACACCTGTGAATGATGGGGCAGTGGGTTAGCCCACACCTGTGAATGATGGGGCAGTGGGTTAGCAAACACCTGTGAATGATGGGGGAGTGGCCTAGCCCACACCTGTGAATGATGGGGGAGTGGCCTAGCCCACACCTGTGAATGATGGGGCAGTGGGTTAGCCCACACATGTGAATGATGGGGCAGTGGGTTAGCCCACACCTGTGAATGATGGGGCAGTGGGTTAGCCCACACCTGTGAATGATGGGGCAGTGGGTTAGCCCACACCTGTGAATGATGGGGCAGTGGGTTAGCCCACACCTGTGAATGATGGGGCAGTGGGTTAGCCCACACCTGTGAATGATGGGGGAGTGGGTTAGCCCACACATGTGAATGATGGGGCAGTGGGTTAGCCCACACATGTGAATGATGGGGCAGTGGGTTAGCCCACACCTGTGAATGATGGGGCAGTGGGTTAGCCCACACCTGTGAATGATGGGGCAGTGGGTTAGCCCACACCTGTGAATGATGGGGCAGTGGGTTAGCCCACACCTGTGAATGATGGGGGAGTGGGTTAGCCCACACATGTGAATGATGGGGCAGTGGCCTAGCCCAAACATGTGAATGATGGGGCAGTGGGTTAGCCCACACCTGTGAATGATGGGGCAGTGGGTTAGCCCACACCTGTGAATGATGGGGGAGTGGGTTAGCCCACACCTGTGAATGATGGGGCAGTGGGTTAGCCCACACATGTGAATGATGGGGCAGTGGGTTAGCCCACACATGTGAATGATGGGCCAGTGATTTAACCCTTACCAAGAATGTGTGTGTGTACTCACCTATTTGTGGTTGCAGGGGTCGATTCATAGCTCCTGGCCCCGCCTCTTCACTGATCGCTACTTGGTCCTCACTCTTCCTGCATCATGAACTTTATCAAACCTCGTATTAAAACTATGTATGATTCCTGCCTCCACTACTTCACACACACACACACATACTACGTGTGTGTGTGTGTGTGTGTGTGTGTGTGTGTGTGTGTGTGTGTGTGTGTGTGTGTGTGTGTCATGAGTGCCTCCGTTGCAGCCTGGCACTGTGTCTGGAGAATGGGAGGTTAACCAGGTTTAATCAGAGGAAGCGGACGAGAGGAGGGGTAGGGTGGAAATGGTAGCTACAATTCCTTGGATCAAGAGCCCTTCACCAGCATCCTAAAGGGTGACAGGAAGAGACGGTATTACCTCACAAAGGCAACAAAGGCGTCGTTTTCACAGACGTAAACAGAGATTCTGGTACCAAGTCAAGATTATAGCACCGCTATAGCATATCGAAGCGCCACCATAGCTTCACCATAGCACACCATAGCACACCATAGCACACCATAGCTTCACCATAGCTTCAACATAGCACACCATAGCTTCACCATAGCACACCGTAGCTTCACCATAGCTTCAACATAGCACACCGTAGCTTCACCATAGCACACCGTAGCTTCAACATACCACACCATAGCTTCACCATAGCACACCGTAGCTTCACCATAGCTTCAACATAGCACACCATAGCTTCACCATAGCACACCGTAGCTTCACCATAGCTTCAACATAGCACACCGTAGCTTCACCATAGCACACCGTAGCTTCAACATACCACACCATAGCTTCACCATAGCACACCGTAGCTTCATCATAGCTTCAACATAGCACACCGTAGCTTCACCATAGCACACCGTAGCTTCACCATAGCTTCAACATAGCACACCGTAGCTTCACCATAGCACACCATAGCTTCACCATAGCACACCGTAGCTTCACCATAGCTTCAACATAGCACACCGTAGCTTCACAATAGCACACCATAGCTTCACCATAGCTTCAACATAGCACACCATAGCTTCAACATAGCACACCGTAGCTTCAACATAGCACACCATAGCTTCACCATAGCTTCAACATAGCACACCATAGCTTCACCATAGCACACCATAGCTTCACCATAGCTTCAACATAGCACACCGTAGCTTCACCATAGCACACCATAGATTCATAGCACAATACAGCTTCGCTGTAGCACACCATAGCTTCACCATAGCACACCATATCTTCATAGCACAATACAGCTTCACTGTAGCATACCATAGCTTCACTGTAGCACACCATAGCTTCACCATACCCTCATCAAAGCACACCATAGCTTCATAACACAATATAGCTTCACTGTAGCACACCATAGCTTCACTGTAGCACACCATAGCTTCAACATAGCACACCATAGATTCATAGCACAATACAGCTTCGCTGTAGCACACCATAGCTTCACTGTAGCACACCATAGCTTCACTGTAGTACACTATATCTTCACTGTAGCACACCATAGCTTCACCATAGCACACCATAGCTTCACTATAGCTTCACTATAGCACACCATAGCTTCACCATAGCTTCACCATAGCACACCATAGCTTCACCATAGAACACCATAGCTTCACCATAGCTTCACCGTAGCATACCATAGCTTCACCATAGCACACAATAGCACACCATAGCTTCACCATAGCACACCATAGCTTCACCATAGCACATCATAGCTTCACCATAGAACACCATAGCACACCATAGCTTCACCATAGCACACCATAGCTTCAACATAGCACACCATAGCTTCACCATATAACACCATAGTACATAATAGCTTCACTATAGCACACCATAATTTCACCATAGCACACCATAGCTTCACCATAGCACACCATAGCTTCACCATAGCCTCCTGTATCTGGGTCCTTAATTAACCCACCCTCATTAGTTTCATTGAAATTCTAGAACGGTGGGCGGGTAATGACCTTACGCAGTGGGTTCTTATTTAACCCAGTGGATGATAATTAAACCCAGTGGGTTTAATTATAAACCTGTAGCAGGAAGTACCTGTAGCAGGAAGTACCTGTAGCAGGAAGTACCTGTAGCAGCACCTGTAGCAGGAAGTACCTGTAGCAGCACCTGTAGCAGGAAGTACCTGTAGCAGGAAGTACCTGTAGCAGGAAGTACCTGTAGCAGCACTTGTAGCAGGAAGTACCTGTAGCAGGAAGTACCTGTAGCAGCACTTGTAGCAGGAAGTACCTGTAGCAGCACTTGTAGCAGGAAGTACCTGTAGCAGGAAGTACCTGTAGCAGGAAGTACCTGTAGCAGGAAGTACCTGTAGCAGGAAGTACCTGTAGCAGCACTTGTAGCAGGAAGTACCTGTAGCAGGAAGTACCTGTAGCAGCACTTGTAGCAGGAAGTACCTGTAGCAGGAAGTACCTGTAGCAGCACTTGTAGCAGGAAGTACCTGTAGCAGGAAGTACCTGTAGCAGCACTTGTAGCAGGAAGTACCTGTAGCAGGACTTGTAGCAGGAAGTACCTGTAGCAGCACTTGTAGCAGGAAGTACCTGTAGCAGCACTTGTAGCAGGAAGTACCTGTAGCAGGAAGTACCTGTAGCAGCACTTGTAGCAGGAAGTACCTGTAGCAGGAAGTACCTGTAGCAGCACTTGTAGCAGGAAGTACCTGTAGCAGGACTTGTAGCAGGAAGTACCTGTAGCAGCACTTGTAGCAGGAAGTACCTGTAGCAGGACTTGTAGCAGGAAGTACCTGTAGCAGCACTTGTAGCAGGAAGTACCTGTAGCAGCACTTGTAGCAGGAAGTACCTGTAGCAGGAAGTACCTGTAGCAGCACTTGTAGCAGGAAGTACCTGTAGCAGGAAGTACCTGTAGCAGCACTTGTAGCAGGAAGTACCTGTAGCAGCACTTGTAGCAGGAAGTACCTGTAGCAGCACTTGTAGCAGGAAGTACCTGTAGCAGGACTTGTAGCAGGAAGTACCTGTAGCAGGAAGTACCTGTAGCAGGAAGTACCTGTAGCAGCACTTGTAGCAGGAAGTACCTGTAGCAGCACTTGTAGCAGGAAGTACCTGTAGCAGGAAGTACCTGTAGCAGCACTTGTAGCAGGAAGTACCTGTAGCAGGAAGTACCTGTAGCAGCACTTGTAGCAGGAAGTACCTATAGCAGGAAGTACCTGTAGCAGCACTTGTAGCAGGAAGTACCTGTAGCAGGAAGTACCTGTAGCAGCACTTGTAGCAGGAAGTACCTGTAGCAGGAAGTACCTGTAGCAGGAAGTACCTGTAGCAGCACTTGTAGCAGGAAGTACCTGTAGCAGCACTTGTAGCAGGAAGTACCTGTAGCAGGAAGTACCTGTAGCAGGAAGTACCTGTAGCAGCACTTGTAGCAGGAAGTACCTGTAGCAGCACTTGTAGCAGGAAGTACCTGTAGCAGCACTTGTAGCAGGAAGTACCTGTAGCAGCACTTGTAGCAGGAAGTACCTGTAGCAGCACTTGTAGCAGGAAGTACCTGTAGCAGCACTTGTAGCAGGAAGTACCTGTAGCAGCACTTGTAGCAGGAAGTACCTGTAGCAGCACTTGTAGCAGGAAGTACCTGTAGCAGGAAGTACCTGTAGCAGCACTTGTAGCAGGAAGTACCTGTAGCAGCACTTGAAGCAGGAAGTACCTGTAGCAGGAAGTACCTGTAGCAGGAAGTATCTGTAGCAGGAAGTACCTGTAGCAGCACCTGTAACAGGAAGTATCTGTAGCAGGAAGTATCTGTAGCAGGAAGTATCTGTAGCAGGAAGTACCTGTAGCAGCACCTGTAACAGGAAGTATCTGTAGCAGGAAGTATCTGTAGCAGGAAGTACCTGTAGCAGCACCTGTAGCAGAAAGTACCTGTAGCAGGAAGTATCTGTAGCAGGAAGTACCTGTAGCAGGAAGTATCTGAAGCAGGAAGTACCTGTAGCAGGCAGTACCTGCAGCAGGAAGTATCTGTAGCAGGAAGTACCTGTAGCAGCACCTGTAGCAGGAAGTACCTGTAGCAGGAAGCAGAACACAGAAGCAGCAGCAGCAGAACAGGTGTTAGCAGAGGGAGGGAAGGAGCTAGGCAGGGATGAAGGGAGGGAGAGAGGGAGGTAGGGTATCTCCAGATTCCTTGAATCAAGAGCCCTTCACCAGCATCAAGGGCCCCCTGAGAGGTTCAACAAGGTCCCTGTGAGATATTCAACAAAATCACCTGTGAGGTTCATCAAGGTTCCCTGAGAGGTTCAACAATGTCCCCTAAGAAGTTCAACAAGCTCCCCTGAGAGGTTCAACATCTGGAGGAGGGGTAGGCCTATTAACATCACCTATAACTTACATCAATAACTCAGGAGGGTGAGGATAACACTTGCAGCCACTCAGAGGGAGTCAAGGCGGAGTATCTCACCTGGTTTGTTTTGTTTGTACTCGTGAGGAGGAGGAGGACGAGGTGGACGAGGAGAGGGAAGAAGTGGAGGGTGGAGGAGAGAAAGGGAGGAGGCGAAAGGGTGTGGGTTAGTCTGGAACAAACACTCCACCTACGATCTGTTTGTTTTGACTCCCCCTTCCCTCCCCTAACAACCCCCTTCCCTAACCCTCCCCTTTCTACTTCTCCCCATACCCTACATGAGGGTGTGTGTGTGTGTGTGTGTGTGTGTGTGTGTGTGTGTGACACACTGGCTGAAGAAGCCAAAAATGTTGTTTGTGGGTGACTTCAATCACATGGAAATTGACTGGGAGAACCTGGAGCCACATGGGGGCCCAGAAACGTGGAGGGCTAAGATGATGGAGGTGGTACTGGAAAACCTCATGTACCAACAGAGAGAGGTGAGGATGAGCCAGCAAGACTGCACCTAGTATTCACCTTGAGTAGTGCAGATATTGAGGACATCACATATGAAACACCCCTCGGGGCAAGTGATCACATGGTTCTGAGCTTCGAATACATAGTAGAGTTACAAGTGGAAAGGGAAGCAGGAAGGGCAGGACGAATGAAGCCAAACTACAAGAGAGGGAACTACACAGGCATGAAGAATTTCCTGCACGGGGTTCAGTGGGACAGAGAACTGGCAGGGAAGTCAGTAAATGAGATGATGGAATATGTGACAACGATATGCAAGGAAGATGAGGAGAGGTTTGTACCTAAGGATAACATAAATAACGAGAAAGCCATGATGAGCCCATGGTTCACCCAAAGGTGTAGAGAGGCCAAAACCAAGTTTGCTAGAGAATGGAAGAAGTATAGAAGGCAAAGGACCCAGGAGAATAAGGAGAGCAGTCGTAGAGCCAGAAATGAATATGCACAGGTAAGAAGGGAGGCCCAACGACAATACGAAAGCCAAATCTGACCTGAAGCTGTTGTACAGCCACATCAGGAGGAAAACAACAGTCAAGGACCAGGTAATCAGGCTGAGGAAGGAAGGAAGGAGGAGAGATCACAAGAAACGACCGTCAAGTGTGTGAGGAGCTCAACATGAGATTCAAAGAAGTGTTCACAGAGGAGACAGAAGGGACTCCAGAAAGACGGAGAGGTGGGGTACACCATCATATGTTGGACATAATACATACAACCGAGGAAGAAGTGAAGAGGCTGCTATGCGAGCTTGATACCTCAAAGGCAATGGGGCCGAATAACATCTCTCCATGGGTCCTGAGAGAGAGGGAGCAGAGGCGCTATATGTACCACTAACAACAATCTTCAACACATCTATTGAAACAGGGAGACTACCTGAGGTATGGAAGACAGCAAATGTAGTCCTAATTTTTGAAAAAAGAGACAGACACGAAGCATTATACTACAGACCAGTGTCACTGACAAGGTCATGGAGAAGATTATCAGGAGAAGAGTGGTGGAGCACCTAGAAAGGAATGAGCTTGTCAACGACAACCAGCATGGTTTCAGGGACGGGAAATCCTGTGTCACAAACCTACTGGAGTTCTATGATAGAGTGACAGCAGTAAGACGAGAGAGAGAGAGAGAGAGAGAGAGAGAGAGAGAGAGAGAGAGAGAGAGAGAGAGAGAGAGAGAGAGAGAGAGAGAGAGAGAGAGAGAGAGAGAGGTGGGTAGATTGCTTTTTTTTTGGACTGTAAGATGTTTGACACGGTTCCACACAAGAGATTAGTGCAAAAGCTGGAGGACCAGACAGGGATGACAGGGAAGGCACTGCAGTGGATCAGGGAATACCTGTCAGGAAGACAACAGCGAGTCATGGTATGTGGCGAGGTGTCAGAGTGGGCGCCTGTGACGAGTGGGGTTCCACAGGGGTCAGTCCTAGGACTGGTGCTGTTTCTGGTATATGTGAACGACATGACGGAAGGAATAGACTCAAAAGTGTCCCTGTTTGCAGATGATGTGAAGTTGATGAGAAGAATTCAATCGGACGAGGACCAGACAGAACTACAAAGGGATCTGGGCAGGCTGCAGGACTGGTCCAGAAAATTACTCCTGGAGTTTAACCCAACCAAGCGCAGTCATGAAGATTGGGGAAGGGCAAAAAGGACCGCAGACAGAGTACAGTTTAGGGGGCCAGAGACTTCAAACCTCACTCAAGGAAAAGGATCTTGGGGTGAGTATAACACCGGGCACATCTCAAAAGGTGCACATCAACCAAATGACTGCTGCAGCATACGGGCGCCTAGCAAAACTAAGAATAGCATTCCGACATCTCAATAAGGAATCATTCTGGATCCTGTACACCGTGTACGTTAGGCCTATATTGGAGTATGCAGCACCAGTTTGGAACGCACACCTAGCCAAGCACGTAAAGAAATTAGAGAAAGTGCAAAGGTTTGCAGCAAGACTAGTCCCGGAGCTAAGGGGCATGTCCAACGAAGAGAGGTTAAGGGAAATCGACCTGACGACACTGGAGGACAGGAGAGACAGGAGACATATAAAATACTGAGAGGAATCGACGAGGTGGACAGAGACAGGATGTTCAGAGATGGGACACAGCAACAAGGGGTCACAGTTGAAAGTTGAAGACTCAGATGAACCACAGGGATGTTAGGAAGTATTTCTTCAGTCACAGAGTGGTCAGGAAGTGGAATAGCTTGGGAAGCGATGTAGTGGAGGCAGGTTCCATACACAGCTTTAAGAAGAGGAATGGTAAAGCGCATGGAGCAGAAAGAGTTACATAGTAGCGACCAGTGAAGAGGCGGGGTCAGGAGCTGTGACTCGACCCCTGTAACCACAACTAGGTAAGTACACACACACACACAGTCACGCACATTCGGAAAATTTGGATAATTCTGAGGTGAAGTTAGGTTTGACTCGAGTAATGCAAGCTACGCTCCCCTTCCTCGGATCAAACCACTTTGTTCCCTATTTCCCACTTGCCGTATAACCTGTTCAAGCTTAGCGGTTCCTCCAAGTATTGAAGAACAATGTAAAACTTTGCAGTATATATTGTTGGTGACCCTTGAAGAAGGTCACGCTGCTCCAAGGGTCATGCCCACCCTCGGAGCAGGTGGGCATGACGTGCCCTGACCGGGCATGATGTGCCTACTAGGCATGACGTGCCCTGACTGGGAGACTAGGGGGGGGGTTTGTTGACATTACGCTGCATTTACAGACACGAATCCGGGTTAGTAAACAACACGAGTGGGGGGACACGGAATAGCACTGTCTGTGACCATTGTGATAACTTGACCTGTCTCCTGTGGCTGCCTGATCCTAGAAAGGTATCCCCTGTATCCCATAACTCCAGCCTCTCGCTCTCTTTCTGTCTATCTATTTATCTATCTATCTATCATATATATATAACAATAACAATAACAACACTGCACTAGCCAGGGGTCGAACCCATGCTGCTTTGGCCCGCCTCATGGTGAGCGAAAACTCAT
The DNA here is from genome assembly GCA_009830355.1 of Cherax destructor. NCBI lineage: Eukaryota > Metazoa > Arthropoda > Malacostraca > Decapoda > Parastacidae > Cherax > Cherax destructor. Next base: position 190,527 of record WNWK01000936.1, on the reverse strand, counting down.
GACGCTCTAGTCCACTGGACCACACAATCCTCAAGAATGACGTACCCAGCCAAGCTGGGTACGTGCTGGAACTCAACCCAGTCTAATACTGAAAAAATATACACTTAACACTCAGTACGGTGCACATGTGTCCACGTTTCAGAGACACATACACTCTGCGACACATACACTCTGCGACACATACACTCTGCGACACATGCACTATCAATAAATCTCTTATAAAGAGTTAAAACTCATAAACACGGTAATGTAATAACCACCTTAAGTGTTTCAACCCCCTAAGATCATAGCTGATAGTTCCTAATATAGGTAGCAGCTGAGAGCCTCAGTGTGGACTGTAAACCTCATTCCATCTGCATTTCCCTTGTATAATATGCAGCACATATACACACACTGAGATGTGTTTCTGTGAGTTGAACTTAACTGGCTTGGGCCAGTGGGTCTGATGCAGTGCTTCTTCCTTCTTGAAGAGCAAGAAGATACAATACCGTGACTGAAACAATACACAAATAACCCACACATAGGAGAGAAAGGAGCTTACAACGACGTTTCGACCTAACTGGCTTGGGCAGTAGGTGACTTGGACCTGCCTAACATGGGCCAGTAGGCCTGATGCAGTGCTCCTTCTTTCTTATGTTCTTAAAAGTTAACTCTAATCCCTATTCTAGGTACCAAAGTATTCTTGACTGGAGGTGTACAGAGTGGAAAACACACACAAAAAAGCAGTATTAATGTGATCCTTTATTTACAACGTTTCGCCCACACTGTGGGCTTTATCAAGTCACAAACATACCCACCTGGTTTTTCGTGTTTATTTTACCATGGCGTCGGTATTTTATACCATGTATTTCCAAGGTGAAACTTTTACACGCAGGTTTAATGACAATCGTTATAATATATCCAGTAAAAGTTCACTTTAATCCCTATTCTAGGTACCAAAGTATTCCTGACTGGCGCACAGGACGCAGGCCTTAACGACCCTCATGTTGTCGATAGGCTTTAAACCTCCATTAACCAGCCAACAGCGGGCAGATCGCGTGGAAGTCAGCCATCCACTCTCACCCTTCCCTCGCACCTCTTCTCTGGTCATTATTTTTTTGCCCAGGCCGGCGGCTGGTACTGGAAGGTGGGTAATGTCTTTCCAGCACCCAGTGCACCCACTAAGCGCTTTCTAATTCTCGCTCAGGTGATTTTGTTTCCAACGGGATGACCTGGACAGTTATTTTCCTTCATCCCCCCCCCCGGCTGTATCTTCTCGTTAATAATGGAAGTTATATATATATGCTCCATAAACCGTCTATAACTTGTCTGTAGTGCAGCCGGGAAGTTTCTTAAGTGCGTTCTATAGCTCGTCTATAATTTATAACCCATGTATAAACGCATCTATAATTGTTTTCATTCGGTTATAACTTCCGTAACTCATCTATAATTCGTCTATAACTAGCTAATAATCCGCTTTTGAACCACGAGATCGTAATAAGACGATTGGAAACCAGGGAACGGGTGAGGGTTGAACATATGTCGAGTAAGTCGTGAAACTCCAGGCCATGGGTTCAAATCCTACCCGTTCCGTGGTTCGCCTATGAAGAATAAACAACTACTATAATAGATGTAATAGAATGTAAGAAACAAGAAAAAATATATATATAGAGAGAGAGAAAGAGCATCCTCTAGATCTCCTTATTCTCTCCCCACGCCCCAGAAAACCCTCCCTTAACCCCCTGATAGACGTCATCCACCCCCGAAAGACTACCTCCAATTCCCCCTACCCCCCTCCCTGATACTCCCTTCTCTCCCTACAGGGACCATCTTGCACATGAATGGTATACAATCCCCCACCTTCCCCACAGGGACCACCTCCTCCCCAACCCTCCACACAGGGACTACCTCTTCCCCCACCCTCCACACAGGGACCACCTCCTCCCCCACCCTCCATACAGGGACCACCTCCTCCCCCACCCTCCCCACAGGGACCACCTTCCTCTCCTCTACCCTCCCTACAGGGACCACCTTCCCCTCCCCTACCCTCCCTGAGAGGGACTTTCACCAGGGGTGGGTGAGGGCCAGGTGATGGCAGGTAGATTTAATTAGCGTGGAGGGCGGGCCAACAGCGTGAGACCTCGGTCTACCTGATAGCCCTGTCAGCCCCTTCAGGGCCGTCAGCTTCGTCAGGGCTGCCAGCTTCGTCAGGGCTGGTACAGGAAGGACCGAAACATCGTCTAGATGTTTATCCCCAATTGGGTTAGTTGCGAATTGCTCCAGCATCTGTTTTTCTCACTATTGCTATCATTTACTCTACTTCATCTACCAGCTCGGTTGGCAGTGCACTCAGCTCACACACTGAGTGTCCGTGGTTCGACAGCTGGAAACATTGGGCGTGTTTCCGTTCACTTAGCAGTAAGTAGGTACCTGGGGGCGTTAGTCGACTGGTGTGGGTCGCATCCTGGGGGACAAGATTAACCTAAGTTGCCCGAAATGCTCTGCATAACCAGTGTATATATAGTATATCATTGATGTCAGCTATGGTCTGTTTAACTTGTATCATGTACTTGTAGAAATAAAGATTATTATTATTATTATATATCTACCGCTACAATAAGCTAGTTAGCCCCTTCCACCACGCCCATTTTCTTTTCCCCCCACTGCAACGCTCCAAGGGATAACTATTCAATCTATGATCAGTATTAATTTATGTCGCAACCCTACATAACCCACACGTCTTCTCATTGAGAGACAGTATTATATATAAATTTTACCTATGTAAGATTTTTTTTGCCTTCAAATTTATATTATTTAAAAAAATTAATCAGTCTCCTCACATTATTTAGGCCTATATAAATAATATAGGCATTTAAACATAAACAGAGTGTTGCATTCTCCGTTCTTGTTTGACCCGTCACGTCTGCTTCATCATGTTGTTGTTCAGTAATCCTCTTCAATAATCCCTCTCAAGGCGATTATGTTGGATTTAATCCTCCTCCCACTTCCCCTGGTCTTCTCCCTCACTCTCCTTCACCCTCCTATAAGTCTGGGTATGTAACTAGTGCTGCGATGCTTATATTGCTGTTATTATTATTATTATTATTATTAGTAGTAGTAGTAGTAGTAGTAGCTTCATTATTAGTAGTAGCAGTAGCAGTAGAAGTAACAGTATTGTTATTATTAGTAGTAGTACTAGTGGTGGTAGCAGTAGTAGTAATAATAATAACAGTAGTAGCCATAACAGTAGCAGTAGAATTAGTAGTAGTAGTAATATTATTATTATTATTATTAGAAGAAGATTATGATGATAAACTTAGTACCAGACTAACTTCTTTTCCAACCAAATCATTCTAAAATATTACAACCTAACACAAGAGGTGATGACTGTGGCCAGTAGCAGTTATGAGTGTGATGAATCAGATGGTTGCCACCTTGTCGCCCTCCCCGGCGTCTTGTTTTGGTAATTAATGCTCGCTCTTCATGGTGAGAAAGACAATTATATTCTCCCCCAGGTGATGCTGTTTTGTAGTGACGGCTCAGGCGCTGCTCGGGACCTCCACCTGTGTCCAGCTATACCCCACAGTCCCCAAGGATGATAAATGACCGTCAGTCTCGCCACATGTAGGGTATCAGGTATTCCAAACACCAGACTTGATCCCACGTGTCTGGAGAATAAAGGTTTTGATTTCTCAGTGTAGTTTTTTTTTTGGGGGGGATGGGTGGTTATGGGCTTCTTGGAAAAGCTGTTGATTCTCTCTAAAAAATATGTTCGGAGATTCATAAGTACATGTGCCTTCCTCTATAGCGAGATTCCATGATATTGAGAATGTATTCTGCAACTCCATTGCTAATTTCTGGCCCACCTTAAGGACCTGACATACTTCCACTAGTTGGCCCTGTTCCGATGTGACCCTATCTTAAATTCCTGCGTTTCTCCGCATCCTCTGCAACTCCATTGCAAAATTTCTGGCCTACCATATGGGCCTGACCTGCTTCCATTAGTGGGCCCTACCCACATGTGACAATGTCCTTAACTACTGCACCTCTCTTCGGGCTCCAGCACATAAGTGTCCGTCAACGTGCCTCTCTATTAGATTGAAAGAACCTGCTTTGCAGGCGAAACGTCTCTCAGCTAAGATACACAAGCGTTGTACATGCCTATACAGGCTTCTAGACCTCAGTTTCAGGCCTGTCCCTATACCAAAATCTGTCAGGTCAATTCTGTCTCTAGATCTTCGGTTCAGAGACGTCTCTATCGCTATTTTCGACCTATTACTGTGCATGTGTCTAGATCTCACTTTTGGGTCATATCTGTCTCTAGATTTTAGGTCTCTAGACCTCACTTTTAGGTCTCTCTCTCTCTCCTCTCTCTCTCTCTCTCTCTCTCTCTCTCTCTCTCTCTCTCTCTCTCTCTCTTCAGATTTAAGAGCTAGCCCTCTCGGCTGATGTTTACAGAATTACATTTGCAAGGATTGAATAAGTTTGCATTTGTTTTATAGTTAATACGAAGTATCATGTGTATATAATGCGAGCCGAAGTACCGGAGGAGTCTATCAGTGGTATGAACCTTGGTAATAAATACCGACAAATTAGTTTAGAAAGACTCGTGAGTAAACATTAGGACAAATTTATTAGAAAACGTTTCGGTCGTGAGACCCTGAAGTGATGAAAGTCCCAGGAGCGAAACATTGTCTAATACGTCCTAGTGTTTGTTTACCTGTCTTTCTAAGCGAAACTGTCAGTAAAGTAGTAAAGTAAGACCTGTTAGAGGTGCGTGACATAGAGAGGTCAGAGGTCAAGCAGGCGGCTAGAGACATTAGTAATAAGAATGAAAACCTTCAGAACCAACAAGGAATCTCGCAAAGAAAACCTTCAGAATCATAAGGAAGAGAAAGTTGCTACCAAGACTTTTCTGGGTCAAAATTTCGACTGGAAATTGTTGCTGAGTTAGACACATGGCAACACTCAGATCACATGTGGCCAACATGTGGCCAACATGCGGGCAACATGTGGCCAACATGTGGCCAACATGCGGCCAACATGTGGCCAACATGATGTTGCACATGTGTCTGATTTATTATTTTGTCAGTATTGAATACCACTGATATACACCACAGCAAAAATTATTTGATACTGGAAGGAACAAGGGGGGAGATAAGATTGCGACATACAAGATACTCGGAAGATTTAAAATAGTGGAGAGGGAAAAACTGCTTTAGGAACGAGAAATGCGTACAAAGGGGAACAGCTAAAAGTTAAAGCCAAGGGAATGTCGGGGGGGGGGGGGGGGAATTCGGTCTCGGATTGATCAAGAAGATGAAAGATTTGGAAGACGAGGTGAAGCAGATTTTATACACAGCTTTATGAATAGGTATTGGTATGAGAGGGTCTCTGAGCCGAGACACGACCCCTCACAGTCCCACACAGGTCAGTACACATCCTTCTTCAGAAACGCCTTGTAAACCCGGCCAGGGAATCCACCAAATTTGTCGACAAAGCAAAAGTTCCATAAATGTGACAGGAGCGACCATAGTGCCTGCCTCCCTTCCCTGCCTTTGCTCCTGCCTCCCTTCCCTGCCTCTGCTCCTGCCTCTGTTTCTGCTTCCTCCTGCCTCCTGCTCCTGCCTCCCGTCGTACCTGAGGTGCCCTCGCCTGCCCACCGTTGTAACCACCTCGAAGAGTTTCCACTGTACAGTCCTAGTTTCCCATCTGATAAGTCACACCCTCCTTCCCGTCCTCCTATATACCAGACCGACCGTCATTTTTTCATTTAATGAATAATGGGTGAGTTATATCCGGGAAATGAGTAAATATTGTGGTTTAAACATCAACCAGCACCCAGCACCAGCAACATCACCATCCGTTATGTCTGGGTCTACTGCATCCCCAACTTCGTCTTCTACCATGCCCACTTTACCGGAATATTTAGACACTCCCTCGCAATATAGACCCTGGATAACCCCAGTCACGAACAAATTAGAAAAAAAACAGCGGCCAGTGTTAGCTTAGGGACGGGAAAGAGATGGTTATTGTTTTGTGTTAGAAGACGAAGGTAAAGTCGAAGTCAGTGCAGGGACTCGGAGGTGTTTGAGGTGTAATGGCGGCAGGTCTGGTATGACTGTGAAAACGTTGGAATGTGGAACTAATGTGAGTATTTACAACTAATATAAGTGGATGGCAGAAGCTTCCACGTAGAGGGAAGGTGGAGGAGGTGAGAGGGAAGTGGATACCTTTAGTTACCTGTAGTCGCTTCAGGGGTGGGGGGTTCATCACCCACAGGCCTTCTGGTTACTGGCCTGATCTATCAGACTGTTGGTGTCCGCCACCTACAGTCCAACATATGTACCACAATTCGGTTGGTTAGGAACTGACTTGAAGAACTTATCTAGTGCCTCCTTCAAGACGGCTATGGGTTTGTTGATAAGTCCCTTAATGCTTGATGAGAGGACGTTGAAGAGCCGTGGTCCCCTTGCATTTATTGAACACTCTCAGTGTACTCATCGCGCCCCTGCTTTTCATTGGAAGTATTTTGAACCGTCTGCTAAGCCTGGTGCTTTCATGAGGAGTGATTTCTATGTTCAGATTTGGGACCAATCCCTCCAGTATCTTCCAGGTGTAGGTTATGATGCATCTTTCTCGCCTACGTTCTAAGGAGTACAGTTCGAGGGACTTCAAGCGCTACCAGAAACACTGCTGGGACAAGTAGAGAAGTCCTCAAGAAGAAACCTGACAAGTATCTTCACCAGGTACCAGATCAACCAGGTTGTGATGGATACGTTGGTCAGCGGGACACCACCAGCAACAGCCTGGTTGACCAGGCAAGCACCAGACGATTCTGGCCCATGGCCGGGCTCCGGGAGTTGAAAAACTCTCGGAACTCAACAAAGGTATATCAAAGGACAGAGATTATATAAACTGTGAAAGTTCTCTGTACACTTCCCGCCTTGAAGGAGGCCGTTAGTACACAGCAATAAACCAGCCTAGAGAACACGAGTGAGCTGAAGATTATCGATACTGGTTTGACCTCTCTCGTTTTGAAAGTTCTCATTATCCGTCGCATCACCTCCCTTGAGGTTGTGCTGCCTGATAGTGACGTCCTATGACATTGATGTTCCCAGGTTTCTCACACTAGGCTTACACTCTGTTGAGTGATTTGAGTTCGTCTTGTACTCTGGATTTTACCCTGACGTAGCAATTGGAATTTATCCTCGTTGAACATTGTTGTCAGTGAACCACTGACAGCATCAATATTATTGTAAGTTGGCAACTTACAACATCAATATTATTGTAAGTGGATAACTTACAACATCAATTTGAAGCCTCGCTGTCTCTTCCATCAAAAATCATTTTTTTTTTATTTCTTCGTGTAGTGTACAAACTATCGTTCACATGTAATAAGAAAGTCACTAGCATGAGCATTTCCCCATGAATGTCACTCTCGTACAAATTCTTGTACCGTCTGTATATAATGGCAGTGTTATGGCTCATGTCGCAGTTCATGTGGGTTATGAGAAATAGAAATGGGGCGAGTACCGTGCCTTGAGGGAGAGAACTTTTTTTTTTTTACTGAAACCTCTGGGTGACTCTGGCATCCACGTAGAGGGGAGGGTGGAAGGGTGAGGTGGATGACTCTGGCATCCACGTAGAGGGGAGGTGGGGAAGGGAAGAGTGAAGTGAGAAAAACAGACGCAACAGTGATATGTAATTTACTTTAACTGCCTCCATTATTGGAAGGTCTGGTCTAGGGCAGGACAGTAACACCCTTGAAATCTACTCCAGGTAAGTAGACTCCAGGTAGGTAGACTCCAGGTAGGTACATTCTAGGTAGGTAGACTCCAGATATGTAGACTCCAGGTGGGTGGATTCCATTTGGGTAGATTCCAGGTGGGTAGACTCTAGGTGGTAGATTCCAGGTGGGTAGACTCCAGGTGGGTAGACTCCAGGTGGGTAGACTCCAGGTAGGTAGACTCCAGATATGTAGACTCCAGGTGGGTAGATTTCAGGTGGGTAGACTCCAGGTGGATAGACTCCAGGTAGGTAGACTCCAGGAAGGTAGACTCAGACCTGTGTAGTTCACTGTCATGCTCAGACCTCTCCCTGTGAGTCAAGTGGCAGGGCCTGGGGCTGTGACTCGACCCACGCAAGCACAACTAGGTAAGATGGTTAATACTTGTTTCTTTTCTTATCTCCTTCACTCCTTCCTTATTTCCTTCCCTCCTTCCTTGCCTCCCTCCCTGCTTCCCTCCCTGCCTCCCTCCCTGCCTCCCTGCCTGCCTCCCTGCCTCCCTCTCTCCCTCCCTGCCTCCTTCCCTGCCTCCTTCCCTCCCTGCCTCCCTCCCTGCCTCCCTCCCTGCCTCCTTCCCTGCCTCTTTCCCTCCCTGCCTCCCTCCCTGCATTCCTCCCTCCCTCCCCTCCTCCCCTCCTCCCTCCCTCCCTGCCTCCCTCCCTGTCTCCCTTCCTGCCTCCCTTCCTGCCTCCCTGCCTTCCTCCCTACCTTCCTGCCTCCCTCCCTGCCTCCCTCCCTGCCTCCCTCCCTGCCTCCCTTCCTGCCTCCCTCCTGCCTCCCTTCCTGCCTCCCTACCTGCCTCCCTCCCTGCCTCCCTCCCTGCCTCCCTCCCCTCCTCCTTGCCTTTCTGCATCCCACCCTGCCTCCCTCCTTCCAATCCTCCCTCCCTCCCTGCCTTCCTGCATCCCTCCCTGCCTCCCTTCCTGCCTCCCTTCCTGCCTCCCTGCATCACTCCCTGCCTCCCTCCCTGCCTTCCTCCCTGCCTCCCTCCCTGCCTTCCTCCCTCCCTGCCTCTGTCGTGTGGCTTCCTCCCTACCTCTCCCCAGTCCTCCATGCATCCCTCCCTCCCCGCCTCCTCCCTTCCTCCCTCCCTCCCTGCGTACCTCCCTGCCTGCCTCCCCACCATTAATGTTAGCATCTAAGGATAACAGGGCGAGAAGTGCCTGGGTAATTTAGGCTAATAAAGCAATAGTGGTTAATTAAGACAGGTAGGGGGATTATCCTTATTACAGGGGAGGGTATGGGAGGGGAGGAGAGGGGGGCTATTGAAAGCCTAGTGGGAAGGGATCGGAGGAGGGGGGGATTGATTGCTGGCTCCCTGATGTTAGTGAAGGGTTCTTGATCTGATGAACTGGAGTAGCCCTTCTCTTCTTTGACTCGAATCTTAGTGCCTCCACATTATTCAGAGTAGGAAGCTTACTGGTTTAGCGCTTCCCGTTCGATGGGTAATGAGGGTCGTAGAGAAGAGAGAGAGAGAGAGAGAGAGAGAGAGAGAGAGAGAGAGAGAGAGAGAGAGAGAGAGAGAGAGAGAGAGAGAGAGCAGGGAGCATGCGTTCTCTCTCAACATAAAGCTTATCTCTACTGCGTACGAAGCTGAGGCACCTCGCTCCCCTTCCTGAGTCTCTCTCTCTCTCTCTCTCCTCTCTCTCTCTCTCTCTCTCTCTCTCTCTCTCTCTCTCTCACGCACACACACACACGCACACGCACACACACACACACACACCGAAGACCAACCCTCTCAAAGCACACCAGCCTCTCGTAAGTATGAGTTAAACCTGCCTACCACGGGCCAGTAGGCCTGCCTGCCATGGGCCTCTACCATAACAAAGTAGGTCTGAAGCAGCCTTCCTACCATCTTCCTTTGTTATGTTCTTAAAATTACTAAGGTCATGTCTGGAGGTGGTGTTGATAGTGTCGCTGGTCAGTAAATTGAGAGAGTTTGTCAGGAGCTGACGTAGTGGCTATCAACCCCTCGATGCTGGGAGCTGTCAGTCGGCAGCACCCAGCTGGCAGTGACGGCAGTTGGTCAGCACCCAGCTGACAGTGACGTTAGTTGGTCAGTACCAGTGACAGCAGTTGGTCAGCATGCCGTGTGACAGTTTAATGTCAGGTGAGAAAGCTTAATAATTATAAAATTATAATAATAATAATAATAATAATAATAATAATCATTGGTCAACACTCATTTTCTGGCCAATGATATTACAGTGATTTTAGGGTAAGTTTGTGGTGCCGGGCCACAATATGGCATCGGTTTGGCTTGCTTGGCTCTGGTTTCTGATAAATTTGGTATGCCATTGAAAAAACATAAAAGATGCGTAAATTATATTGATCAGGCTAACTTAAAGATCACACTGAAATTATTTTTAAGATGATGCAAAATCATGTAATACATATCAGGACTTCATTCTATATAATAACAGATTAAAATAGATAATTCAGATACCACTAATTACTTCATGTGAAAACGTTGATTGTACGATTTTATTCTGTGTTGGTCGTCAACTAAGTTTTGTTGAGTGAGCAATTGCAAGAGATGCATATTGGTTACCATTGTGCACTAAGACACATTTCAAGCTTCTAATGGAGCTGTCTATAAACAGCCGCCAATCTCCCGATCGATATTCAAGTCTAATTCGAAGAAGAAGTCCAGGGATGTTATTGTAGAATACAAGGTCTTCATCTTGGCTGAAGTAAGGAAGGAGTTCAACCTCTCTTGTCTGATAAGCTGTTATTTTAACTTCTTGTTGTAGACAGTTCTTTTCTTTTAGTCTGGATGCTAAAAGTTCAGGTGCTTGCTTTGACAGACTGACGTCACGTATCAGATCATTGAGTTCTTCTTGGGAGAACTGCTGGGCTGTTGAAATGCTCACTTTATATTCACTTCCACTGCTGTCACCTGTGTTACATCCTAAACCCTGAGGTTCTTCAACATCTGACAAGGGAAGGTAAGGCAGTGTTGTAAACACTGGTATGGGAACGTCTTCACTGTGTGGCACAGGTCTCCTTGCTGACTCCAAATCAGAATATTCCCTCTTGACTTTCTTGTATCGATTGAAACCTTTCACTCGTCTTGGAGCCCAAGACTCGTCTTGGGCTCCAAGATTAACTTGCTTTACAAAATCTGTGATGTTTTTCCTTTGTTTTTACAAAGAGTATTCCCCACAAATGTAACAAAATGCACTGGGATTGTTTAAGCAGACTCTTCGTGAAGAACTCACGTTAATCTGGAAAAAAATAACAAAATAAAGGTCACAATATTGTCAGGTAGTCGTTGTTGATACAAATCCTTTCGTTAAATATTAAATCATTTAAAAATATAATTCTGATCTTCATTAAAACTATTTGTATATGCAAATTGTTACTAAATATGCATATACACGGGTTATGGCTAAGTTCCCTCTTAATTGAGGGTAGGTCTGCAATATTTCACAAACTAGAGCCAGTTTGAAAAACATAATGAGATTTTCGAATTCACCAACCCCAAAATACCCTAAATACCTTCAAATATCTTTGACAAGGAATTTTTTTGTTGATAAATGATTATTATTATTATTATTATTATTATTATTATTATTATTATTATTATTATTATTATTATTATTCGTAGTAGTAGTAGTAGTAATAATAAAAAAATATTATTATTATTATTATTATTATTATTGTTTCATGGTAATAGTATTAAGACAAATAAGATAAGATAACGCAAGATAAGATGAGGTAAGCTGAGATAAGAAAGAGATCTCGTCAGGGAAAAAAAGAAAAACAGTATTGGGTTGGCCTAGTTAGGCCTCCTTAATTGGTCAGTGTTTCTCACGGCGACGTTTCGTGCTGAGTGTGTTTGCTGTGTCTGTTGACTGTGTGTGTTTACTGTGTTTGTTTATTGCGTGTGTTTATTGTGTTTGTTTACTGCCAGGCCTTCAAGGTTGAGGTTCAAGTGATAGAAAACGGGAAGAGCCGATTCTGAACACTGACTTGTCTAAAGGAAGACGAAAGAGGAGGAGGAGGAGGAGGAAGAGAAGGAGGAGTTGGAGGAGGAAGAGAAGAAAGAGTAAGAGAAGTAATAATAATAATGTTTATTTCAACAAGTACATGATACAACTTATACAGACCATAGCTGACATCAGCGACATGCTATATAGAAAGCCCTTGGTTATGCAGAGCATTTCGGGGAACTCAGGTTAATCTTGTCCCCCCAGGATGCGACCCACACCAATATTGCTTATTTCCACTAGGGTATCCTAGATCCTCTCCTCTCGCCAAGATGTCTCGACTCGCCAAGATGTCTCGACTCGCCAAGATGTCTCGATTCGCCAAGATGTCTCGATTCGCCAAGATGTCTCGACTCGCCAAGATGTCTCGACTCGCCCGGAAACTGGACCAGTGTACAGCTGGCTGTGATCTTCGGGTAACTGGCCACTCCCCTGGTGACAGGTTTCCCGTGATGTAAGTACTGTACGTGGAATCCCGTCTGTCCGTAAGACGCTGGGAAACTCAGGCCGGAAACCTTGAAGAAGGAGGAGGAGGAGGAGGAGGAGGAGAAGAAGAAGAAGAAGAAGAAGAAGAAGAAGAAGAAGAAGAAGAAGAAGAAGAAGAACAACAACAACAACAACAACAACAACAACAACAACAACAACAACAACAACAACAACAAACAACAACAACAACAACAACAACAACAACAATAACAATATTAACATTAAACAATATTAAAATTAACATTACCCCACAATATTAAAATTAACATTACCCCACAATATTAAAATTAACATTACCCCACAATATTAAAATTAACATTACCCCACAATATTAAAATTAACCACAATATTAATATTAACGACAATATTACCATTAACCACAATATTACCATTAACCACAATATTACCATTAACCACAATATTACCATTAACTACAATATTAACATTAACCACAATATTACTATTAACATTAACATTAACTTAACAATAAGACTATTTTCATTTTTAATACCTGAGGGTTAGTAACCCAGGACACCTTAAAGCCAGACACTATGGCTTATTACCATCCATATCCTTTGATCCTTCCCCAGGATGCCACCTACAAGAGTCGACTAACACCCAGGTGCCTATTTACTGCTAGGCGAACAAGGAGCAGCAGGAGTTAGACCTACTTAACTTGTACTAATAGGCCTACTGAAGTACAGCACCAGTCTTATGTAGGGATTTTCAGCCCTATACACACACTACTACTACCTCTACTACTACTATTACTACTACTACTGCTACTACTACTACTACTGTTATTACTACTACTGCTACTACTACTACTACTACTATTGCTACTACTGCTACTACTTTTACTACTACTATTGCTACTACAACTACCATTACTACTACTACTGCTACTACAACTACTATTACTACTACTACTGCTACTACAACTACTATTACTGCTACTACTACTACTATTGCTACTACTACTACTACGTTTACTACTACTATTGCTACTACTACTATTACTAATACTACTGTTGCTACAACTACAATTACTACTACTGCTGCTGCTACTACTACTACTACTACTATTACTACTACTACTACTACTAATATTACTACTACTACTACTACTACAACTACTATTACTACTACTACTACTACTACTAAACACACACATAGGGGGAATCCCCTGGATAGTCCTTGGACACCTGTGTGGGGTAGTTACTGGTGTGTGGTGGGGGGAGAGGAAGGGGAGGGGAGGGGAAGGGAAGGGAGGAGGGAGAGAGAAGGGAAGGGGGTGTTTTTAAAAACCTGTTACTCTGGTGTTAGGTAAACACATGGAAGCTGCTCGCCTCATCACAGCTGAGCAACTCAATCACGAAGCTGCAGCCAGCTGAGGACAGCTGCGTGACTCTCTCTCTCTCTCTCTCTCTCTCTCTCTCTCTCTCTCTCTCTCTCTCTCCCTCTCTCTCTTTCTCGCTGTTACAGCACGGAGGACCGAGTCTTCACTGTTTCTTTTTTTCCCCGCTGCCAGTGACACGAGGTATATATATATACACGAGTGACCTAACACTCGGTTTGAAGAGAAAACATCAGACGACGTTTCGGTCCTCCTTGGAGCATCATCATGCAGAGGCAGAGAAGAAGAGAGACAGAGCCTGGCGTACGTAGCATAGGAAGAGCGATAAATACTCTAACAGAGACAGAGTGAAAGAGGTTGACTCACGAGTCGATAGAGTTTACAAACGAACTACGTATTTCGCTCACCCTGGGGTTCTACCCTCCCCTCCCCCGTGGCTGGACTCCTCTACACCTGCAGAAACTGACAGGTGAAACATGACGAGCCTTGCCCAAGGCCGGGCTCTGGAAGTAGAGAAGAAAACTCTCGGAACTCATCAAAGGTGTATCAAAGGTATATATATGTATATATGTGATCTGAAAGTCAACATAATCTCCTGCTTTTTTGAATGTTCATTCGTGTCATTATTTTTTTTTTTTTTTGGATTGGGAAGATTACAGGAGAAATCAGAATTGACTGTAAGAGGCTAGAGTTTGTGTTTTCTTGAGGTTGTTGGGTTGAATGTGAGGTAATGCTGGTAGTTGACTGTTACTCTCTCTCTCTCTCTCTCTCTCTCTCTCTCTCTCTCTCTCTGTTTCACAATGGATTTACAAGGCTAGGTTTAGGGTTCCTAACTTTATTTACAAGCTTAAAGCTGTTACCTACATTAACTCATTTAAAATCTCTCTCTCTCTCTCCTCTCTCTCTCTCTCTCTCTCTCTCTCTCTCTCTCTCTCTCTCTCTCTCTCGTGAAGAATACTACTCGCTTCACGTTAAGTATTTCCTCTCTACGTCGGAAATTGTTGATAATAGCAGCTGGAGTGGTTACTTGTATCTCACCAGTGTTGGTGTGACTCCTGTGTTGTCCAGTGTTGTGGTGACTCCTGTGTTGTCCAGTGTTGTGGTGACTCCTGTGTTGTCCAGTGTTGTGGTGACTCCTGTGTTGTCCAGTGTTGTGTGATACTGTGGTGAGTCCAGTGTTGTGGTGACTCCTGTGTTGTGTGCTACTGTGGTGAGTCCAGTGTTGTGGTGACTCCTGTGTTGTGTGCTACTGTGGTGAGTCCAGTGTTGTGGTGACTCCTGTGTTGTGTGCTACTGTGGTGAGTCCACTGTTGTGTAGTGTTATGGTGACTCCTGTGTTGTGTGGTGCTGTTGTGACTCCAGTGTTGTGTAGTGTTAAGGTATCATTTCTTATCATTTTCCCCCCGTGTCCTGGCACCGAGGAATCTCTAGCTACGGAAAGGTTGTAACTACCATGGTTAGTTTCACAAGTTTTGTGGGGTCTGTACCTCCTGGTCCCTTTCAAATGGTCTGCAGGGTAGTTTGTATTGCAGCACTGTGTTCCGTGGACCGATGTATGGCACTCTTTGGTCAGGAGGTCGCGGCATATTTTTGGATGTTCACAGTTGCACACCCCATACATTCTCCCAGATATTCCATGCCTAAAGACACCCCGGACATAGAATTTAGGGTTCTGGGTTCTCAAGTTGTGCAGTTTCTAGGACTGTTCTAGTACTACCTTCAGAAACCGCACCAGATTAACCACCACCAGCTATTACTAGGACTGTACCAATACTGTCCCCAGCAGCAGACTTCTGCTGTACTATGGACCAACACTGCCCCTAGAAGCAGACTCCTGCACTGCTAAATCTATAATGGTGGCTGTGGTAGCCTGCAGCCGAGATTGTATTAGCGTTTGTAGTTGGGTCAGCACTTGGGCTGGAAGCTGAGCGGGTTGATGTGTTTTTTTCTAATGGGTTTCTATTCATTTCCAAGTCATCTGCTGTAATAAGGGTATTGTGAATGTTGTTGTATATTGCTTCTCTTCTACATTCCACCTCTGCGGTGAATGCTGTGTTGTGAGGTGCTGTGGTGAATGCTGTGTTGTGAGGTGCTGTGGTGAATGCTGTGTTGTGAGGTGCTGTGGTGAATGCTGTGTTGTGAGGTGCTGTGGTGAATGCTGTGTTGTGAGGTGCTGTGGTGAATGCTGTGTTGTGAGGTGCTGTGGTGAATGCTGTGTTGTGAGGTGCTGTGGTGAATGCTGTGTTGTGAGGTGCTGTGGTGAATGCTGTGTTGTGAGGTGCTGTGGTGAATGCTGTGTTGTGAGGTGCTGTGGTGAATGCTGTCTCGCGTGGTGCTGCGGTGAATGCTGTGTTGTGAGGTGCTGTGGTGAGTCACATAAATACATACAGGTGGAATTTCCGAATTTCCCTGAGTCCACTATACTTCCTACCCTGAGTCCCTGCCAGCTAATAATCTGCTCAGCAGGCGGACCACACATACATAAGCTATTTAAAACAGTGTGCAATGTTGCTACCCTTTCAACACTGCATAGCTCCTGCTGACGCAAGGAGACGTGTGAGAGATCTTGAGCTGAAGACTTCTATTCCCATGGCTTGTCTTGCTTTGTTAAGATTGCTTCTCTGCGATTGTATTGGATATATATATATATATATATATATATATATATATATATATATATATATATATATATATATATATATATATATATATATATATATATATATATATATGTATGTATATGTTTTATTTTATATCTTGTTCCAGATGCTGTTGGCTGAAGTAACTAAGTGACGATTAACGAGGAAGAGGTGATAAACGAGGAGATAAATGAAGATGAAGACACTAATTGTTGCTTAGAAGTAGAGAGGGTGTAGAGAGAGGAGGGAGCAAGAGGAGACAACCACCTCCTTCAGCAGTGATGATGATGATGATGATGGCGTCTCCTCCAACACTTAAGTGGTGGCCTCCAACACTGAAACAGCAGCAGCCTCCCCCGCCACCCGTCTCCCTCACACTGGTGCTCTTGTTGTGCCTCTCGCATCAGGTGACGTCACTTCAGAGCCTTGACCTCCTGACGTCACCCAGCCTCGTCGTCACCCCTACACGACTCACTGGGGATGCTGTCCACCACTCCTTCCTGACGGAGAGGGAGGACACCACGCCGGCATTGTCCCTGCTGACGGAGGGACACACAACGCCAGCTGTATATTTACTAACGAAGGGCAGCGCCTCCACGCGAGATCCCTCTGTACTGACGGAACTCAGAAACGATTCGCACGACAATTCCACGCCACGACACGCCGATGAATTGACGACATCGTCAGGGAAAGATCAAAGAAACAACTCCACCCCTGAGGGCGAGGCCGGGCTGCTGCCGGAGCTGGCGACGACAGAGGAAGAGGAGAAGAAGGAGGAGGAGTTGTATTTAGAAGAGAGGAAGCGGGGAACGAGAGGAGAAACCCACCACCACAACGACACCTCATCAGGTACGGCTGAACATTTGTGTTTTCCCATTGTAAAGAAGTACAGGACGCCTTGATCCCCTGTCCTTCTCCAAGCTGTGTTGACAAACACGAATAGGTGTGTCCCTTACAAGGTGAATATCTGGAGTCGGTTGAATCTGTGTAAGTAAAATACGTAAGCAAGAAAAATAAGCTTATTTAGCTAACTTACACAAGTTTAGATTTGTATAATTGACTTAAGTTGTAACACATGTGTACATGACCTAGGAAAGACAACAAAGCCAAAGTGACTCTCTTCTACATTTACCACTCTCAATTTAAGGGGGTGTTGAGATGCAACTCTTGGGTTCACCTAGTAGTAGTAGTAGTAATAGTATTCTATTCCTGAAAAGCGCTACACCCATGTGGGCCATTCAGCGATAACATCTCCACTGACATCAGATGTCATGGCAGCGAAGAGTTGAAATCTGTTGAGCTGGTCAAGATCTTACACTCATAGAAGTAATATTTGTATCGTCACATTTAAAGAAAAGTCCTAATCTTCTATGGGACACATAGCCATAGGTCACACTGCTACGGATCTATAGGTAGAAATTTGGTCATAGTCTGATATACAGTGTAGGCGGTGCGTGGTGATTTACGTAGTAGGGCTTGTTTACACTGTAATGGAAGGTACGGCGGGGGTGGGTTCTATTTCCGTGAACTCTATTTGTGACCATTTGTTTTTGAAACCTTGGAGGGAGGGGTTCGGTGTTGCCAGTGTGTTCCATTTCTTTGCGAGTGCTTGTCGACACTCACAGTGGTGGGGTTGGAAAACAGGATAATCCAGGTGGTCTGGACTGGCCTCAGAGCAAGTCTTCCAGCGCCAGGATGCGCGTTAACCTAAGATGGTATGAAAAGGGAGTGATAACCTAATGCTATCAGTCCTAAAATAACACAAGAAGGCTTCTGCTCCAACCAACCTCTCAGACATCTCATCCACACTGCCAGACAACATGCACCACTGCTTAGTGACTCAGTGTACGCTACTCGACCCTCGTGGCTGCAGTTATCTGAATCGTGGGCAGAGGAGGACGTTGGAGAATCAGCGGCGATTATCCGAGCATACAAAGGAACTTAGGTGAGGAGACATGTCAATAAGACAGTGGGTAACATTGATAATGAGTTGGACGGATAATTTTGTTTGTGGGTTTGAGAAGGACCTACCTAGTATGGGCCAGTAGGCCTGCTGCAGTGTTCCTCCTTTCATATGTTCTAATGTTATGGGGTTTTATTGTCAAGACGTTTCGCTTACTAGCGACCTTATCAATTCGCCTTGAATTGCTAAAGTCCCTGACGAGCGAAACGTCTTCACAATAAACTTCCATAAGCCGCATTATATCTTATTTACTTTCTGTGGAAAAGGACAATTTTGTACAGTTTAGAACATTTATTAGAGAAAACGTTTAGCCACGAGTGGTAAACCCCGCTACTGTATTACTGCTACAGTGTTTAGGTGAGAAGAGCTTTCATCTCAACCATCTCACGTCCCTACCTTGACATGCCTTGCGGCAGACGCCTCGTGTCAGTGTGCCTCATGTTGTATTATAACTAGTGTTTTCGTTATTCTGAGGCAGTCTGGGTCCCTCAAATGTCCCTTGTGGCATCTAGTCCTTCCCCAGGATGCGACCCACAACGGTCACTGACACCCAGGTACCTATTTACTGCTAGGTGAACTAAGACGACAGGGTGTAAGTTGACAGTCCTGGGGACTGAAGACTCCCCCACCACCTCCATCCTGAGGACTGAATCCTCACTCACCTTCTTCTTCGCTAAAATCATAACAAAAATGGCTGACCAAATTTCTTACCGAGGGTTGTGGACGTGATTCTTCGTGACAACCCAAAGCTGTCATCGTGGAGGCAGTGACCTCCGTAAGCGACTCCAGGTGACCTCCAGGTAACCCAGGTAGCCTAAACCTAACCTACAAGAAATAATCTATTTAAACCACAAGATCTAAAACATCTGGCTGTCTTCAAGAGGGAGCTGGGCAGATATCTAAAGTGAGTACCCGACTAGCCGGGCTGTGGTTCATACGTTGGATTACGTGCGCCCAATAGTAACAGCCTGGTTGATCAGGCCCTGATCAACGGGGAGGCCTGGTCAAGGACTGAGCCACGGGGGCGTTGACCCACCGGAACACCCTCCAGGTAGGCAGACCTACACGAAGCCTTCAGTGCGCACTGCAGGTCTCCAACTCGCCAAGGGTAAACAGACTGACGATCTAGCGAGCAAGTTAACCGAACAAGAAAGAACAGTGATACCCTAGTAGAAGCCTGTCCTCAGGCTTGAAGAGGTAGTCTTGAAGGGGTCAGTCCCTCAGGCTTGAAGAGGTAGTCTTGAAGGAGTCAGTCCCTCAGGCTTGAAGAGGTAGTCTTGAAGGGGTCAGTCCCTCAGGCTTGAAGAGGTAGTCTTGAAGGGGTCAGTCCCTCAGGCTTGAAGAGGTAGTCTTGAAGGAGTCAGTCCCTCACGCTTGAAGAGGTAGTCTTGAAGACGTCAGTCCCTCAGGCTTGAAGAGGTAGTCTTGAAGGAGTCAGTCCCTCACGCTTGAAGAGGTAGTCTAGAAGACGTCAGTCCCTCAGGCTTGAAGAGGTAGTCTTGAAGGGGTCAGTCCCTCAGGCTTGAAGAGGTAGTCTTGAAGGGGTCAGTCCCTCAGGTTTGAAGAGGTAGTCTTGAAGGAGTCAGTCCCTCAGGCTTGAAGAGGTAGTCTTGAAGGGGTCAGTCCCTCAGGCTTGAAGAGGTAGTCTTGAAGGGTCAGTCCCTCAGGCTTGAAGAGGTAGTCTTGAAGGGGTCAGTCCCTCAGGCTTGAAGAGGTAGTCTTGAAGGGGTCAGTCCATCAGGCTTGAAGAGGTAGTCTTGAAGGGGTCAGTCCCTCAGCCTTGAAGAGGTAGTCTTGAAGGGGTCAGTCCCTCAGGCTTGAAGAGGTAGTCTTGAAGGGGTCAGTCCCTCAGGCTTGAAGAGGTAGTTTTGAAGGGGTCAGTCCCTCAGCCTTGAAGAGGTAGTCTTGAAGGGGTCAGTCCCTCAGGCTTGAAAAGGTAGTCTTGAAGACGTCAGTCCCTCAGGCTTGAAGAGTTAGTCTTGAAGGGGTCAGTCCCTCAGGCTTGAAGAGGTAGTCTTGAAGGGGTCAGTCCCTCAGGCTTGAAGAGGTAGTCTTGAAGGGGTCAGTCCCTCAGCCTTGAAGAGGTAGTCTTGAAGGAGTCAGTCCCTCAGGCTTGAAGAGGTAGTCTTGAAGGGGTCAGTCCCTCAGGCTTGAAGAGGTAGTCTTGAAGGGGTCAGTCCCTCAGGCTTGAAAAGGTAGTCTTGAAGGAGTCAGTCCCTCAGGCTTGAAGAGGTAGTCTTGAAGGGTCAGTCCCTCAGGCTTGAAGAGGTAGTCTTGAAGGGTCAGTCCCTCAGGCTTGAAGAGGTAGTCTTGAAGGGTCAGTCCCTCAGCCTTGAAGAGGTAGTCTTGAAGGGGTCAGTCCCTCAGGCTTGAAGACGTCAGTCCCTCAGGCTTGAAGAGGTAGTCTTGAAGGGGTCAGTCCCTCAGGCTTGAAGAGGTAGTCTTGAAGGAGTCAGTCCCTCAGGCTTGAAGAGGTAGTCTTGAAGGAGTCAGTCCCTCAGGCTTGAAGAGGTAGTCTTGAAGGGGTCAGTCCCTCAGGCTTGAAGAGGTAGTCTTGAAGGGGTCAGTCCCTCAGGCTTGAAGAGGTAGTCTTGAAGGGGTCAGTCCCTCAGGCTTGAAGAGGTAGTCTTGAAGGGGTCAGTCCCTCAGCCTTCAAGAGGCTGACGCTGGTATCATCAACAGCTCGGAGTTCCTAATAACCAGTGATGATTATAATGAACTCCAGTGATAAATATAATGAACACCAGTGATGAATATAATGAACTCCAGTGATGAATATAATGAACATCAGTGATGAATATAATGAACTTCAGTGATGAATATAATGAACATCAGTGATGAATATAATGAACTTCAGTGATGAATATAATGAACATCAGTGATGAATATAATGAACATCAGTGATGAATATAATGAACACCAGTGATGAATATAATGAACTTCAGTGATGAATATAATGAACATCAGTGATGAATATAATGAACTTCAGTGATGAATATAATGAACATCAGTGATGAATATAATGAACATCAGTGATGAATATAATGAACATCAGTGATGAATATAATGAACACCAGTGATGAATATAATGAACACCAGTGATGAATATAATGAACTTCAGTGATGAATATAATGAACATCAGTGATGAATATAATGAACATCAGTGATGAATATAATGAACTTCAGTGATGAATATAATGAACATCAGTGATGAATATAATGAACTCCAATGATGAATATAATGAACATCAGTGATGAATATAAGGAACACCAGTGATGAATATAATGAACACCAGTGATGAATATAAGGAACTACAGTGATGAATATATAATGAACACCAGTGATGAATATAATGAACACCAGTGATGAATATAATGAACATCAGTGATGAATATAATGAACTCCAGTGATGAATATAATGAACTAAAGTGATGAATATGAACACTAGTGATATATATAATGAACACCAGTAATGAATTTAATGAACACCAGTGATGTATATAATGATGACCAGTGATGAATATAATGAACAGTGATGTATATGATGACCAGTGATGAATATAATGAACAGTGATGTATATGATGACCAGTGATGAATATAATGAACAGTGATGTATATGATGACCAGTGATGAATATAATGAACAGTGATGTATATGATCACCAGTGATGAATATAATGAACAGTGATGTATATGATCACTAGTGATGAATATAATGAACAGTGACGTGTATGATGGCCAGTGATGAATATAATGAACAGTGATGTATATGATCACCAGTGATGAATATAATGAACAGTGATGTATATGATGACCAGTGATGAATATAATGAACAGTGATGTATATGATCACCAATGATGAATATAATGAACAGTGATGTATATGATGACAAGTGATGAATATAATGAACAGTGATGTATATGATGACCAGTGATGAATATAAAGAACAGTGATGTATATGATGACCAGTGATGAATATAATGAACAGTGATGTATATGATCACCAGTGATGAATATAATGAACAGTGATATATATGATGACCAGTGATGAATATATAATGAATTCTCCGTTAACGATGCCATATTTATGTTAGTAGATGGAGCAAATTAAATAATAATAATAATAATTATTATTATTATTATTATTATTATTATTATTATTATTATTATTATTATTATTATTATTATTATTGTTGTTGTTGTTGTTGCTGTTGTAATAGTTGTTATTATTATTATTATTATTATTATTATTATTATTGTTATTCATTTGTACAGTTCAATTTATTGACAAAAATGTTTTTTTCAGGGTTTAGGATGAAGGAGAGAGTAGTTGCAACAAGACTTTTCCTGCAGGACGAACTAGACTCGTGGACCGTCCACGGACCACCTCACCTAGTCCAGACCAGGAAAATGGCCCTCCTGACGGACCACGAAGCTCTCCAGTGGCCGGGCCAGCGGTCCAGCCGGGTGAGTGGAAGGCAAAGAGAGTGAATTTAATGTGATTTAAGCAAAAAATAATGACTTAACGTCTGTTGGTTGATGCGTTGTATAACGAACGTGTGTTTCCTGACGCAGGTTCGGCGGGGCGTGCTGCAGGACCCGCTGTGGACTGCCCGCTCTACGCTCTTCGTGGAGCTGGTGGTGGTGGCAGACTGGCGCATGTACCAGTACTACCGTGGCCATTCCGGCGTCACC
Organism: Cherax destructor; assembly: GCA_009830355.1. Taxonomy (NCBI): domain Eukaryota; kingdom Metazoa; phylum Arthropoda; class Malacostraca; order Decapoda; family Parastacidae; genus Cherax; species Cherax destructor. Next base: position 167,624 of record WNWK01000936.1, on the reverse strand, counting down.
GACCGCGTCAGGAGGATCGTCAATGTGGCTAACGGCGTGAGTTACGCTAGACGGGTGTCGCGTATCGTAGGGGGGGAGGGAGGGGGAAGTCTGAGGAACGATATCTGTATATACAGGGTGGATACTATAGATCTGATGCTCTCTCTCTCTCTCTCTCTCTCTCTCTCTCTCTCTCTCTCTCTCTCTCTCTCTCTCTCTCTCTCTCTCTCTCTCTCTCTCTCTCTCTCACCCACTAATAACCCCCCCCACCCACAGTTCATGAACCGCCTTGGTATAGTGGTGGTGCTGACAGATCTCAAGATCTGGGATGCTGGCGACGAGATCACCATAGGTACCAGACTCAACGACACTCTGGCCAACATGAAAGAGTACCGCAAGCGGCTAATCAGGGAGGAACCGCACCTCCACAACCATAACTTGGTATTTCTGACGTGAGTCTCTCCGTTTCCTTTCTGTGCGTCAGTTCTCTTGTCTGTGCGTCTGTTTCCCTTGTCTGTGCGTCTGTTTTCCTTGTCTGTGCGTCTGTTTCCCTTGTATGTGCGTCAGTTCCCTTGTCTGTGCGTCTGTTTTCCTTGTCTGTGCGTCTGTTTCCCTTGTCTGTGCGTCTGTTTCATTTGTCTGTGAGTCTGTTTCCTTGTACGTACGTTTGTTTTCCATGTCTGTACGTTTGTTTCATTGCACGTCTAAGGAAGGTCCACTGAGATGAATATACCATTGCTTCTGAAAATAATAATTATATTATTATTATAATTATTATTATTATTATTATTATTAGTAGTAGTAGTAGTAGTAGTAGTAGTAGTAGTAGTAGTAGTAGTAATAGTAGTAGTAGTAATACAAATTAATGCTATTATTTCCACAGACGAGCTGAGATGAACGATGATAGGGTAGGAAGGGCCGACATTGGACAAATGTGCAGGTGAGGAACATTCTGCTGTTTGTGTAGATTTATAACCCACTATGATAACATGAACATAGATAAGTACGTTCGTGGAGCAACTTGCAATGTGAACAGACTGACTGATGTTGTAGTGGCCAGGCTTAGGCTTGGCTACAAGTACTGACTGATGTAGTGGCCAGGCTTAGGCTTGGCTACAAGTACTGACTGATGTAGTGGCCAGGCTTAGGCTTGGCTACAAGTACTTCTGGCAGTTTGGCAGACACACAGATGATGGTCAAACCAAATTAATATCTTGACATTTCACATAGGCTATTATACTATCTCTATATTCATCAGTAAGTGGACAATTAAGCACATAATGTTCAAGATAGTGACCATAGGGTTGGTCACTATCTTGAACACTATGTGCTTAATGAGGAATACAGAGATAGTCAGTATAATAGCCTATGTGAAATGTCGAGATGTATTAATAAAAATAAGATACCAGATATATTAAGTAAATTTCCTAAATTATTCGTTTGTAACAGGTAAATGAACTGTAGATATACATCCATATATACTCATGTTAACGCCTTTTTGGGGCCTAGTTCCTAGGCCTTGTGTGTATCCATATGCTCTTGCGCTACCCTCCACAGGATGGATATGGGGTGCGCACTAAAATAGCCACTTTGCTGGCAAAATCTAAAATCTAATCTCTCTCTCTCTCTCTCTCTCTCTCTCTCTCTCTCTCTCTCTCTCTCTCTCTCTCTCTCTGTGATTCTGCTTTGTATCACTGTATAATCTGTATATTACATCATCGCTACACTCTCGTTATACACTTTGATGAGTATGACACACGTGTATTACTCTGGTATACAGGAGGCACTTCGATCCTAGCGTATAAATCTTTGCTTAGAGAGCCTAGGGACATGGTCGACGCGAAGGGAAGCTCAGTAAATTGAACTTGAAATAGTTTGTGGATCGACTGGGACAAAATCGAGAAAGAATTATATTGAATATTTCCTGGGATGTGGTCCTGAGCATCATTAATCCACTCCAGTGTTTGGAACAGCTGAATACTGAAGCATAAAAGGTCTTTGTAAAATAATACCTGGTGAGAAAGCCTACAAGATCTCTGATCACCTCATCTTTTGTATATAGTTCTACTGTCTTCAGATTATGTCCTAGAATCTGTATTGATAAAGCCACTGGATCTCTTATTTAAAGAGAACGTAGAAGACTGTACAGAAGACGAACAGCTGCAAAGAAATGGGAAGATAATCTACACACAGATGTAGAACAGGAACTAAAACATCTACACCAGACGCAGGAAGCACAACAAAGGGGGGGGGGGTAAATAAGGGTCAGAAAATTTGATAAAAAAAATGCTAAAAATGAATTTTCGGTGTTCCAACATAGAACACAAAGAGTACCAGTAACGAAAGCAAAATCCAGGTTTAGTTCAGTGCTCCCCAAGGCGGGGTGCTGACGCCTTTTCTGTTTATCATATAACATAGATAGCAAAACTAGCAACAGCTTCCTGCTATCTTATGATTCATCACTCATAGCCAGCACGGATGCGCATCTTTCTCTCTCTCTCTCTCTCTCTCTCTCTCTCTCTCTCTCTCTCTCTTGATAAGAGGATTAGGAGATTCATTTCCCATCCTTGAATCTCCCCCTTTCCACAGGCGTTGTATAACTGAGAAGTCAGCACTCTTCGGGAAACATGGGATTGAGTAAATGATGGTGAATGTAACTTGTAATTAATAATCAATAATAATAATAATAATAATAATAATAATAATAATAATAATAATAATAATAATCAATAATAATAATAATAATAACAAAATTTTCTCCCTTCTGTGAGTAGTGAGGTCCAGTCTGTGAGCGTGGTTAAGGACCTGAAGAAGGATCCCGGGTTGGTGGGCATGATCCTGGCCCATGAGATGGGCCACAACTTGGGCATGAGGCATAACGACGAGGGACAACGATACCTGGGGCATCAATGCCACTGCTCCACCACCATATGCATCATGGACTCAAGTGTTAGGTCAGTACCCACGCTCACTACTCCGTCAGGTCAGTGTCTGGGCAGTGCCCACACTCACTACCCAGTCAGGTGATGCGTCTAGAGGTTAAATGGATGGGTAACCTTATCCTTGGATTGTGCGGCCCTCGAGAATTTTAGCTCAACCATCTCACTAACTGCTAACGAAAGCTGGACGATGTTTTGGTCTTTGCAGACCTTTTTCCTGGACAAATTTCAGTGAACCCGAAATTGTCCAGGAAGAATCAAAACGTCTAGTTATTTGTGTTTTGCCATGGTAGTCTGCCGATCCCGCTACCATGCCTCTATGTGGTACCTTTGTATGGTAGTACCTTTGTATGGTTGTCCATTTGTATGGTAGTACATTTGAATGGTAGTATCTTTGTATGGTTGTACCTTCGTATGGTGTTCCTTCTTTCTTATGTCCTTATATAAATACATGAATGGTTTTTTGATAAGAACCTGCCTTGCATGGCCCAGTAGGCCTGCTGCAGTGTTCCTCCATTCTTATGTTCTTTGTATGGTAGGAATCTGTATGTTAAGCCATCGGTCATGGGCAGTGTTAATGGAATTAGTGAAATAAATAAGTCTCATCCATCCTTCAGAAGTACATTTTAAGTTTGTTATTGAGAGACGGGAGATTACCAAGCCTGGGTGTTATGGTTCACTTATATGTGATAATTCCTACTAGAAGAATATGTAACGGTTATTTATCTTTCCCCTGCAGTGAGACATACGATCCCAAGATAGCCTGGAGCTCCTGCAGCAAAGAATACATCAACAAGATGCTGGAGACGACAGCCTTCGACTGTCTGAAGAACGTGCCGACGAAGCTGGTGTCGGGGGCTAGCTGCGGGGACGGGGTGGTGGACGTGTCTGCTGGGGAGCAGTGTGACTGCGGTCCCCAGAAGTTCTGTAACAACCCCTGTTGCGTCCCCACCACCTGTAGACTAGCAGCCAACGCCTCCTGCGCCTCTGGTTCCTGCTGTGACACTCAGGTCAGAGATATTCCTTTTAGCGCTTTACGTTCGATCCTGTGAACGCCGACAAGAGAGATGGGAATTGATTCATGATAGTTGATACGTTAGCCCAAGAAAAGTACTCTGAAGGAAAATGTAGAATATAACTTTGGTGTGTCTGAGTCTATCATGAGGAATAATGTTAAGATAAAAATAATAATGAAACTGAATTCTATGGGAATGCAGTTAGAAGCCTGAGTAGTATCCTTCACTTGTAATATATATATAAAAAAAAGGTTAAGTATCTTCTACATTTTATAAGATAACTGATTTCCACCTTTAATGATTAATCGATGGGAAACTGACATTATATTGCTGTCTAACTCTCTCAGGTCATAATAGCCTCTACTACTGTATCAGCTTTCCTTGTTTACTTTTGGACGATCAAGCTTCTCGATGTTCTGTTATATGTTAAAACGCTTAGAAAATTGGTGTTAAATTTGGAACATGATCTTTTTTTTTTTAATTTACTACAGAGGTGTCAGCCCAAGAAAGTCGGGTCAGAGTGCCGGGAGGCGAAGAGTGAGTGTGACCTGCCAGAGTACTGCTCGGGGGAGTCAGAGTACTGCCCCGACGATGTACTCAAGAGTGACGGATCCACCTGTTGGGGAGGCAAGGTGAGTCAATTCTTCAGGTGTGTCAGGGTGAGTCTAGCATCCACTTTTACCCCCTCATCCAGACCTTCATTATGATTCCTCTCAAGATCACCCTGACCACCCCTGGCCCTCTTCCCTGCCACCCTGACCCTCTTCCCTGCTACCTGACTCTCTTCCCTGCTACCTGACCCTCTTCCCTGCTGCCCTGACCCTCTTCCCTGCTACCCTGACCCTCTTCCCTGCTACCTGACTCTCTTCCCTGCTACCTGACTCTCTTCCCTGCTACCTGACCCTCTTCCCTGCTACCCTGACCCTCTTCCCTGCTGTTTTGTGGGGTTCTTTTCATAGATTTGGTAATATTAACAGACGATGAGCTTGGGTTTTGGTAGCGTTTAATGAGGCGTTGGATATATGGGAGCTGAGTGCCTATGCCTGTGTCCGTCTGTCCTGCACTGAGTCTGGATGGTAACTGTCGCTACTAGGCCGCCCGGCGCTGAGGCATTCAAAAGGCAGGCCTATCATTGGCTAATGCCAGATCACATGGGCAGAGGTTGGAAATCACGTGAACAGCCGTGGTGCAGCCGTTAGAAGTACGAACGAACCGTACACTGCTGCCCTGACCCTCTTTCCTGCTACCCTGACCCTCTTCCTTGCTATCCTGACCCTCTTTCCTGCTATCCTGACCCCTCTTCCCTGCGACTCTAATCCCTCATCCCACTGCTCTCATCCCACATCCTGACAACAACCTCCACACAACAGGTAATTACAAGCTTTGAGGCACTCAATAATTTTATCATTTCCTCCTGTTGTCAGAGCCACTCTGGTAGCAACGACCCCTTACCTCCCTGACTCTCCTCCCGTTAGGGCCACTGTTACAAGGTACAAGTGTAAAAGCAACGGTTTCTTAACGTTTATTTCATCCCTTAGTGCCACTGTTAGGAGGACCAGTGTGGAAGCCTCGGTATCTTAACCTTCCCTTCTTTCCTCCAGGGCCACTGTTATGAGGGCCAGTGTGGGAGCCACGAGGGTCGGTGCAAGTACGTGTGGGGCCCCGACGCACGTGTGGGTAACCAGGAGTGCTTCAAGAAGCTCAACGTGGAAGGCAACGGTCACGGTAACTGCGGTCCAAGGGCCACCCGCGACGAGCAGTACCAACCCTGTGACCAGAGGTAAACAAACCGGCACTTCCTCCTCTATTATTATTATTATTATTATTATTATTATTATTATTATTATTATTATTATTATTATTATTATTATTATTATTATTATATTATTATATTATTATTATTATTATTATTATTATTATTATTATTGTTGTTGTTGTTGGTGTGTGGGTCAGCTCGGTGCTGTGTGGCACTCTTCACTGCCAGCCATATGCGGGCCAGAAGAGTCGTTTCCACAAGCATCACTACAACGCCAGCGAGCAGGTGGGACGACACACCTGCCACTTCGTCTCCTCCGTCACCCACTACCCCAGCGAGGATTGGCTGTCCCCCAATGGTTCCATCTGCGGTGACGGCAAGGTACTGGTTTGTGTGAGAGAGAGAGCAACAAAAGGGATGGGATATATTAAATATATATATATATATATATATATATATATATATATATATATATATATATATATATATATATATATATATATATACAATGAGGCTCAGGTTAGGGTGTGTAGGAGAGAGGGAGATTACTTCCCGGTAAAAGTAGGTCTTAGACAGGGATGTGTAATGTCACCATGGTTGTTTAATATATTTATAGATGGGGTTGTTAAAGAAGTAAATGCTAGGGTGTTGGGGAGAGGGGTGGGATTAAATTATGGCGAATCAAGTACAAAATGGGAGTTGACGTGTCAGAGGATGGGTTTATGAAGGATGAGGTTAACCATAGAATTGATGAAGGAAAAAAGGTGAGTGGTGCGTTGAGGTATCTGTGGAGACAAAAAACGTTATCCATGGAGGGAAAGAAGGGAATGTATGAAAGTATAGTGGTACCAACACTCTTATATGGGTGTGAAGCATGGGTTGTAAATGCTGCAGCGAGGAGGAGGCTGGAGGCAGTGGAGATGTCCTGTCTAAGGTCAATGTGTGGTGTAAATATTATGCAGAGAATTCGGAATGTGGAAATTAGGAGAAGGTGTGGAGTTACTAAAAGTATTAGTCAGAGGGCTGAAGAGGGGTTGTTGAGGTGATTTGGTCATTTAGAGAGAATGGATCAAAGTAAAATGACTTGGAAAGCGTATAAATCTGTAGGGGAAGGAAGGAGGGGTAGGGGTCGTCCTCGAAAAGGTTGGAGGGAGGGGGTAAAGGAGGTTTTGTGGGAGAGGGGCTTGGACTTCCAGCAAGCGTGTGTGAGCGTGTTAGATAGGAGTGAATGGAGACGAATGGTTTTTGGGACCTGACGAGCTGTTGAAGTGTGAGCAGAGTAATATTTAGTGAAGGGATTCAGGGAAACCGGTTATTGATTTAGCCGGACTTGAGTCCTGGAAATGGGAAGTACAATGCCTGCACTTTAAAGGAGGGGTCTGGGATAGTGTCAGTTTGGAAGGAATAATTCTAAACTGTAGTATCTGAGCGCCTCTGCAAAGACAGTGATTATGTATGAGTGAGGTGAAAGTGTTGAATGATGATGAAAGTATTTTCTTTTTGGGGATTTTCTTTCTTTTTGGGTCACCCTGCCTCGGTGGGAGACGGCCGACTTGTTGAATATATATATATATATATATATATATATATATATATATATAAACACACACAGTGATTGAGTCATACTTCAAGTGTCTGACGCACCCTTGTTCCTCCTCCTGCCGCAGATGTGCGTCAACCAGAAGTGCGTGGAGATCGCGGCTCCTGACGGAGACTGCCGGGGCGGGTGTTCGGGTCGCGGGGTGTGCAACAGCAGAGGTCACTGCCACTGTGACCCTGGCTTCGCTCCTCCTGACTGCTCCTTCCCCGGACTCGGGGGTTCCTACGATAGCGGACACATACATGATGTATCAGGTGTGCCCAGGATCATTGTAGGGTGTGTCATTGCTAGAATTTGTAATACTAGAAGTAACAGTGGTGTAAGTAACAGTGGAGTGTGTAAGTAACATTAGTTACTATATTACAGTTACTTGCAGAGGTGGGGAATATGTCACAATGCCGTTGCTATTCATAACTAACCTATAATACCGAGGCTGCAACAATCCACAAGTAATCCACGAATTTTGAACAACGTTTCGGTCCACCCGGACTATTTATCAAGTCACGACTGAGGAAAAATGGGAGTAAGCAATGAGTCACGTCAGGAGTGATCGAAACGTTGCTGAAAGATTCGTCTCTAATTTATGAGTTGGTTGTGAATACATTAGTAGTAATGGTAGTAGTAGTAATGTGTGTAGTGGTAGTAGTAGTAGTAATGTGTGTAGTGGTAGTAGTAGTAGTAATGTGTGTACTAATAGTAGTGGTAATGTGTGTACTAGTAGTAGTGCTACTAGGAGTAATGTGTACTATCAGTAGCAGTAACAGTAACGTGTGTAGCAGCAGTAATAGTAATGTGTGTAGCAACAGTAACAGTAACGTGTGTAGCAGCAGTAGGGGTTATGGTAGAAACAGTCACAGCAGCCATGGGAACATATACAGTATCATAATTTATTATTTCCAGATAAGAGTTATCTGATAACTCTGGGGTGGGTGCTGGTGGTGCTGCTGGTGGCGTCCCTCTTCATCGTCTGCTGCTGCTGGGGTTACATCAGGCGCTGGTGGGAGAGACGAGGTCGTGCCCGCCTCTCCCCACTCCTTCCCTGCTGCGTGTCCTGCCTCGACTCTTGCTTCTGCCCTCTCATGTCCAAGACCACCCACTGGATCATCACTGTCGGCTCGGTGAGAAAGAAAAACAGCACCGTTCAGAAGTATCGCTCAGAGGATCTCCAGGAAGGGGAGGACAAGGATATGATTTGCTCCGTTGATGTTGATGTTAAAGGGAGCAACGTGACCAAGTCCTGGGGCGTGGCAGATGAGAAACTGGTGACGGATCTGGTCACCATCACTCCCAAGAACTCGCCAGATCTCCGGAGGAAGATACAGATGTCCTCGCAATCTCCGGTTCTCCACCGCAAGTCTCTGGATAACCTTGACCGCCCCAAGTACCAGCAGTCCATTTCGTTGGACTCGGGGTGTGTGTCTGACTCTGATGAAGGTATCGCCAGCAAGCGATCTTCCATCCATATGTCAATGACGAGCCTTATCAGCGCTTTCATGAAGTTTAGCACCAAGACCTCTAGGGCTGCTCCAGAGGTTGAAAATCGACGTTCAAGGGCATTAGGGAGTCAGAAATCTATGCCTCTAAGACGCTTTGTTGTGGATCCTCTAGCAAGCAACCGGAACTCAAGACAAGGCTCACCTCCACCTGACCATATAAGGCCAGACTTCCGTCGCTCTGTGTCTATTGACGTCTCCTTCGGCAGAGGAAGACTTGCAGGCGCTCCGCCTCCCCCACCAGTCAAGCTCAAGCCTCACAAGAGCGACGAGAACTTAATCAGTGATTCTAAAGTGGCCAACAGTCCATTCATCCAACTTGAGAAGGAAGAAAAACACTCAAATAACTTAAATGGAAAACAGAGCATTCGTAATGGCATCCACGATGACAGTGCTTCTAAAGGCAAGACAGTGTCTCAACCTCCTAAAAGACCAATGTTCCCATTCCGCAAGTCTTCCCCTCCTGATAAAACTTCACCTCCTCTTCCCACGCTGAAGGAGTCTCAGTCTAAGGGTTCCTCGAAGACCGACGTAGCACCCACACACACCAAATTCCCTAGGGGAGGAAATCCTGCTGACTCTATCAGCAAACAGTCCTTCAGAGCGGCACCAAAGACTCCCTCAAAAGCCGGAAGGCCAGAGCTCGCCCCATCGAAGTCCACTACCAACTACGGCAACACGAGCCAGAAGAAAAATGTAATGGAACTCGCTCGTAAGTTCGATGCTCCGTAGGAAATTTGTGCGGGGAATTTGGACAAGACAAAGTCATTAAGGCTAAATGTAAACTGTTCACCATCAGTCAAGAATTCTTGACTCTTTAAATCAGGAATTAATGTAAACTCTCAGTGTACATTTTTGTATCCGTTAGTTAGCTCCTCTTCATTCCAAACTTGGGCCCGGCAACACAGCCGGGAACATATACTCACATGTCCCTTGCCGGAGTTCACAGGTTCGACCCTAAAGCGTTGATACGTACATTTATTTTATAGAAAAAACAATTCTGTTTAATCAATAAGCTTGTGAAGGCTTTCCTGTAATGATACCATTGTGTGTCCTCAAACCGAGATGACGAACGTTTCCTTGTGATGATAGTACCGTGGCATCAAACCGAGTTGGCGAATGTTTTCATGTGAGAATACTTTCGCGTCCTTAACCTAAGCTGGCAAACATTCTCTTGTGATGATCCTCCCGTGTCCTCAAACCAAGCTGGCGAACTTTTCCTGATTGCTTTAGGAATCTTAAAGCATTAATACTCAAATCTGGTGATGAATCTAAGAGCATTTTCTAGTCACAGCATTTCCAAACAGCCAAAGACCTACACACACTGACGGGTGTCTAGTA